>CM023955.1:37207653-37253052 GCA_013407115.1 Glycine latifolia
CGCCGCCACCAACCCCTTCGATTCCATTTCCTTCTACCGCAAAATGCTTCCCCTTAACCTAAAACCGCGCTTAATTACTCTTTTGTCGTTGCTCCCTGCTGGCGTCAACCTCGCCGCTTTCAATTTAGTCAAAGAGATCCACGGTTACGCCGTGAGGAACTCCATCCACCCGCACCACCAGTTGAGCAGTGCTTTGATCGAAGCGTACGGGAGGGAGGTGTGGTTCTCTTCGCTGTGCAAGTTTGGTGTTTGAGAAAATGAGGGATGAGGACAAGGATGTGGTTGTGTGGAGCAGTTTGACCTCTGCGTGCGCCTTCCACGGGGAGGCGGAGGCGGCGCTGGAGAGTTTCCGGCGGATGGAGGCCGCCGGAGTCCGGCCTGACGGGGTAACATTTCTCGGGGCTCATATCAAGGTCTTTTATTGATTGTTGCCTGATGTAGTTGCATCTCAAATGGTGCTTGCTGTTGGAGAAAGGGTGAAGTTGGACTCATGACTTTCAGGTAAGACCAGCACTTCTTGTCTATGTGCTGATATGGATTTGAGTTCTCTAGTTTTCGCTCCTTACATGACTTTGTCATTTTAAGATAGGTATAGACACACTGCCCTAAGGGGCTTCACATTTCCTGCATAAATCCCCACACTTCTGCATAATGTTCTCTTGTAATTTGTTTATTTTTTTATGGAATGTGGACTTAATTATTTTACAGTAGCATATACCATGGTCTGATGAAGTTATGATAATAAGTATACTAAAGTTCAATTGAAGTTAGTAAGATTATACTTGAAAATATAAACAGTGATAATGGCAGCAATTTATTAATGATAAAAATAATTAAATATACTATATGATTTCAAATGTAACAACTTGATTTTATTTAAACAATGAAGATTTATTTCTTAATTTTAGAATTCATTATTTATTATTAAATATACTATTTCTTGATTACATAACTCGAATAACTAATAAATATAATAATCTTGAAATAAAGCTCTTTCCACATAAAGTATATTAATCTTGATGATTTTTTGCTACCAAAATTGTCCACCTTTAAATGAATTTATTAAAATTATACATGAAATATAAAGAATAATAATTACTCATTAATTTATTAATGATACAAATAAGTAAAATATACCCTATGATTTTAAATATAATAACTAGATTTTATTTAAACAATGAAAATTCAAATGTATTATCAGTTATTTAAATTAATTTACATTTTATTAATTATTATTAATCAGTTTTCATTTCTCTTTAATTAATTATACAGTAACAAAAATTAAATTCTTCTTAATTTGAAATATTTATTGATTAATTTAAATAAAAAGGATTGAACTCTGTATTCGACAAATTAATTTATCCGTTTTTTAATGAATAAATTGTGAATAAAATCATGTAACCATCAGTTGCTTGCTTATAAATACAGCGAATGTTAACGCTCTATTTAGTTAAAACTATATGTATCAAGTTTAAGTTTTTGCTCAAATAATTTCTTTTATGAAAAATAATTACATTTTTTAAAATATTGGTATTACAGCTTTTAAAAATCTCGTTAAATACGCACATTTGGAGGCAATGTGAATCAAACACCCACTTAATTAACTTGGTTTGATGTTTTCAGACCTGGCCTGTTCCCTTTTTTTCCCACTAAAATACCCAAAAAAGCTATGTTCATTTTGGTCTTGCTTACCTTTTCTTTATTTAAGTCCCAAAAATTTAAGATGTGTATCAATGCAGTTGCAGCCTCCGGAGTTTGCTGTGACATAAACATGCAAAGCATTGAACTGTCTAGTTCATAATAATTAATTAAACACTATATTAAGTATATATAGAAGAATAATATTATAGTATGTGATAAACAATGAACAAGATCCCGTAGCAAGGATGAAGTCCGAGATTGGAAAATACTTTGTCAATCCCTCCATAACAGTAGTTCAACTGATTGAAACAGAATAAATCTTGATAAAATATAAAACATAAACTTGAAAATTCTATAAATCAAAATCTATTAATATGTGTCGAATGTCTCACTCAACATCTTTGTTCACTTGGTCCTTCTAGAATGAGTCAAAAGACCAACAATTATGGAAACCATTTTTATGGTACATCAAATGAATTAATTGATTTAGATTAAAAATTACTTGTCTTAAAATAAAAGTCAAAATTTACATACCGCAGGTATCTTGTATTTGATGAGTGCAGTCCATCATAATTCTTGTATGCCATGAACAAGCAGTGATGTTTCCTTCTCCTCTGTGTCAACCAAGTTTGGTTGGTGTGGTAGTGTTTTGTATCCTTATTTGTAGCGAAAGCTGTCTAGCTAGAAGCACCAGGATCTTGATATTTTTGCTGTGTGTGAAACTCTCTAAGAACTACTGTTATATAAAATTATCAAAATTAGCATAGCACTAGTCTTGTTTCTTAGAACAAATCAAGCTATTTTTGGAATAAAGTTGTGATAGTATCAAAATACTATCATTTCTCTATTCTAATTACAAATAATTGATGATTTACTTGATTGGCTAATTCTCCCTTTCCTTTTAAACTTTGTATGCCAAATAACAAGGTCTAGTTGATATTTTAGTTGTTGCACTTTATGTGGATGATTTAATCTTTACTAGATAAAATATGAGAATTTATATTAAAAACATTTAACTAAATTTAAATTTTTATTACAACAATTTAGATATAATATATTGTTATGTCAAATGTTTAATATTTTTGTGATATTTTTCGCTCTAACATTTAAATATTAGCAAATTTTTCTTTAGATGATGTTAATAGGATTTGATGTAAAATATTCATTTTTATGGTATATTTTTAATTTTGGTTATTTTTAAATTTATACTTATTTTTATTACTTAAATATTAACGTGTTTCCATGCAAATTTTTTTATATGCAAGTATTATCTCAAAATCTGAATGTTTTTTCATTTGATTTTTTAATATTTGCATAAAATACCCTTAACTATTGTGATTTATATATTTTAGATAAGCTTTGTTGTATATTTTTTACTTTCTTTCTTTTTTGACATAAAATATAGTCACTTACAATTACAATATATTTATGTAAAGTTTTATTTCCTTGTTGTATATTAAGAAAAAACACATTAAAAGAATAAGTATTGATTATAGATTTTACACTCTATCAATATATATTAGTATTTAATGAAATATTATACTCTATCAATTTATATATTCTTACCTTTTCATAATATTTTTATTTTTTTCATTTTTTCTTGCTATTTCTTTTGAAAATAGATATTTTAATACGATTTTCATACACAATTTTTTATTTAATTGTTTTTTATATTACATATTAACATGAAGAATATTAACAGTAAAAGAATGTTCACTTACAAATAAAATTATTTGATGGCATGTTAAATTACCAAAAATATTTTTTTTCTGTATTTTTCAATAAAATATTATTTAGTATTTTTGTATTTTTAAATTATATTTTATAAGATTACCATATCGATTTTTTTTAGAGACCACCATATTGATGTTAATACACGCAACAATTCCCATTAATAAACAAAGGTAGAAAAAAAAAGGAGAAGAAATGTTTTGATACTATTTAAGTTTAATTTATTATATATTAAAGTTTCTTCAAATGACTCAGTCACCCCTTCTAGTTCTTGTAATGATCCCCACTTCCCATTAGTTTTGGACTTTCTATGAAACTTACCAAGGCCATCTACTTCGTGAAATTAGCATTCGCCATTCGGTAGAGTATATTGGTGTCTTGCAATCTAAATTGTTCATATTTTGCTAAATAATATAAAAGGGTTGTACTTCTTGAATCACTTGTCTGATCTTCCATTGCTTCTTGTAATGGTTAATCTTGCATGGTTGACTTTCTCTTGTTTTCCCTTTTATTTTGTCATGTAGTGTGTCAATTCTGAGATATGTAAAAAACATTCAACCAGCAAGGACTGAAAGAATGTTCACCGCAAATCACATTGGGATGCCTTTTTGTGTTTTTAATATTTATCCAGATAAAGCAAAATTACTATAGATACATTTTATTTTATACGATAAAAGGACATTATGATACACATGCAGTACCTTTTTCAGTCAAATCTTGTCCTTCACCATAAGTTTGGCTGAACGTTGACTTCAATAAAAATGAATTATGTTGTCTTCAACAATACTGAAGTAAAATGTGTAATTGTAGCTACCAGTTACAAGAAAACTGTGCACATATATACAGCTAACTCAATGAAGTACCACTATTCCATGTCTAAAATACAAAAACCAGAAGGGCGAATTTTGGAATCAATTCCATAGTATGGATATTAAAAACTGGTTTTTCTTTTTTACCTATTTCCAAATTTCTATATTTGATTGACATGACAATAAAAAGAACAATATAATGAAACACTTTATTTACTATTATGTATCTCAGTCTATTACAAATAAATGAATTAGTATACTGTAAAGCACTAGAAACATGTCCATATTCAAAGACAAGAAAATAGGAAATTATTTAGACTTTTCCACATCTGTTTGGACGGTGCTGTCTCCAGTAGCCGCTGTGAAGTTGCGTCTTTCCTCAGAAGTAGCAGTGATAACTGGCATCCACACATCAGCTGTATCACTCAAGAGTGACTGCACCTGTGGATCTGAAGCCATTGATGATGATATCATCTCATCAAGATTATCCAATCTTGCTGATAATTTATCCAACTCCTCAGCTATTTCCAGCTGTGTAGATAATGTATTAAAAAAATAAAAACAAAATGAGAGAATGGTATTTCATTTTGTTGAAATTATGTGTTTGATATGTTCATAGAACTTAAGCACTAACCCTTATCTATACTAATAATGATCCTAATCAATTGAGAAAAAAAATCATGATAAGAAAAGAAAATATGATAGCTAATCCTAAATGAGGAAATAAAAATGTTGAGAAAATATAATAACCAATCCTAAGAGATAACAAGGAAATAGAAAAACTAATTCACAGGATAATATAATATGACAAAAAAATTTCATATATTCTAGCACATTTCAACAGGGATAAGAGAACTCTGAATCAAGAGAAAAACACCTCGTTAAGGTGCTGTGTTGACTTTGAAGGAACTTTTGTAACCTCTAATCCAAGAGTTTCAATTTTAGAACGCAGCTCAACTTCTTCTTGATTCGTCAGTGATTCCACCTACACAGTTTACCACCAAATATGCATGAGTATATTATATAGCAATGATCAGTAAGCAATAATGCAGGGGAAGTTGAGCTATGGATGGAATCTAGAGAAGCTGCATGCATAGGTAATATTCAATATTTTATGCATTAGAATGCTTAATACATAAGTTATTAAAAAGTTTGAAATCTGTAGCTGCAATGGTCAAAGATATTAAAATTATGAATCAACAACATCAACAACAACAACACCTTTAACCAAAGCTAATTGGGGTTAGTGGTAGATGAACCTAATGATAGATACGAAGAGGTTGAAAAAAAGGGGGGGAAGGGAGGGAAGGGAAAGGGGAAATAAGATAAAAGAAAAGAAGGGAGAAAGAAGGAGGGGGGGAGATGAAGAGGAAAATGACTAAAAAGAGACCATCTGGAACATAGAGATAACAACGGGTCTAACCATCCACTAAGCTTATAGTTTTTCTCCATTCCATCCTAATATTAAAATTATGAATATAACAAATAAAACTCATCAAGGTGGAAAAAGTACTCTAATCTTTTAATGTTTACAAGAACAGTGGAAACAAGTTAAATCTAATTATAGGAAGCAGAGGATTAAGATCATAGTTAAATGAAATGAAGGTCACAGAATGCTATGCAAATATTCTTCTGCACTACCGATCTTGCCCTAGCTTAGGCTTATAACACAAGAAGATTCACTTCATAAAATGTAAATGATTATGTGCAATTCAAAGTACAGAATCTCGATGGAGAAATCCACAAGTTCATAAAAAAAAAAACTACTGTACCCTATTGCTCGGAGGCTTCTTGCTATGTGAAGGAGAAATCCAGAACTCCATAGTTTCAACAAAAAAAGCTATAGATTTTTACTATTTTCTTTTGGGTATAGTATCCTCACTGGAGGGTCATGGGTAACAATCCTAGAAACAGATTTTCCACTTGTAAGGGTAAGGCTATGTGCAGTTACCATCCCTAGGCCCCAATAGTTGGGACTTGGGAGCCTTGTGAATTTGGTCGCCCTTTTATTTTTTGGCACAGTCTCCTCAGTTTTGGGCAGTTGAGAAAAAGAGCAACATAAGTGCTAGTAGGAAGTGTTGATAAGATGGAGGATAATCCAGCAATTAGGGATAGAAGTAGATAAAGACTTTTAAGTGAAACCATTAAAAGAATTAATTCTAACTGGCCTCTGTAAAGATTTTATTTTTGACACTACATAATCATATGTTCGATCTATGTGTCCAACCCCATCTAATGGCAAAAGATTTTAGTATCATACAATATCCTTGCTAATGCTCATTTATCTCCAAATTTTGAAAACAATTGGTACAAACACACTGTTAAAGGCAGATGTGTTGGGTTATCGTCCTACCCTCAAAACAATCTGTGGAAGCAAAATAATAAAACGCGAGAGGAGAGAAATAGAGAAGAGCACAGTCAATATGTTTAACGTGAGAAAATCTTCCTCAACGTGAAGAAGTAAAACTCACAGGACACTGATTCAGAATTAAACTTTCACTATAAAATAATGGGTTACAAGAATCAAACGTCCCTAGCCTTTCACTAGAGGTACAATCAAACCCACCAAGTATGGTGGTATTCAAACTTCTCTAAAGAGGTCTCTCTAGAAGTATTCTCACTGAAAAATCTCTTTCAGATTTTTCTCTCTGGTTTTTCTAACCTCTCGAAAAACTTACACTCAGTAAGCTTATAAGGGAAGGGAGGTAGAGAGACATTGAGCTACTCAAAGGATGTGATCTTAGAGTCTTGAGCCTTGCGTTTAAGGTTGAGAGTTCCAATGCCTTAGGACTCAAGCCAAGCATTGAATGAGGAACAACTCCCAACAAGATGTGGATACCCTTTTATTTCCTCTGCCTCATTATTATCCATACATCATTCATAATTGAAACATGGATAACAGCAGCTTCATGAAAAGGCATGTGACTATGTGTTAATACATGCACAGTGATATTGCATATGATAAGGTCCAGACATATATATTAGACCTTTAGGGTGCACTACATGGTGCATCATTGCACAGTCAAATTCTTGGATGCTTGAGTCATGAAGCCGTCCCAAATATATTGAAAGTGAAGAAAGACAGTAAGTGCATGCAGCTAGAGAAAGTTGAATGAAGAAACCATTCTCAAAAGGGTATAGACAGTATGCATTGGAAATTGATAACTACAACTTATCGCCTTATTGGTGGTCACCCCTAGCTCACCTTAATGCAGCCTATCAGAGTTGGTTGCCAATGTCTTGAAAAGGGCTACCTATAAAGGGGCTAATCAGAAAGGCTGAGTGAAGCATAGCAGTGAGCAGCTGTTGGGACATCAACTCTTAAGGGGTTGAGATCCCATATCGACTAGAGATAAGGCCTAAGTAGTGCTTATAAAGCTTGGGATATCCTCACTGTAAAAGCTGGTTTTTGTGCGGTTCAGTTAGGCCCTAACCCCAAAATCTAAGACAACTTCATGCTAGTTATCTTTTAACTGATATCAATACATGTCAAGTTTTTGTTTGAATTTTCTTTTATTTTTTTGAAACTCTTAAAAGTTTTGATATGTTGATATCTTACATGTCACAAAGAGACAATTAGCATTGATTGTCCAACTATTCATCTTACAGTTGCATTTACCATACAAATTCAGATCATGGCATCCAGAATAACTGGGAATTTGCTTTTACCTCCATCGTTCACAAATTTTAACCATAAGGTCAGAGAAGCATATAAAATTATAAAAGCATGGTTAGTTTTGGCTCTAGGACAATTGTGTCGTGTCCCCCCATCTTCATGGAATTTGATAGAAACCCTTTAGAAAGAATGGGAATGAGTCTGCAAACGGTTAGGCGGTTAGGCCCATTCAGGGTGGGATTATGTTAGTGTACCAACAGCTGTAAACAGTTTAGGAGACTTTTGGTGATTGAGAAAACAGTGTAAGGAGTGGATCCAAACCTCTCCAAATATCTGGAGCAGTGTATTTTTTTCCTTGGGGGCTTCTCCCTAGTTTCATTCAATAAGAAACAGTTCTTTCACACTGTTATGATACCAGTTCTAACAGAATTACACAAACAACAACAGATAAAGAGGATTAGCCTACCGCATTGTTGCAGTTACCCATTACTTTCCACAAGAGAAACAACAAATTCTCACGTATCAGTAGGAGTAGTATTAAGCATATAGAGGAAAACATACTTCTGATCTCTGTTCAGGGGATTACCCCAGGATAACATCAAAACAACAATTCATCATTGAAGGCAGTAAAATGTTAAGACCAACATAAAATATAAGACTGGCATAAGTTACAAATCGCCATAACTACGATTCAAAGTATGGGATAACCAACGCAAATCACACGTGGCCCAAGGGACCTTGCTTACAGCTCTGACCCCACAAACAACTATAAAAAAGTAGACTTCAGACAAATGTAAACCAACTATGCTCATTTTAAGACACACATGAATACAGTGATACTTCGATTCTATCTGTATTTCCCTATCTCTCAATACTCGCTCACAAATCATATATTCTTCTTATCCTTGTGGCGAACTCCATAAAAGATCTGATGCAATTACATTCACCACAACAACAATTACATACAGAGGGGAAACATCGGTACTCCGGACAAGGATTAATCACAAACCTCAAAGGTACGATGGAAAACTCGTAAAACCACACACAGAAAAAAGTATGTGCCTATGCTAGATAACTGCCCAAAACCCAAGATAAATTACGATCCAGAGAGTAAAATCAAACAGAATGGAAGCATAAAATCGCAACAGAAACGCAATTCAGAGATCTGATAATAATAAGATGGTAAAAAGTGAGATACCCAGATGATGAAATTCCATAAAATGGGAAAAACTTGAATATTAATTCGAGAATGGAACAACATATTGAGAAGATAATAATAATAAGCGAATAGATTGAGATGAAAAGACAGAGAGGGGGAAATGAACCTGGTGGAGAAGATTGGAGAGAAGCTGAAAGAGCTGTGCATCGGGTTTCCCTTCCTCTGCCATGGGATTGGGATTTCTCGGTCTGTGAAACCGCTTTCTTTAGTTTTGTTGCTGACGCTTTACGTGATCTCTTCTGATATTTAGCTCAACACAGAACAGGACAGTGCCCCAATTCCGTATACACGAAAGTGTCCAAATCTAACTTCTAAATTATTTATATTCATATTCCCGATGTTTTTTTTCTCACATTACACTCTCGACATTATATTATTTTTACTTCATTCTATTAAACTTCACTTTTATTTCATTCTATTAAAATTAAAATATCTGAACAGATAAAATAAAATTATCTATTAGAGTAAATTATATTCATACTCACTGTATTTTTATCAAATTATATCTGATATCCCTCTCTTGAATCTGATTCTGACATACACATCAAAGTTGTTGATATCACTGACCTAAACGACCCTAGTGTCTAAGGAACCAGACAGCGATAATGATGGTCAAAGTTATGGCTGAGACGAGGAGGTTAATATTGATTAAGAGATTAACATTGATTAAGAAGTAGGTTACAAATTATCTCGTATTATTTCAAGTTAATTTCTAACTTATCAACACTTTTTGAATTTGATAGAAGGAGAAGGACCAAAATTGAAAATTTTACAAAACTAATGAACGAAATGTCTCTATTTTAAAATAGAGAAACTTAAACTGTGAAATTTTAAAAATAAAAGAATTAAATATCTCTATTTTAAAATAAATAAATAAACATATTTACATTTTTTTAATAGAAAGAATAAAATTATATTTAAGTATTTAAAAAATAAGTTAATCTTATTCATTAATATAATATGTAATTAATTTGTAAAATTAAATAAATATACAATTATATTTTTTTACATCAAATATACAACTATAATTAATGAGATCTCTAATTACAAAGGTTGGGTTATTATCACTTATTTGTTTTTAAGTGGTTAATAAAGTCTCATTCCCCTCCTCGATGTTTCATACATTAATTTCTTCCCCAGGAGTTTAAGTCTTAGAATCGGCTGAATCCATTACTTACTTCACATAAACAAAAGACACTTATGTTTTTAAGCAATCCCTTTATCAAAATATCTCTTTATTTTTGGCAATCACAACATAATATAGAATATGCACTTTTCCATAAAGGAACACATTTGCAAAGACTTTCTTAGCCAATCAATCTCATATTCTACTAAGCCAAAACTCGGTCTCCATAGTAGATAAAATTATACAGGTCTACTTGATTGAATTCCAAGTGACAACAAATACTCTCATGAATTTTAAGTACTAAAATGTGCAATGACACAGTCATTAGTGGATTTTGTCTCATTTTAGACCAATTAAGATCCGATTAACATCACAGTATTTTCTAACACAATGGAAAACCTATTATGTTTAATACCATAATCTTTGGTACATCTCAAGCATCTCATGTCATGTAAATTTTGTATTTGGAGCGAACATCACACTTGATACTAAAACCAAGTACTGAAAGTTGCTAACCATCCACATACTCTCAAGTATTTCATGTCACAAAATACAATTTCATTCAAGAACAAAATTTAGAGAACTCATATCTCAAATAGCTCATGTATATATTTTTCTTGCAATCCAATCATTTTATTGTCACCATATAAAGTCAATAAAATGTCACTTCTAAATCCACACACAATGATAGATCCCAAATAATTGAAACACATATTTAAATAAATAGAATACACACAAATTTCACTCATAGTGTCAAAACTTCTCCGAGAGTGTAATATAAATAAGAGTTATAACCACTATCAATTTTATACTGAATACTTAAATATCAATAAATAATGATAACAACTAACCTAACAAGAAATCAAATGTAACAATTTAATTACAATATTTTGAGTAGTTAATCACCCCAAAACAGCTAGCAGCACAATTAATAGCAATTAAAAGGAAAAACTTTTATACCAATTGAATGTAAATTAATGCACTCCAATCAATTTAGAGAAACTCATATAATTCATGTAACAATGGCAATTAAAAAAAACTATTGTCACGCAATCAACATCATTCATACCAAAATAATATTCAAGTTTAATTCATAAAAAAATTAGCATGAAAAACTACAATATGTGTTACGTTTGAATACCCAAATCATAAAAGGTACAATATCTTATAAAATAATCTATTGCTTCATACAAATGAGAAATTATTTTAA
This sequence comes from Glycine latifolia, assembly GCA_013407115.1. NCBI lineage: Eukaryota > Viridiplantae > Streptophyta > Magnoliopsida > Fabales > Fabaceae > Glycine > Glycine latifolia. Next base: position 37,219,006 of record CM023955.1, read on the forward strand.
TCACCTAAACATATACTTGATGACATCAATTGAGGAAAACTTGAAACCAATATTTCCAAATCATTGAACAAATATACACAACATTTCATAACATGATGCGCACACACACACACATATATATAAGAAAAAAAAACATCAAACACATATTGATTCAAGAGTGAGTCTCATCTAATTCATGAGAACTAATACTCTCATTGTAATGTTAATTTTACTTCTCCCCGAAGACTTTTTAACTCAACACATAAAAAACCTCTAAAAAATTATGAGTATTCAATATTTCTCCCATGCGATTCATAAAAAAAAAAAATCATTCATAATGATTTCGAGAGAGGTTCTCAAAAAAATTTGCTAACATCATTTTGCAAATTATGGCTTACAATTTGTTTTTTTTTTCTCAGTAGATTTAGATTTCAAGCATAAACAAATAAAAAGAAAAGGTCAAAATTGTGTACCTCAATGTGACATACTAAGGTCAAAACTTTAAAAATTAGTCTCATTTAATTTCCACCATTGGGGCTCAATCAACCATTGTATCTCTTCTCCTCATTGTGTGGTATAAAATCCAAGTGTTGTTGAGCTCACACATGATGCAAATAAATGGAAGGTCTCACTGTACATTATCATGAACAACTTATAAGTCCTTAAGGTTGTTGTCTTAGGCATTCAAATCATCGATTCCACAAACTATTCATGAACCACAAACCAATCATTCACGGACATAGTCTACAAATAAATATGATCATGAACAAATTAAGCTTGAGATACGTGTTAGACACATTGTCCTTGAGGACTTATCCGCATAATGAGTAAGCCCCCCAGGATTTAACGGGCTCTTCTCAAATAATTGGGGCATCAGAACTGACAAGCAGTAACACAAAGAGTAGATAACCCAGGAACGAATAAGGAGAAATTGGATGATATATACTCCCACTGAAGGATGGAGAGCATCCTTTTTATAGTTAGAAAAGGCATATAATAATAATAATAATAATAATAATGTGTAATAAAGATATTTAACTAAAAATAAGGAGTAATAATTATGTTTAAATAAGGTATTAAAATCAATTTAAAACAAAAATTATGGCTAATTAAATCAATAAAAAGGAATTACAATAAAGTCGTTATATTGGAAAATATTCGAAGTTAAAATAATAAATAGTAACCTTTTGAAATATACAACAGAACATATTAAAATGTGATAATTGGCTATTTTGCATATGCATTTTGGTGCATAATTGTACAATTATTTAATCTTTTCTATAACTTAGAGCTTTTGCTTGCCCAAATTTCATAGAATCTTGTAATTATATAGGACTAATATGTTCTAATGGTTTAATTAGGGACTAGTTTATATCTTTTTGTGATGGAATTGAGGAAGAAACTCTTTTGGTTGATGCAAAGTAATAAGGGCTTGCATGGTATATCAAGTTATCTCTTTTTTGGACTTTGCTATAAAAAATGTGTGCTGAAAGAACTCTATCGTTTGACATGATACTTAAAGAAAAGTTAACAAAGAGGAACTTGACCAAAAGCTTAGAAAGAAATTTTTTTTAAAAAAAAGTTGTTCAAAAAACAGAATTACAACTCTAGGTCAATTAAAACATGTAGAGAAAGAGGTATATAACACAAGATTTATACTAGTTTGTCTCTACCATTGAGACTACGTCTAGATCTTGACAATCCACCAAGTTTTCACTATTTTTCACAAAGATACAAGTTTAGTTTTACAAGCTACTTGTACCTTTTTCCAAGTAGTGTTTACACTAGCTTCTTTAAGCTAAAAATCCAAGTATTATTTTCTACCAAGCCACTTTTGGCTCTACATCAACATATTTGTTTAAGGTTTGGTGTACACAAACTAAGCTAATAATCTTACAAATGGATACTCACATTCAACTCAGAATGTTTTTCTCTCAGAATTTACAAAGTGTTTTGGGAGATTTTTACAACTTGAGAAATATTTAGAGAGTTCGAATGCTTGTTGCATATTTGCGTTCAAAATTTGTAACTTGAGCACTTCAAATTTTTTTGTATTTATAGACTTGCTAATGAGGTAATCATTGTCTCTAAACAGTCTTATTTATTCATCAGTCGATCATTTCATGTTGGAGTATCCATTAAAGCATTTAATGCAACATTGAATGTTTGTCACAAACCAGTCATAAAACACTGCATATCTTCCTTGAGTAGCACTCCAAATTTTACTTCATAGATCAAATCAACTTTTGTTCAAAGAAGTACATTATCTTCTATTTTGGGTGTGTCTTTTATGTAGTTGGTAGCTTATTCTTTGACTATTTTCTTCCTCTTTCTCTTCAACATATCTCATGAAGAATATTTAGACATTCCCTACACAAAGGATCCAAACACATCGAGCATTAACTTGGTCTTAAATGCTATAGATATCAACATCAATATGCTATTGTTTGATACGTTAAACGTAGATTCAATGCATCTGTTGACATTTCAGATGCAACCTTTTTAAACTTAGTATTTATTTGCATCAAAAACAAATGAGGCACTTGATTTGTCTTATGACTTAACAATACTAGGAATTAATCTTGGTTTGTTGGTCATCTCATGATCCTTAAGCTTAAAGCAAGTTACTTTGTTAACTTATCAAGGGATTGAAGCTTAAAAATGAAACTTAGGATCTCTTCTCCTAAAGGATTAGGGTTTGGTTGACTTTTCATTATCAATGTCTATATTAATTGAAGTACAAAATATGTTTTTATATATGTTTTGAAAGAAAGTGTTGTTTTGTGAAATCTAACTGCAACAATTCATCTCGTTTGCAAAACCTGAACTTTTTCACATTTCTTTGCATTATAAAAATCCAAAAATAGTTTCAAAGCTTGTTTCATTACTTTGTTTCCTTTATCATAATCAAAATCTCATTTTTATCCATTAATCATTATGTTTTTAAGTCTAGCTAGTAAACAACCACAACCCCAAGCCCAACAAGAAGATTATGTAACTGATGCAGATTATTCATGTGAGGTAATAGTATGTCTTTTTATCAGTTTTATTTCCTTAATTTTTAGGATAAAATATAAGGAATGGTTTTTTGCTTTTATGTAGACCCAATGGCAAATTGTTATAGACATCTAAGGGCAGCACCCAAGGGCACAAACGAGCATGATATCCTGCAATAGACATTGGCAATCACACTGGATGGCATAATAGTTGGATGCAACTCATAAGGACAGAGGAAGAGGACCACTAGTCATAGAGGCAGTTAACTTTTCTTTACATTTTTTATTTATATTTACATATGTAGTATCTTATGTTTTATGCATGTATCAATGATTAGATACACAACAAAAATGCAATTTTGTTGTATTTGAGGGTGGTATCCAATGGCATAGACGAACATGATATCCTGCAATAGAGATTGACAATCACACAGAGGACCACATGTTGTAGAGGCAGTTGACTTTTCTTTGCATTTTTTATATTTATAATTACATATGTAGTATCTTATGTTATATGCATGTATTAGGGTTTGGATATATAATGGAAATACAATTTTATGGTGTATCTAAACACAAATACATAATGAAATCATGAGTATATTATATATTTTTTATATTTTTATTTTAATTATTGAATTATGATGTGAGTTAATTTTTTATTACTGAATTAATTATGATATAAATTGTCTTAATAATGATACATGTTACCTCTTTAAATAGTAATAGAATTATTTATGATTTAAATTAACTGAAATTTAAAATAGTGACTACACAAATTATCTTTTTTAATTACAATCAAATTAATTATGATACAAATTAGTATTTTAATCAATTAGATTATTATTAAAAAAGATAATTTATATAATAATTAATTTGATTACTACTATGATGATAACTTCAATAGTAATTTTGTCAAAGAAAAATACTTCAACAGTAATTTATTCAATTTCAATAAAAAAAAGTAAGCTGTATCATTTTTTTATTTACCTTTAAAAGATATTTTAAAAAAATATTTAAAATTATTCACACAATGAAAATTTAAAATATAATTATGTTGTGTATTACAAAATATAATTTTGTTATGCATTATACAATAAAATTAAATTTTCTTAGCGTAATTTGGGATTGAAAAAAAAAATACTTAAACAAATTAAAAAATATGATTCCCGTGTAGAAATTGCACATCGTAATCTTATTTTTTTGAAAAGAGCATTTTTAAAATGTAAAAGTATATCAACACGTTTGGTTGCGAATAGAAATTAAGGGGTAAGAATAGCGACTTCCTACATCTCTTATGGCTGCCGCATGCCAACCCAATTTACACTCTCTTATTGAGCTTGTTCTTCTAACAATTATCATCGTAATAATTTTTTTTTTCTTAATCACCTTATTTTGCATAAACCTATGTCTCTTTAGTAATTATAAAAATTGCGCTAATTTCTTTTCTACTGTAAAAGTTGTATGGCAAAATCATGCTATGATAAAATTTTAATAGAAATATTTTATTTTGAAATGAGATAGTTGTAAAGTAGGTTTTTCCTCTCAATATACATAGATTTTTTCTTATATATGAGACTTTTTTGCTTTATAAAAATTAATAGCAAATAATTTTTGGGGTCTGCTATTGGCCCAGTCACATTGTTTTTGGTCCCTATCAACATTCTCAAATTCCAAAGATACCCTTTCCCATAATGCACAACAGAAACACATTTTTCTACACTAGCGGGTGCGAAAAATATTCTACAATGGAACCGTTTGAAGCACTGTAATTATAGAATTTAAAAAAAAATATTTGAAATAAATTTATATGCAATTTTCATGGAAAAAAATACTAGGAATTATAAATTTTGTAACATCACACACGCTAGAAATAATTTTATAAATTGAATTTCAAAACTAATATTTTCAGAAGTAAATTAAACTATCTAAAAAAAGAAAATTTAGGAAATAATTATCTTTTTTAAGCCTTAATTTATCTTTTTACAACGGCAAAGATCTTTTTTTTTAAATTGAAATCTTATATTATTATTATTATTACATTTTTTTTTGAAAGGCACAAAATCTTATGTTATTGTTGCTAGGTTTTATGATGGATGATATGCGAGAATCTATGTTCTATCTGATTTCATTTATCTCAATGAACTTCTTTGTACTTCTCCGTTGCAAATATAGGACTTCACATGTAGGGTTGTTTTCAATTTATTTAGTAGGGTTTTCGGAAGAATCAAGTTTGTTCCTATTCATGGAGATTCTATAAATATTCCATTCCAAGAAGAGAAAAAATTCGAAACAATTGGAATTTTTTGGAGATTGGATACAGTTACTAATTCATGATCCGACATGCAGAATGAAAACTTCATTCTCAATTCTACAAGAATTTTTATGAAAGCCTTTCATTTGTCTCTCTTTTGATGGAAGTTTTATTTTCCCAGAATGTATCCTAATTCTTCTTCTGATGATTGATTCAGGCTATACCTTAATTTGGGGGTTTTGGAATAGTCTCTATTGACGTTATGATCAGGGTTAAATTATTGGTCTTTAATCCAATTCTGTCATGGGTTTTGACCTTGACGTGCTTGATCTTCCTCGATTGACTTGTTCTGCCATAGTTTTTTTGCCGTGTTCACCACTTGCTTTACAATTGTTATTTTGGGAATGTAAAATTTGGGACCCAAATGGTTTTGGGTTTTTGATGAGGAGTTAAGTGTACGGCTTGGGGTTTATCATTGAGTTAATGAATGAAAGCATGACCTATGGAGAATTTTATTGATAGGATACAGTACCTGATCTGGGATGTCATTGCAATGTAATGTTTGTTTTTTTAGAGTATCATGGATACAAAGTTTGCACGAAGGACTGAGCACATTGGTGGAACAACATGTGCCTATTGGAGAGCTAGGAGATGTAATAGAAATCCTTGCAGATTTTTGCACAGAGAGATACCATCACGACCTATTGCTTGTGGTTAGGCCAATACTGCATATAGATATGAAAAAAAGCCTCATTCCTCCTCTGAGAATACCCCTAAATATAGTTCAAAGACAACATTGATTAGCAATAATGGAGATAGAGGAGATGCGACAAGGGTTGCTAAGGCGTCCAATAAATCATCACCAAGGATATGTAAATACTGGATCAACAACAATTGTGTACATGGTGAACAATGCCTGGATTTGCATTCATGGTTTCATGGTGATGGGTTTTCCACCATAACTAAGCTTCAAGAACATAAGAAGGTACTTGAATCTTAAACCACCATTTAGTATTTAACACACCGAAATTATATTTAAAATTCTTTCATAATTCATTTTTAGTATAATAATTAAATCAAAATTGATATCTGACTTAATAATCGACTAAATTTTTTACAATTATTGATTAAGAGTCATAGAGTATTATAATGTAACTATATGCTAGAAAAACTTAATGTCAGCCAAAATGTTTTTGGGAAAACTTTCTCATCCTTAGTTTCCTAGGAAATGCTAGAATTTGTGAGTCTCTGTATTATGTTAATATTTTTGGTGTAGTTAAAATTAAAACTTTTGACAACAGGTTATCACTGGCATTGCACTTCCTGTTGGATCCGACAAACTTTATTCTGGCAGCACTAATGGGACAGTTCGGATGTGACTGCCATACTGGTCAATGTGCTAAAGTCATCAATCTTGGTGTTGAGGTTACCTCTTTGATCAGTGAGGGGCCATGGATTTTTGTTGGTCTGCAAAATGTTGTCAAGGTAAGCTCTTATCTATCATTGTTTTGTTTTGATGTATGATAATGTCTAATTATAGGAGTAGCATGCAAACTGATTATGTGTCTGTGGATGTTGTGAAGGCTTGGAACATCGAGACCATTACGGAGTTTACTCTTGATGGACCCAAAGGCCGAGTCCATGCCATGACTGTTGGCAACGATACACTCTTTGCTGGTGCAGAGGTAACTAACCATGTTATTATTTAATCATATTCTCATAACCTATTTTTTCTGTAGTTGGTTAATTGAATTTTTTTCCTTTCATCGTATTTAGAGCTTTTATTTTTTTTTTCTTCTTTCTGTTGGCTATCAATATATATGTATTTTAGGATGGTGTCATTTTTTCCTGGAGAGGAAGCTCTGAAGTTAAATCTCCTTTTGAATTGGTTGCGTCACTCATTGGTCATACTAAAGCAGTGGTTTGCCTGATTGTTGGATGCAAGATGTTGTACTCTGGGTCCATGGACCAAAGCATAAAGGTATGTGTTGTTGGACAATATAGGGATTCTATTTTCTTTTTTAACATGTGGATCTTTTCTGAAAAAAGATATGTAATTTCCTTTGAACTACCCTATAATCATCTAATGACTGGATCTTGTTATTTTGTTTTTTTAGGTCTGGGACATGGATACGTTACAGTGTACAATGACACTAAATGAGCATATTGACATAGTCACATCTCTTATTTGTTGGGCTCAATATTTGTTGTCAAGTTCATCTGACTACACAATTAAGGTTTGGGCTTCCATTGAAGTAGGATATTTGAAAGTGATATATACGCACACTGAAGAAAATGTACATTACTTAACCTTCTATTGTTTGGTTCTATTTTTATTTGTAAAAACCAAGCCGATATTTCTTATAATGGTCATGAAGGAGTTGGTCAATCTCCTAAGTAGATAATTTTTTAATTTTTATTATAGGGTGTTGTTTCACTTTCTGGGATGCATGATGTAGAAGGCAAGCATATATTATTTTCCTCGTGCAGAGAGAATTCAGTTCATATGTATGAATTGCCATCGTAAGTAACCTAAATTATTCATGTATTTTTTGTTACTTTACCTCCATCATTGTAATATTTTTTTGTTGCATCCTTTTACCATATTTGTTTTAAACAGAATTTCAGAGAGGGGACGTTTATTTGCCAAGAAAGATGTGGCACCAATTGAGTTAGGTCTTGGTGGCCTCTTCTTCACTGGAGATGAGACTGGTTTACTGATGGTGTGGAAATTGTTGAAGGTACCTAAGGTGGCATCCTCTTGACATGTGTTCCCTTTCGACTTTGGAGTTGTATTATCCATTTGTCTCCTCAAGCAGGTGGTGATAAGAATGAATTTATTTTTCTGAGTAGTAAATGCATTGTAAAACCAATTGTATAGAAATTGACAATCATATAGAAATACCAATGTCATTCTTTTAAATTCTTCCCCAGCAGATGTAATGCTCTCCTTCCTTGATTAATATATTTACTATTGGTTTGCTCTTTATGCTATCCTTGCTTTGGCCTTATCAACAGTGCATAGTCTTGATGTCTATTGAAAGTAGCATGATGTACTTCGTTTGCGGCTTTTGTATTTCAACTCATGAAGCTCAAGATATGGGTAGGCATTGTTCCAGGAGGAATGTTTAGGTTTATTCTTATCTTAATTCGAACCATACTTGTTACACAACTGAAGGAGGATCAAGAGCAGCATGTTGAAGTGTTTCCCTTCAGCCTAATTTCATTAATCTTTCTTCAAGTAACAAAAAAATTGGATGCCTAATTAATCGTACGTGTTTTGTTTTTCTTTGGGTCGTTGGAATTTAGTATTTGTCAATTTAAAAATTCTTGCTTTATGTGGTGATTGTGACTTTCTGCTCTCTTGGAGATCTTAAACAAATGTTTGGAATGACATTGCATTTGATATTCTGATCTATATTTAGTGAATTTACTTTTTGGCCTATATTTTTTTGTGGAAGAATTAATAATATTTGTAGAATTGCTCTTGGTGTTTAGATGGTTGTAATAGAAAAATTGATTTCTTATGTTGGTTACTAATAAGTAATAACTATTTCGTAGTATTTTGAAGGATAGAAAAAAAAGGGTCCATTCATTATTGTTATTTATAGTTCTTGGAATGACACTAAGAAATCTTTTATTCTCGTTAATGAGGGAAGACCATTACACACAGATTGTTAGCTAACTTAATCATTCGATCAAAACTGTAATCTGTGTGAATGTGAATGCTCAATGGCTATAGGCTATAGCACACAATCTGGACTAAGGCTATGTCCTTAAGTTTTCCCTACTTTTGGAAGGGCCATCAGAAACTTAGGGACTGTGTTTGGTTTGAGAAAATGTTGCCCTTTTCCACTTTTAATTACAAAGTGGCATCTTGCTATTGCTTTGTTTTGTGTTTTCAAAAGTTTATATAGGAAACATTGCAAACTTTTGAAAACAGAAAGCAAAGAAAACTAGGTAAATGAAAATAGAAATTGTTTTCTCAAACCAAATGACCCCATAGATGTACATTACTTCATTCTTTAAAGCCTTCTATATTTAAGAAGTATAGTGAGAAACCTTGTATGTTCACTGTAGAAGTACAAGGATGAACTTCCTAACTAACAGAATAAAACACACACAGAGCAGTTCTTTGAGGGACTGCGCCTCCCAAACCAAAGGCCCTAATTCTTTCACAATTGACAAGATGATCTCTTTCTTCCCTCCCCTCTTATTTATAGGCAACATGCCTCATTACTTCAACCAACTAACCTAAGTAACTAACATAACTAACTAACAAACTAATGGATATCTATCAAATTCTGAGCAACTTATCTATGACTAGTATAGTTGATAAAATTATCAAGCTCAAGAAATTATAATTTACATGGTTTATTTATTATTAGAAACTATAGATTCTATACCATAAGAATTTGAAATGATAACTTTTAAGAACTGATTACTTCTGGCGATTAATAGAAGATAATTTTTATATTAGCTTCATGAGGTAAATCTTCTTACAGTATAACAAATAACTTTCACATTTGTGAAATATAGCATGACATGTTTTAGATTATAATGTATCAGTAATTTAAGGCATTCAACTTCCCATTTCGTTCATTATAGATTTTTTTGACTGACTTCATTCTCATATTTGCATATAACCTTGTGTTTATTGTGCTCTGCTTGTAGGGCTTCTCCATCGATTCCCTGTTAGTTTTTCTCAGGTGAGTTTGATTTCCTTCCCCCTCTCAATTTCAATTTTCTTAGGCCTTCTTATCCAATTGCTTATGTTGTCTACACATTTTAAAACAGCGTTTTTTCAGAAATTGAATGCTATGTACAGCATACAGCGGGTCAAATTATGAATCGTAGATCAGGAACTTCTGCTGGCACAAAGTCATCTGAACAAGGTGAATCAATCACATTTGCTGATGTTGCTGGTGTTGATGAGGCTAAGGAGGAATTAGAAGAGATTGTGGTAGGCTGGACTTCCTTCAGCTCATAAATTATGAAAGTATGATTTTGCTACATAAATTATTACACAACAGAATGACGATTCGTTGTGTTACAATTATGAAACATAATTTAATCATTATTGTATTGGTTTACCGGAAAGGGTATGCTGGATGTCAATATGGGAGGAAAAAAATAAAAACTTTTTGGTATTTACACATTTAGGGATTAAAAGCAATTTTAAAGGGATCAATATTAATTCTCATAATTATTTTGTTGATAAACCTAAAATTTAGGTTTTAATTATTATATCCTCGAATTCATCATGTACTAAACAAGAAATACACATGCTAGTTTTTAAAAGCAACCTGGGTGTTTTTTTGTGTAGAACTAGTCAACAAACCACTGATCCTGAGGAAACATAACACGACTCGGAACTCGACTTTGATTTTGTTTTGTTATTGAAAAGTACTAATTTCGCTATCTTAAAGTGCTTTCGAGCAAAATATTAATAGGACTATAGTTTCGCAGAAATTAAGTGGAAAGTCTCTTTATGTATACAAAGCTCTATTCTAAAGGACCACGATCCATCTTTTCGGAAAGTTACAATTTTCCAAAAGCATATTACATTACTTTATGGTATATACACTTACTTAGCATAGAAGTAAAAACAATTGTAATGTAGGGAAGATGTATCAATCAATTTACTGTGACCAATCATAAAATACATAGACAAGAGCCTTTGGAGATGCCTTGTGTTCTGATCCCTGCCTGAATTAATTTGCCAGAAATTTTGTTTTGTTTTGACAATTATTCTGTGAGGTGTTCAATAATGCAAAATATAATATCCGAGTCAATTTCTTGGTCGCTTGTCGTCGTTTCAGGCAAATAAAGAAAGACCAAAATGCACATGCATGTGGACAAAAAAAAATGTATAGCCCATAAGAAATATTATACCTAACTAGAGATCAAAACCAAATGTCATGTCAGTGATGCTTGTTACATTGTCTTGGTCTTCTTTCTTTTCCACTCAACCTATCTAGTATGCAGATGGATCATGCTGATTCATATATCTGCCAAATCTTTGACAATGATATTCACTAATGTCTAATGCCTCCTTGTTTGTTTCTTTTTTAAAGATCACTAGCATGCGCGCACACTGCCATATTTATAGGTTTTTCAAGAAAGTATTTCAGAATATTAGTTTTATATCTAAAACAATTTAATATGGTTTTAGACTATATATTTTAAAAAATGTAATATATAAACTAAAATTAATATTTCAAAATATTTTAAAGAGCTACAAATATATTTTGACCATGAAAAGAATTAGCTCTAATAACTCACCAATTAAATGAAGACTTAAATATCTTTTTAATCTCTTAAATTTGAGAATCTGTTTTTTTAGTCCTCAAATAATAAGAAAATATTTTTAATCTCTTAAATTTAGAAAAAATTTTTTTAGTCCTTTCGCTCTAATGAAAACTTGTATTTTTTTAATGTCATAAATTTTTGACGGATGGACTAAAAATAATTTTTTTAAAAAAATTTGAGAGATTAAAATATATAAATTTTCATTAGAAGGACTAAAAAAATAGACTCTAATTTTGAAAACATAAAATATAAATACTCTATTTGAATCAGGTTAACAATAACTCACTTATTGAATTAGTAATCCAACTAATACTCCGAGTTAATGACCAAGAGAATATTTAGAATAATTTATTCGACTTTATAAAAATGCTTCATGATATATTTTACAAAAAATTTAAACATGTTTCACTTTCAATACATTTTTATAATTTTATGGATAAAGTATTTTTTGTTTAATAGAATTTATTAAAGAAGTATTTAATTCACTCCCAAGTTGAATTTAATAAGTAACGACTCTGACCTATAGAGTTAAAATTGTACGACAAAAGTAGCCCAAAAGCAAAAGTAGGATAAATTCAAATCCCTCTTTTACGTTCCACTAGCACAACTGAAAAGGTGGGGTAATTAATAATTTAATATAATCTAATCTAATGGAACTCTAAAGTAATTAATACCATCCGCAGGCTCTTATTAGCTATCTATGGGCTCTCCCATGGTTCTGTCAATTGTGCAATACATGTTAGTTTGTGTAAACCCCTTGTTCCATCAAACACATGCCAATTGCCAATATGTCATATTCTTTCTCAATTTGTAATGAATAATGTATTTATTTATCAATAAAATTTGAGATAATTAACAGATTCTTGAATTCCTTTACCTTAAAGATGTTAGCCGAAGTTCAATTCTTGTGCATATAAATAGAAAAGTGTTTTGTGGAAAGAAGGAAAGCACACTTCAATAATGTTTATAAAATGGATTAATTTCCAATTAATGGACGGAAGATACTAATGGTACAAGCTACAAAACAAAAATAACGATATACTAACAATATTTTTGATTGATTGATAGAGTAAATTTTTTTACATTAATAATAGATAACCATTAAACTTAAAAATATAAATACGTTTTCTTTTTCATAAAAGGGTTTAACTAACATGTTCATATGCATGCAATGGGTTTTTTTTTTATACAGATCATGCATGCAATGTCAAGAGTGTTATTACACTCATTAATTTATATTTTTATTATTTTGTCATGAGAACTAAATTTTATCTCTTTTAATTTTTATTATTTTTCCTTCCATAATTATCTATGTCTATTATCTTTTATTTTCTTTTTCTTTAAACTCATGTCCTATTACTATCGCTGACATTAACTATTGGTGCTTTTGCCGGAACCTATATCCTACAAAAATCATGGGATACAGAAACCCAAACATGTAAAGAATACAAGGCCTAAAATTTAATTTAATTCTTATTTATTGTTCTAAGAAATAATTAAAAACGATGTTAAACAACGAGTTTGTTTCTGTAAAAAGAATAACGAGTTTGTTATTTGCACATGTTTTTTAACATCAATACTGTATTTTGTAATTTTTTTATTGAATATATTTTTATTTTCTTTATTAACATGGTTAGAGTACTACTGAGTTCAAATTTTGTAAATAATATTTTTAATTCAATTTTATAAATAAAAAAATATAATTAAAAGATGAAACATATTTTGATATGTATATTTTACATTTTTATCTCTGTACATCACATCAAAGATAATAATATAAAAGAATATCATATACTATTTTCCTAAAATTGTGGAAACAACTTTTCTCTTAAATAATTTGATCAATAATTTAATTTAATTTTTTAATTAATGACTTTTTTCTTTTTAAAATGTTTTAATGACTTTAATGCTAATGTTTGGTTAAGATAACACTTAATCGATAAGGATAATTGTTTTAATTTTAGGCATTTATATCTTGTATCTTCCATTTTATATCTTACACCTTTCAAAAGGCTTTAACATACAAAAATATCTTTTTGTCAAGTACCTTCAATCTAGAATGACTATTCTGGAATAGGATACCATTTCAAAATATAGTTTTTTCTATTTCGGAATACCTATTTCAAAGCAGGTTTTTCTGAAATGTTTGTTCTACTCCAAAATATGAAAATTATATTTTGGAAGAATATCCTATTTTGGATTTCAGATTCCAAAATAGTCATTTTGGAACGTAAGTTTTCATATTCTAAAGTAGTTATTATGAAAACTATTATATTACAGAATAGTCATTTCAGAATAAGCGGTAGAAACCCTCTTCCCTTCTTCGAACTTGAACTTGTGTTGCCAACTTATTGTGCCAACATGTGTCGTGGTTGCACCTCCACGCCACCATGCACTACCTTTCTCACCAAGCTCAACCACTACCATCACCCGATCTAAGATAGTATCCAAGATCTCCAATTTCCTTCATTATTTTTCCTTTCCTAACTCTGTTCTCAACAAGCCTAGTCATCACCATCAACAACTACAATGTTACCACCAAGAGGAAGACGACATTGTCATGTTCACATCAGATGGTAAAAGAGGATGAAGACACAAGAATTGGATACCTAAACCTTAGGGTGGTACCATGTTCATATTCCAGAAAAGAGGTACTTGGACAACATAAAGAAGAAGAAGTGAGGTGTCAGGACTAATAATAATTTTGACCATTAAATTTTTTTAGACGATATAAAATTCATATTGAAAGATGCATAATACAAATGTCCTACTTTTATATCAACCTGCTTTTACCCTCGCCTTACCACCACCGAAGGACTTTTAATCACAAAGTTTTATCTTGTAAAGACCAGAGAAAATAAATCAATATTTGTTAATGAGTCACTAAAATATGATGTGATGCCACAATTTGATTTTATAAAAATAAAAAGGTCATGGCAATTTGGTAATAAGCATGCGAAATTGATTTTGTAATATTTAATTACTGATATTAAATTAATCTTTTGGTATTATTTCATGCTAAGTTATTTTAATAATAAAATAAAATATCTTATAATTTACAACTTAATAACAAATAGACTTATGTACTATAAAAAAATACACATATGAGTTAGTTAGTCAAGTCTCATGACATAAAGATTAAATTACACTTATATGCTTGAATTTAATACTTAGAATCTGTTTAAATATAAGAATAAAAGTATTTTTGAGAATTTTTTTATTAAATTTTTTTTTATAATTTCAATAAAAAAATTCTCAAATACAATTTTAACTTATATCCAAACATACCCTTACCCTTATTAAATGTGTATCCTCTCCTTAGTTTATTCCTACACAAACCTCTCCTGATTTTAGAAACTCTGTTACAAGCGCACCCCTTTCTTCTTCACGGTGTTAGTTCTGTTAAACGAAACACATCACTAGCATTGCACACGTTTCTTTAATGAAATTGTAGGACACTTATGCCCTCGTCTTCCTCACATCCTCTGTTACAAGAACACCAGTATTCAAACTCAACTACACCAAGTATGGGTCCAAAGGAAAAAATGCAGAACCGTGGAGAAGGAGAAAATATTGAACTTGGTGAATCAGAAAAAGCTATCTAATTAAAATTAAAAACCATCAACAGTGAGCAAATAAGGGTCTGGAAACCCCTCTCTCACAATCGAAAACAATTGATTCATCCTCCTCGGTGGTGGAAACATAACGCACTTCCTTCTCATTTATCATTGCAACCTCACATGGCTACCGTTGGTGGTTTGTGGCGGTTCAGGAAGCGGCGTTAGTGTTTGGTGGAACGGTGGTTATGGAGGTGAGGTAGATAAATTGGGGTGGTTTACGGTGGAAAGAAAAAAGAGAAAAGAAAAAAGAAATACATTTTAATAGAAGGAGTGAGAGTATAATAAATTTTAAATTCAAAGAAGGTGAATGTTATTTGCTCTTAGTTAAACTTTGTTTGATGGTTTTATTTATAAGATGTGTGTAGTGGGGCCACTTCTTATAATGTACCAGCCTCTGTGACTGTGACCCATACCATCCATGATGGGTAAACTTTATAAATATTGTTATAAAATATTTAAATATATTAGAGATTGTATTTTTAATTAATTTCTTTTCTTAATTGTGATATTGTAAAGTATAATATTTTTATTAATAATAATTATTGTCCATTATAGATATATAGTTTGTTATATATCTAGCAAACCGTGATTTTTAAATCAATGAGAGAAATAAAAATTTATTATGTATTAGGTAAGATATGTAATTTAAATAATTGTTGTGAAATAAGCAAATATAAAGTGAGAGTTTCTAATTAAAAAAAATGTTGTGTGACATGCATGACATATATGCCTATTTGTGAATAATATTAATATTTTAATTTTTTAAGATTTTAAATTTTGAATTAATAATTATGAACTATAAAAAAAAGAATTTTGTGTTAGATATCAATCATGTATCATAAAGTATAATAATTTTAAATTTATTAACTTGCAATATAAATAGTTACATGAAGATTCAATTAATTATTATATTTATGGTTTTTCAGATTATATATATATATATATATATAATGGACAATAATTATTATTAATAAAAACCATGATTTGCCAGATATATAATATTTTTATTAAAAAATTTAAAATCTTGGTTTTTCATATATTATTAAAATGCAATATAAATTTCAATAATGGTTTAGAAATCATGGTTTTTAGCAATAACAACTATATATAAATTTTTCTATTAATATATGTTCAGCACATGTATGTATTTAATAGAAAATTAATTTATAACAATTATACTTACAAATTAATTTAAAAATCATACTGAAAAAATTATAGCAAATATCAAATAAAATTAAACTTAAGATTTATAATAATATTTACATTTTATCAGTATAACATATATCAAATATTGTCATAAATCAATTCTGTTATTAGCATAAATTATTTACCAAAATAAATCATTTCCAAAAATTAATTATAATGATATCTCTTTAAAAAAGCACTAAACTGAGTAAAATAAATTTAGGGTAAGAAAGGAAAACGTGTGTGATATGATGAAATAATTTCAATTTTCAAAATCAAATGTACCTATTTAAAATTAATTAATGTAATAATTTTAATAACAACAGTTTTTCTGAGAGTGCCGTGCATAGTTTTCCTTATTTTTATTTCAAATTTCAATATAATAAATAGGTTGTAAATGTCATTTACAAAAAAGGTTGTAAATGGCAAATCACTTTGTAATCAATTTAAATTCCATGCTTAAATTCATTTTGATTATTATCATTTTAAATTGAATAATATCTAAATATAAATGTCATAAATAATTTATGTTACGCAATGTACATAATCATCCATTCCTTATTTTCATACAATTTAATAAAATTACAATTTATTTAAAGCAATTATCACTTAAGTCTTGGGCTTATTTCTATCAATAATTTAATGCACATAGGGAAAAGACGCATGGATTTTGAATATCTTTAGTTATAATTTTATATTTTGAAAAACTGACCAATAACTATTTTAGTATACTTTTTGTCATCAATAACTATTTTTAACAAATGATGTAATATTCCTGTAAAAAGTGATGTAATAAATTTTTTATGCAGCAATTATTTTATGAAAAATTAAAATATGTCATAAAATATTTTCTATAGTTGATTTAAATAATTTCTATAATGAAATGAAGTTCATATATTTTATTTTATATATACTTGATTTTGTAGAAATATCCCGATTTAAATTTTTATTCCTGAAATTCTGATTTAGAGGATTATGTTCGTGTTATTAAAAAACGAAATAATATCAGTCACTAATTTTTATTATTTCCATATTGAATAGAAGATATGTAATTCAATTATATATTTAAATGTTACTTGATTATTCACATTTTAACTTTCCTTATTTATAAGTTGCCCTTTTTTCCTTTTAGCGTAAAAAAAATCCCCCTTATTGTTTCCCTCCTCGGTTAAATGTTCTGCGAGATTTTACAAAAAAATCTCTTCTTTTTAATTTTTAATTAACTAATTGTATATTAATGTCATTTATTGTCTATTGGATAAATGATGTTTGTATGATTGACATTTTGCTTATGAGGTTTGATATTGTGACGCTTGGCATATCATATTTGTACGATTCACATTTGACATTTTAAGTTTTTTATAAGGAATTGTCTTCTAATATAATATAAATAGATATAGATAGATAGATTCTGTTTTAAGCTTAAGTACGTCTTGTACCAAGTCTACATGATATAATATTATTGTCTTTTGCTTTAAAAAAAAGAAAGAATTATGCAATAATAATATAAAATAATTATATATTATAATTTAATCATAATTTATTATTTAAAATAAAATTATTAATTTTATAATAGTCACTTTAAAAGTTATATTAATAATAATTTATGATTACAAGATAGTATAAAATTATTTTATAAATTTAACTCTTAAAAACTATTAAAAAATGATTTATTAACTGATGAAGCAGGAAATTGATAAGGTGTGGATCATATATTTTCGGAGTAAATGCTTGAAGTTGAAGTACATTGACAAGTGTAGCGCGAAGTCTAGAAGATGTAATGTTTGTATTGTCATTTATTTATATATGATTTTTTATGGGCACGTGATTTTCAATAAATATTTAAATTTTTTATTTTTTTAATATTTTTTCGATTTTGCTTCCTAAAAATTAATTTTTTTTTTGTGTTTAACATATTTTTTATTCATTAACGAAATTTTTTGTTTGCTTACTAATATTTTTTTTCTTTTGTTATTAATTCTTTAAAAAAACTAATAACAATTGACCAAAAATATTAGAAAGTAAATACAAATTTTATTATTTTATCAGAGATTAAAAAAAGATCAAAGAAAAAAAATAAATTATTATTTTATTAAGAATTTACTAAAAATAAATTAAAAAACAAACACAAATATAAATATTTATTAAGGATCCAAAACATATTTTTTTTTGTTAAGACAAACTTTTTATTATTATATGATTATAGATTATAGAATGAGGAACCTGTAAACATGATTTTAGATTGTTCTTGTTATTTGATTTATAGATTCACAGTGGATGAGCCACATCAGGTGAGATCAGTGGCATCCAATTTGCCTACATAGATTTCTTTTTTTTTTATTATAAATAAATTTGATCTAAAAAGTACATTTTACTTAATTTTAGTTATTATATAATCTGTTTAAGTCTTGGTTTTTTTCCCTTTCTAAACTATATATCAAATCAATAGTAATGTTATTTTTTTGGAAAATTTTATTTAAATATTATATTTTATTAAATTGTAACTATTATACAATCAATTTTTATCCCCAACCTTTTTAAATTATAAAAGCAATAGTAACTTTATCTGTTTCTAAGAAATCTTATTTGAAAATTATATTTTATTAATTTTAGTTATTATATAATTATTTTTATCTGTTGAACTTTTTTAAACTATAAAATCAATATAAATGTTATCTTTTTTAAGAAATTTTATTTATTATACAATCAAATTTTGTCTCCTGATTTTTTTAATTATAAAATCAATAGTATTTTTTTTAAAGAAATCTTATATGGATATTCTATTTTATTAATTAATTCCAATTATTATATAATTAGTTCCTGTTTCCTAAAGTGTCATGAGACTAACAAAGCATTATAATTTTTAACTTCTAAAAACGTACATAAGCACGAAACATCACGACATCATCACATCAGCCAGGGATAAAGGTTAAAATACATCAAGTCACATATAAAGAAAGGTATTTACAATTTTTTATATTTCATATTTAACATTTAGTAATATTTGTCAGGTAAATTTTATTTTATATAAGTTCAAGTGTTAAACTATTGTATATTTTAAAGTATGTGCCAAACCACTAAATTTTAGAAGTGAGCTTAAGGTAGCACATGAAGCTGCATAAAGATACAAAAATTAAAGATAAGAAAAAGAAGCATAAGAGAATCCATATTGCATATTTATAAAAGATGGGATGGCCAAAGGGACAACAAGCTATATCTTGACTGCTATGATAAAATCACCGTCCAAAATCAGATTAAATTCAAATATGACAATAATTCTGATATTCTATGCTTTCAGCAGGATAATGATTAAGTGGTTAACCCTTTCCCTCTCTCTTTATCCTGAATATTGAAAACAAAAACTTGAACAACTTTCACAACCATCAATTCTGCCTTATTAAATAGATTTTCCTCTTCATTAAAAAATAAGAACATTAAAACAATATTTTCTTAATAAATAGTAGTATATAACTATGTATAATGATAAATTAGTTATTTTACAATTAATATCTTAAAAATTAGTGCTTATTGGAATCAACATTAATCAAATTGATTTAATAAAATTGATTTTGATTAAAATTGATTTTGAAGTTATGTTATTTAATTTAAATGTTTTTATTGTTAAATTTTAGATTCAACACAAAAATATTTAAAGTTGTGTTAACTCATAATTAATTTTAGAATTTATTTTAAAATCAATTTTAAACTCTTATCTAACATGAAATTAAACATATCAAAATTTATTCAAAATCAATTATGAGTTTAAAATTAATTTTTTCACGTGAAACCAAAAACAGGCTAAATCAATGATAGTTTCTGATTAATTCACTATGAAATCAAACTGAAATTTCTTTCTAAAATGCAGCTAACAGAAGCTTCCCCGACACTTTTTTGTCACCTTTTCATTTTCGTTTCCATGTTTTAAGGAAAATGTTTATTTAAGAAAGGAGAAACTACACAGTACCTCAAGTGGTGACGTGTCTTTCTCTGATTGGGGGAACTATACCCGCTAAAGAGCATTGACTTTAAAGAACCATCATATGCATACATGATGCATCATCTCATCATCCCCAGTTACCATTGTTCTCTTTCTTCACTCATTTTGTGAGTTGTTTGGTTACACTCCCTCATCCATGTTCATTCCCAACAACTCTACTACTTCTCTTTCACTTTCTCTGTCTCTCACACTATCTAACAACCATGTAAGCTTCTTAACTGTGTTTTTTTTTTTCTTTCACTTTCTTGTAAAAGAGCTTTATTTTATTTTATTTTATTGTCACTTGGACTTGTGCAGATTGCAGAGACTCCCTTTTGTTTTTTCTATTTTAAATATTATCCTTAATAATTAAGAGGTAAATTTGACGTTCCTATTCACACTCTCTCCCACATGCTTAGTTGCCCACAACATGATTGTCATGTAAAAGTTGATCCTTTTTGCTGTTCTGCATGTTGGGTTGCTCAGAGATAGTGGGAAAACTGAAGAAATTTTCTTGCTTGATTGTTGTGCCTTGCAGAAACGAGGATATCACTGCATCAGTGGCAGAGTTTCATCCATGGCCTTTTGAGGTGTGTTTATAGGCGCTTTCTTGCAATTGGGATTTTGGTTTTTCTTTCAAGTTTTGATTTTGGAAAGTTGGTTTTACTTGTGTTTATTACTGATCATAGAACCAGTGGTTTTGGAGAATTTTCTTTGCATACTGATTTCCTTTCTGCAATTCATTTGGATGCAGTTTATATGGGGTTTCATGGATATTCAACTTTTCACTGCTAATGGAATAGAATTTTCTCTTTATGATGGATCATAAGAATAGTATAATCACAGTCAACCTTGCATCTTATGCTCCCTTCAATCTTAATATCTCACACACAAAGGGATAGTGAGAGACAAGGGGTAGGGATGAAAGAATTTTTTTTGATCTCTGACTGTGCCAAATAACCAAGCTTAATATGTGTTTTCCTTTCCAATTATTGAAAAGTGATTATTGTTACAGAATTGTGAAGGGTCAGTTTTCTGATTTGCCATCATTTCCTATAATCGTCATCTATTTTTTTTTCCTGAAGGTATTTGCTATTTAATTTAATGTTTCACCTTTTTGTTTCTTACAGGAGTGATAACAGCTAGAAGTGATACAGATTGATAAATTGAGGTATCAAGATGTCTTATCGAAGGGGGTCTGATCAGCCACCGCAAAGGCGGATACTGCGGACTCAGACTGCTGGGAATTTAGGTGCTGAGCCAATCTTGGACAGTGAAGTGGTGCCTTCCTCACTTGTTGAGATAGCTCCAATCCTCCGTGTCGCTAATGAAGTAGAGGCTAGCAATAAAAGAGTTGCTTATCTCTGTAAGTTGCTGTTTTGTGTGTGTGTGTACTTTGTATGGTGTATGTTATTTGACAAGTTTGGTTAGATAACTGCAGAATAAATTTATGTTTTATAAGGATTTGCAAAATTCGAAGTCCTATATTCTTTAGAAACTATGATTTTAGAAGATTCAACATGTTGCTAATAATCATTGAGAAAGGAAAACAAATGTTCTAAGTTCTCATTGATGAATTGACTAATCAGATTCTTGGTTTGATTGGAAATGTTCTCAATCCCAAGGGTAAAATTGGTCGTGTATTACAGATCATTGAAAAATTTATACTTTAGGGGGTGGGGAATTTCTTGTTATGTTCCAGACCAGTCTTTGCATGAATCATGAATGCTTAAATTTATTTGTAAAATACTAGAGTTCATTGTGTTTTTCTTAGAGTTCATTGTGTTTTTCTTAATTCTTTAAAATTTATTACTTGTACCAAATTTTTTTTTCCCTGTAGAAAATCATGTAGGCGAGAGAGAATGAGAGAAAACTAAAACTGTTATGAAATCTGTTATTGTATTAATTAATCAGTTAATTACAACAGAATTACACTATGGTTTATAGAGAGCACTCTAACTGCAAAAGCAGTTAGATAAACTAACTAACTCTTATGCTGAGTCAGCAATGACTCAGCTGTATCTACTATATACTATTATTTCCGAATAGAACTTGTACCAAATGTTAATGATTGGTAATTTCTGGTTCTTTAACAACTCAAAGAATCAAAACTACTTGATACCTGAACTTCATTGCTTCTTTCCTTTATATCGGTTAAGTCATCAGGTAAATGCTCTTTATATAGCTCTTAATTTGTCACTTCTATTAAATTATTGTGTGTTTGTAACCCAAAAAAAAAATTGTGTGTTTACTTCCTTTGTATCCGAAACTACTCTGCTGCAATTTCTTTTTGTTATTTTTACCTTGTCATTCCTTTTTTTTATTATTCTATTTGGATATTATGTTAGCCTCATAGAATGACACAACAATGAGATGCTTTCTGAACTTAGATGTGAATGTTCTTTATCTAAAGCTCATGTCTTCATTGTCATTAGGTCGGTTTTATGCCTTTGAACTAGCTCACAGACTAGATCCGCAATCAAGTGGGCGTGGTGTTCGTCAATTCAAAACTGCTCTTCTTCAGCGTCTAGAGAAGGTGACTTCTGATCTCATTTGTTAAGAATTTCTACATTTGTTTTCCTTGCTTAACATTTTCAATCTGTTTAGGATCATTCCCCTACCTTCACTAATAAATGCTACAATTAGGAGAGTTGAAAAAGCTTGTTTAATGACTTCTAATTTAGTATATTAATGGACCAGCGAAAAATCGAAGAACAAACGCTCTTCCTATTTTAGAGTAGCATTTTTTGGAATTCATTGCTTTGCAAATTTGAAGGTATGGAAGTAATTTTCCATTCTTAACAGGAAAATGTCACAACACATGAGGGAAGGAAAAAGAGTGATGCTCGTGAAATGCAAACTTTTTATAGGCAGTACTATGAAAAGTATATTCAAGCGTTAGATAAGGCTGCTGATAAGGACCGGTGAGTTTGCAATTTAATTGAATCAACAATTTGGTCACTGACTTGAATATTTCTCTCTTATATTACACAATTATCTGTGAATTGTACTAATTTCTGATAGTATAATTTCTTTTTAATTGCAAAAGGAGAATACTGAAATTAACTTCTTATGCTTCCTCAGTGCCCAGCTCACAAAAGCATATCAAACTGCTGCTGTTTTATTTGAGGTATTGAAGGCAGTTAATCGAACGGAAGATATTCCAGTATCTGAGGAGGTAACATTACTATGTCTATTGATCGCTGAATAGAGTTTACATTTAAAGAGAATAATGTATTAATTACTATATTTTAATTGCAGATTATGGAAGCTCATATTAAGGTTGAGGAACAGAAGCAATTATATGCCCCTTATAATATTTTGCCACTTGATCCCAATAGTGGAAAAGAGGCTATAATGAGATATCATGAGGTTTGTTCTCTTTAATTATGTTTTAATCCCCTTTTCATTTGAGTTAATGCTTGATACACAAGATTCCAAGAGGTAACACCCTGTAGTAGAACTTGGAAACTCTTGTTTAAGCAAATGAAAATAAAAAAGACTAAGGGCTGTAGAATCACTGAATCAAAAACTGATATTTCCTAGAAAAGTCAAGTCTTTCAGTGGTTTAGGCATTACCTGTGTTACAAACTGATAAGAACCTTGATAGAACCACACCACAAAAGCTAGCTATTGTAGTTGGAGAGCCCAAGGCCTTATAAACCCCACACTAGAATCCCATACTTCCAATGTGGGACTCCCAGTCCCATACCTTGCAATTGGATCCTAAAATCCCACCATGCTCTGCAGCTCCGGTGCCCACCCGGGCGAACACTGCAATGCCGACGTCACCACCCGTGCCGCTCGTTTGCAGCTGGGAGTCATGGTGTGGAAGACTCTGATACCAATTGATAGAACTGGACCAGAAAAGAGAGAAAGAAAGAAAATGTAGTATTATTAAGTGGGAGCTTCCAACTCCTAAAATGAGAACAAGTGATTTTCGAGCTATCACCACCTTCCAACAATTCCCAAAAGATCCCTCTTCCTAACCTCTCACTCCCTCTATTTACTGTCCCCTAACAGCTATTAACCAATCAGTTAGTTACAACTAACAGTTAGTTACCCTAACTGTCTCAACTAACTGACAGCTACTAAGGAAACCTCCTAGAATACACTTTTGCCCATCTACATCTATCACAAACACAGGCAGAAGTTATGATGAAACAATGTATGGTTAATAATTTTATCATCTTTTTTCATGTCTGGCACCAACTTACTACTTTTTGCTTATGAATAACCTCTGCTAGAATTTCGTTCAATGTGTTGATTATGTTGTTTGTGCTTATTTGCTTTTACAGATTCAAGCTGCTGTTTCTGCACTCCGTAATATCAGGGGTTTGCCGTGGCCAAAGGAACATGGCAACAAAGTAAATGAAGACATTCTGGACTGGCTTCAGCTGATGTTTGGTTTCCAGGTAGTGACTGAACTGTTCTGTGTCTACTTTTTGGTGTTTAATTTTTTATACTTCATTCAAAGCTTATCTTCCTTGTACTCATGTGCAGAAAGACAATGTGGAAAATCAAAGGGAGCACTTGATTCTTTTGCTTGCGAATGTACATATACGACAAGTTCCAAAGCCTGATCAACAACCCAAGGTTTTCTTTTTATGTATTGCTGTGGCTTGGACCCTTATTTTCTGATTTAGACATACTGTTTTTTTTTCTCTTGTTTCTTACATCTTACTTTTCCCTGTTTAGTTGGATGATCGTGCTTTAAATGAAGTGATGAAGAAACTCTTTAGAAACTACAAAAAATGGTGCAAGTATTTGGGTCGCAAAAGTAGCCTTTGGTGAGATTTGCATATCCTAATGTAGTAGTTACTTCAAATGCTAGTTTATTTGAGTGTCAAATTGAAATTTAAGGTCTTATATGTACCTAGTGAGTTGTCTGTAGAGGTCAATCTGCTTTTGAGCCTAACTTAGCTAAGGTCAACTGTCAACCTATGCGAGCTGAGTGCCCTAAATGAATTCAAGCAAGCTTAGTTCTGTATCTTTTAAGCAGGTTATATACATAAATGTATATATAAAAGGTGCATTTAATCCTGGATAGATGATAGTATTGTAAGTTTATATTTATAATACAATTAAAGTTTACTTGTATATGGATATATAATTATTGGAGCTAAGCCAATGAAAATTGGGATTGGCTTGGCTCTAGCTTTGCTTAAGTATACCCCTACATTTTTGTTGTTTTGGTACTTAAACTAGCATAGTTTGGAGTCGAGTAGGCTATTTTTTATATATATTTTTGTTCTTTCCTTCTTTTGGTACAAGATGGAATTAGCTCATTTACTTGCTATGCATAAACGGCTACTTTTGGACTCTGTAATATACTCTTGAACTTTTATGTTTTTTTTTAAATGATTGCTAGGTTGCCAACCATTCAGCAGGAAATGCAACAGCGCAAATTATTGTATATGGGTCTATATCTTCTTATATGGGGAGAAGCTGCAAATTTGAGATTTATGCCAGAATGCCTTTGTTATATCTACCATCATGTAAGTAATATTTAAAATTAAATAAAAGATATTGAAAATAGAAAAGATTTTCTTCAGTCTAAAGAGAGAATTAGCCCCTTCCCTCATTGGTGGTACAGTCATTTCCACTAAAATTGTCTACTATAAATACTTCATTTTGACATACTATACCTAAGATATTTTTATTTAGTTTCCATGTATATTGCATACTCTTAGAAATTGGGTTTTGGGCCAAACTCAGCCCCACTAAACCGGCTTGTAAGATGAGGACTGTCCAAGCTTTATTTAAGCCATACCTCTAGTTGGTGTGTGACTAAACCACCACTCTTGAGGTTGCAATGAAGGCTCCTAAAGAGGTTGAAACTAAGGTGGATATGGGGCGACTGGATTTAAGGCAGCTTTCCAACACATACTTGCATGTGCTTTGGTAGTTCCTAATTTTAATGCATCTTCCATTATATGATGCAAAATCCTACTTTTTTATGTTAATTGATTTGAATGTCAAAATAATTTTGAACAAATCCTAAGGATTATTTTTCTTCATCTACATAGATGGCATTTGAGTTGTATGGGATGTTAGCTGGGAATGTTAGTCCACTGACTGGTGAACCTGTAAAGCCTGCCTATGGTGGTGATAATGAGGCTTTTCTTATGAAAGTAGTAAAACCAATATATGATGTAATAGCCAAGGTGAGCTTCTTTTTTATGAGCTGAAGAATTTTTTTAATTTACTCTGAACATTTGATAACCTTCTTTTATCTGTTTCCTTGGATTTTTTCTGTATCGCAGGAAGCTAAGAGAAGTAATACGGGAAAAGCAAAGCATTCTCACTGGAGAAACTATGATGATTTAAATGAATATTTTTGGTATTATGCTTCTTTTTGATTTGGTTGTTTTCCTGTACAATAAATTTTATTGTTAAATAATTATCGTTCCAAAATTGTAGGTCAGTTGATTGTTTTCGGCTAGGTTGGCCTATGCGTGTTGACTCTGATTTCTTCTCTGTTCCTTTCCTTCAGCTGCAACGTCAAGTTAACAAAGACGAGGTATGGCGTATCATGTCTGGTGTGTGATTAGAGTTACACATAGGATTGTGTAACAAGAACCATTTTAGGCTTCATGCTTTGCTGGAACTCCAAAGAAACAGTCTATTCCCATTAAGAAGAAACTTTATTGGAGAGTGCATGTATATCCTGATGAAAACTGATTAAGATTCTCTAGGTCGCTCCCGGCTTTCAGTGATACTATAAAAATTTATATTAAACTGTAATTCTAATAATATTTAGTGCATTTATATTAAACTACTAGAAACATTTTTTTTTTTACCTTTTTTGCTCATGTCATTTACAGAGTTTCAATCTGGCACTTGTATTTAGGACTGAACATAGGAACTTGGTATTTATTAGAGATGAATACAACTAAGTTCTTCCTCTTAGAGTTTCTTTTGAACAATTCACATTTTGGCATACCTCTGTCCATTATCTTATCCTAATTACTTCTGCTTGATTTTGGTAAACAGGAAAACAGAGGTCCTGCTTCAGACCGGTGGAGTGGGAAAACTAATTTTGTTGAAATACGCACATTTTGGCATATATTTAGAAGTTTTGATAGAATGTGGAGCTTTTATATTCTCTGTTTACAGGTAATCATTTCAGATTTGGTTTTTGATATACAACCTTTACTCAAGCTAATGATGTGTGCTGATCATGCTTTTCAATTAAGGCGATGATAATCATTGCTTGGAATGGTTCCGGCGAATTAAGCTCAATATTTAGTGGTGATGTTTTCAAGCAAGTTCTCAGCATCTTCATAACTGCTGCAATATTGAAGCTTGCACAAGGTAGTTAAAAACATGTAGTTTTTCTAGAGACTTCAGGTCTTGTTTCCATATCATTTTTCTGTCTTAAAGTTATGAAGCAGAGATGGAGAGAAAGGACTATATAACTCAGTTTTGTGGCATCAAAATATGTGTCTTTCTTTCCACTATACATTTTTCTTTTCAATTTAGCTGAAAAATGTTAAAAATTTATTTCAGGAGATTTCTTTTGTCAAAATTATGAAAATGAAGCCAAACAGGCTGAATGATACTGACTACTGCATTTAATTAACATTGGATAGTAATTCATTCTCTTGTGCATTGTGATTCATTTCATAGCAGCCAAACTCAAAAAGTATTCAGAAATTGAGCAATAGAATTAAGAGACTATTCTTCCAAGTGAGGCTTATTATAGACGACGTATTTCACATAAGATAATGGAATGCTTATTCAAAAGCTTCACAAGATGTTGAATTTCTTATGTTTTTTTTTTTTATTGATGTTTCATTTCAAAAAGTTACTGAGAATTTTTGTTGGGACTTGATTATGTGTTTGTACCTTATAAAATTCCCAATTCCTTTTTATCTTTATGTTCACTTATCAAACAACGTGTTCTACTTTATGAAGTTGCAACTTGATTATGCTGTCTTGTATACTTTTCCAGCCATTCTGGACATATTCCTTAGTTGGAAAGCAAGGAAAGTCATGTCGCTTCATGTCCAGCTGCGGTATATATTTAAGGCAATTTTAGCCGCAGCTTGGGTCATAATTTTACCAGTCACTTATGCTTACAGTTGGAAAAGGCCATCTGGCTTTGCACAAACCATAAGGAATTGGTTTGGCAATGGTACAGGTTCCCCTTCTTTGTTCATTTTGGCTGTCTTCATCTACTTATCTCCAAATATACTCTCTGCACTGTTATTTGTGTTCCCATTCATTCGCCAGTATCTTGAGAGGTCTAACAATGGTGTTGTGAAGCTCATGATGTGGTGGTCTCAGGTAAAAAGATGCATATCTGGTTTGTGTATTTATTCTCATATAATTTGTAATCATATGTGTATCTTCTCATAAACCAATGGCTTTTTTATCTTCCATAAGAAATACTTCTGACAAATATTATTTGTCCTGTCTAGTTTTTCATGAAGATGATAGGGAGACACTGGTTTATAAAAAAAAGAAAATAAATTTAGTCTTTTTTTTCCTTTAATTTTTTCGGTATTTCTTAGTTCTTAATTTTATTTTCCACAATTTGCAGCCTCGGCTCTTTGTTGGAAGAGGAATGCAGGAGGGTCCAATTTCATTGTTGAAGTAAGAGAATGAAGTTAATTTCTTCAATCCTTATCTATGTTCATTTTCACTGGTCAGCTTTGATTGATTAAAGAAAATGTCTTAATTTTCTAGGTACACTTCTTTCTGGATTATGCTAATTCTATCTAAACTAGCATTCAGCTACTACCTGGAGGTAAAGATCTGATCCAGAAATATATTATTTTTATTGGTTCTTACTTATTAGAATAATTATAATGTATATAGAAATACATCATTTTTGATTGGCTATTGCTATATAGAATTCTTATCATTTCATAGTTACTTTTGGATCCTATTTTCTTCTAACTTGTTACTTTCCCTTTTCTCAGTAAGTTCCATTTATTCCTGCATGGAGGAGGTTTATATTGACTGATTATTTGAAAATATATTTCTTATCAATTTATATTTCCTTTTGATCCTATTTTCTTTATATTTATCTGAGTTCCATCCACTAACTGGTTCATTTTCACCCAATTTCATTGTGTACATATACTACAAGTTTAGGACTGTATCTACATCTGCAATGGTGCAGAGTTTTTATATAGCATCTTATATTCACGTGTTTGTTAAATTCATTAGGTTCATTTGCTTTACACTGCAGATTAAGCCTCTTGTGGCTCCAACAAAAGCCATCATGAGTGCTCATGTAACAGTTTACAGATGGCATGAGTTCTTCCCTCATGGTAACACTAGAAATAAATGAAGATGAATGTAGTTCATATAATAGGATTGTTCTTAATATAATCTTCTACTACATGCAGCCAGAAACAATATTGGTGTAGTGATTGCAATATGGTCCCCTATCATACTTGTACGTCTATCTTTCTGTCACATGTCTCACCAAGTATATTATTTTCTATGTTCTGAGTTTAATAATCAACTAGGTGCCTTTTGCAGGTCTACTTTATGGATACACAGATTTGGTATGCTATCTTCTCTACAATAGTAGGAGGCATATATGGTGCATTTCGACGTTTGGGAGAGGTTTGTCTATTGCGTGTGTGTGTGTATTAAGCTTTCCTTTCTGGTTTGAAAAATAGTTGTAGACCCACGTTGTAACTTGAAATATTGAAATTTGCTTCTGTACTGATTATCAGGATCAGCAGTTTCCTTATTTAGGATATTTTAACATTAGTGTAGCTAAGCCTATATATTAACAACCTTCAGCTTATGTACAGTTTTTCAATTAAAAAGTAATATTACTATTTCTCTCTTTTCAAATTAACTCTTCCTACTTTCCTTTTCATACATTCTCTTTGTTTTGTTGTTATATTTGTTCATTAGATTACTAATTTTTTTCTTATTAGACTTCCACAGCCCCCCTTGCCTAGTGGAAGAAGGCTATTTTTTTTGTATTCTTATTTTTCTTTCAAGTGTTAAATTATTCTTTAATTATGTTAGGAACCCAAATTGAAGAGAGAAAAAAAACTTTTTATTTTTTGATTACAGAAGAACAAAAAATAGGAGAGGTAACTTTCATCCAAAGGTTTCCCCTATCACAAAGAATTTCCCCTTAACAAAGAGGAAACCTCGCTTCTCAACTGATACTAAATAGAATGCCTCTTCCCTTACATCTTCCTCCTAATTATTTACCTCTCTAATCCCCTCTAACTGACTAACCCTTCTGCTAACTAACTACAAATACAATAACTGTCCTAACTACCTGATTCCTAACAAATTATCAAGTTTAATTTGTTATCTCACAAAAATCTTTTTCTTATATACTTGCAAAAGAGAAATTTTCATAATACATGGTTGTATGTGACTCATGTAATGTGTAAATTCATAATTAGACTTGAAATATGCTATGTTCTGGAAGGATTTATGTGATATCAGTTATCACACAATTTTTCTGAGATAACTACTTATGTTTATATTTATAGCTGTTGCATATCTAACTTTTCTAAGCTTTCCAATTTTATCTGGATATTGCCCATCCTTCTGGCTTGACTGCCGACTTATAATACTGAACAGCCAATGGTTACATGGTGTATGAATAACTAAATTTTATGGATAAAACCAATAAATTTGGCATATATGGATGATGACATAAGGAATTTCAAACTCAATAGAATTTCATAGCTGAAAATCTAATAAAGTATGGTAAGAGCCTTCGTAAAAGCACAGCACAAATGCCAGTCATTGCAGTAGGAGAGCCCAAAGCCTTATAAACCCCACACTTGACTCTTATACTTCCAATGTAGGACTCAAGTCCCAAGTCCCATACCTTGCAATTGGATCCTAATATCCCAGTATCGCACCACAGTCTGCATCCCTAACACCCACATAGGTTGGCTGTGCACTAGTCCTTTGGCTAGTCCAAAGCAAACACTGCAATGCCAACATTGCTACTCCTGCTGCTCATTTGCAGTTGAAATTGATAAGAAAAAAAAAGTCAGATATCAATTGATAAGAACCTTGGGAGAACTATACCACCAAAGCTATCCGCTATAGTTAGAGTCCAATGCCTTGTAAACTTAATGCTAGAATACCATACTTCCAATGTTGAACTCAAGTTCCATACCTTGCATTGGATGTTAACTAAGTAATAATATCATTGAAAGTTATGAAATGATCCAGGGTTTATTGTTCAAATTTGAATTGATCTTGTTTTCTTTATGCTATTTTTGTTGTATTTACTATATCCTTAAAACTATGGTTAAGAAAAGCCATGCAGGTTTTTTCAGCTGCATTAACTGCAGATTTATGAATCTTGAAATACTTGAGTCATTTTTTTCATTTTAATTTCAGATTCGAACATTGGAATTGCTGAGGTCTCGGTTTGAATCAATTCCAGGTGCTTTTAATGATTGCTTGATTCCCACAGAACAGACTGAGAAGAAAAAAAAGAGGGGATTAAAGGCCTTTTTTTCTCGGAGATTTGATCAGGTTTTGAAACTTTTCCTCGTGATAACTATCATCTCAACACTCATCATTAACCTGCTAGCTAAATTAAAACATACTTCTGAGCAACCTACAAGTAAGTTGCTTGGGAGCTTTGGAGAATGCATATTCCTAACGAATTGTGTCCATTATAGTGGTTTAGTGTAAAGACAATGGTAGGGTAGCTAAGGTTGGTGATGCTTTTCCTGCTATCTAGTCCAATTGGTTTGGTTCTAGAATTTAACATGGAAATTTTTTCCATATACACCTTTATGAGACCGGCTTGCACTTTTAATCATACTTTTGGGTATTCAGTTTAGGATTATTTTTTAAGGGTGCTTCCTTTTCAAATATGACACTTTTGAGCTTAATGTTTTCTTTGTGGATATCATTCCTGATCTACCTGTTTTGTATTTGCTTTCTTTCTGTGTGTAGTCTTTCTTTTATCAATATATTTTTTATTTTTGATTCTTGGAGATCCGGTTGTTTCAGGTCGCTTCTAATAAAGAGAAAGAATCTGCAAGGTTTGCACAGTTATGGAACAAAATAATCACTAGTCTGAGGGAGGAGGACCTAATTGATAACAGGTAGTGCTATGAGCCTATAACTGAACATTTCTCAATAACTTCTTAATTCTTTGTTCATGATGAACCTTGAATTATTACAATCTTGAGATTTTCATGTTTTGATGTGAGGTCTTTAATTTTTGTTGCAATAAGTCTGACTAAAATGAAACGTTTAGGGAGATGGATCTCATGCTTGTACCATATTCGGCCGACCGTTCTTTGAACCTCATCCAGTGGCCACCTTTCTTACTTGCTAGCAAGGTTCATCTACTTATGTTCAATTGTTCTGTGTGTTTGTGTGAGAATAATCTTATCCTTTTTAAATTCATTTATAACTCTCTTTTGGGTGCACAGATCCCAATAGCAGTGTCCATGGCCCAAGACAGTTTTGGAAAAGGACAAGAACTGGAGAAAAGATTGTTAAGAGACAAGTACATGAAATCTGCAGTTGAGGAATGCTATGCTTCTTTTAAAAGTATTATTAACTTCTTGATTCTTGGAGAACGTGAGACGACGTAAGTTTCTTGTTATATGAAATATGCATCAAAAGAGAATATTGACAAAGTTTGATACACTGGCATTGTTACATTATGGTTTCACAAATGCAGGGTTATACAGAATATTTTTCAAAGAGTTGATGAGTACATAGAAAACAAAGCTGTGCTGCATGAATTGCATTTGAGTGCTGTCCCCAGTCTATATGAACGATTTGTTAAACTGATTGAACGTTTGGTAATTATTTTGTAACCAGTGATGTTACATTTTCTGTTTGATCAAGTGTGAATTTTAACCAATTTTTTTGTTATTTATTCAGTTGGAGAACAAAGAGGAGGACAAGGATTCAATTGTGATTTTCTTGCTTGACATGCTAGAGATTGTGACCAGAGACATAATGGATGGAGACATTGAGGGGTAAATTCTTTGAAATTTTTGTATCCCTTGCTAATTTGATAAATTTTGGATTCATTATCATTCTCTTGTAGTTTGCTAGATTCAAGCCATGGTGGGTCTTATGGAAAAGATGAAAGGTTTACACCCCTCGAAAAACATGATACGTTTTTTGGCAAACTTCAATTTCCTGTCAAAACAGATATTGATGCTTGGACAGAGAAAGTAAGTTTCACAATAAAAATTGTTATTATTGAGGAACATAAAAATTATGTTTGCTCTCAACCTCATTTTACCCAGATTTTGGATGTCTGTAATTCTATTACAAGTTTGTCAGTCTACTTATCGCTTATGATGATATGGTTTATTCATTTTATTGGTTTGTTGTTTTTGACAGATAAAAAGGCTTCATTTACTGCTTACTGTCAAGGAGTCAGCTATGGATGTTCCGTCCAACTTGGATGCTAGGAGGCGTATATCTTTCTTCTCTAATTCATTGTTTATGGATATGCCACCTGCTCCCAAAGTTCGGAATATGTTGTCCTTCTCGTAAGCTCATTTCATCTTCAACTTATGTTGCATACTAGAGCATCATTTTGTGATTTATTATTGATTAAATTACACTCAATTATCTTAAGTTTTGTCAAAAGGACAACAAATACTATATAGTGATAGTGACTTATATATGTTCGTGTTAGAGTTTTCAGCGCACAATCACTAAACCGAAATTAACGCGGAAGCAGAAATTAAAGAGAAAGATAATACACACAGATTTTACTTGGTTCAGTAA
>CM023955.1:37258052-37313079 GCA_013407115.1 Glycine latifolia
AAAGCAAGCAGAGAAGTTTATTTGGGCTTCACAAGCAAGGCCCAACAGTTCGGTATGATTATGATATATAGAATAGGGATTACGGAGCATTTTGACTTACAACAAAAATGTCTTGGATATAATCTCTATAAATTTTATTAATTGCATTATATATCTTGATTTTGTAGTGTCTTGACACCATACTTTGATGAAGCTGTTCTTTTCTCCCTAAATCATTTGGAAAAGCAAAATGAAGATGGAGTCTCTATCCTCTTTTACTTGCAAAAAATATTTCCAGGTTTCCTCATTTCCTCTAGATATTTGTCAAACCTAAAAGCTTACATTGTTGTATCAAGATAGAGCACAAAAATGGTTGCTATAAATGTAGCATGCCACCATGCAAGATTCCTTGGTGGTTGAAATGTAGTAAAAGTTTATTGTACTGAAACCATGATCAAATACATAAAATTTGGTGGGGACATAACCACATTACCAACAGCTTGGTCCATCCTTGCTAATGATGCACTTTTTTCCTCACATCACTGCAGATGAATGGAAAAATTTTGTTCAACGTTTTGATAATAAAAGTGAAGAAAAACTCAGAGTAGAGAATGAAGAAGAACTTCGTTTATGGGCATCATACAGAGGCCAGACATTGACCAAAACTGGTACAAATGACTTCCTCTTCCTCCACCAACCTTTCTACATGTCAGATGCATGATTTAAGGTTCTATTTTTCATTGTATAATTATGAATTTCCTCTATGCCTTTTTAACTTATTCTTGCCAAGTGAAGTCCGAGGAATGATGTATATCCGACAAGCATTGGAGCTACAGGCTTTTCTTGATATGGCAAAGGATGAAGGTACATTGTGGAAAATTCATTGAAAGAGAGAAAGAGAGATCATTACCTTATCTATTATTGGCTGAGCTTAATATTGTCATTTCACTTCACAGAATTAATGAAAGGTTACAAGGCTGCAGAACTAGAGAGCATGGAAAGTAAAACCAGTGAGCGGTCACTGTGGACACAATGCCAATCATTAGCTGACATGAAGTTCACTTATGTAGTTTCATGCCAACAATATAGTATTCATAAGCGATCTGGTGATTCCAGGGCAAAAGAAATTTTAAAGCTTATGATTAAGTATGTCTCTCAAATCAACCTCCTCACTTTGTTATAGCTTATGCAAACAATGTCCTATAACATTCAGTACTAATGTTATAATTGCAGGTACCCATCTCTTCGAGTTGCTTACATTGATGAGGTTGAAGAGCATAGCAAAGATTCATCCCGAAAAACAGACAAGGTTTATTATTCAGCTCTAGTAAAAGCTGCATTACCAGCAAAATCAAATGATTCATCTGAAACAGTTCAGAGTTTAGACCAGGTACTGTTCATAGGCGATTCCTGGAATTAACAAGAGTCAATAGATTGAAATTTGATGAATGTCCTACACATTATTATATTGTAAAGCCTAGTTTTGAAAGCTCAATACTGAGTAAAAAACCAAAATTCATATAGACACACGAGTGACAGACAATTTCTGCGACAAAAGAATCAGGCACATCTTGAGGCATCTTTCCTGTTGGAATGGAAAAAATGATTTTTCCTCTATTTTTGTAATTAGATATTGTGTACAGTAATGAAGCAAATTCTAGATGGATAGATTCTTCTCAAATATATCCAGCACTATGATATATTCTTTACAGTTGCTACTTGCAACGGTTATCAATTTGTTTATTGGTTGCTTTGGTGTAGGTAATTTACAAGATAAAGCTTCCAGGACCTGCAATATTGGGTGAGGGGAAGCCAGAAAATCAAAACCATGCCATCATTTTCACACGTGGGGAAGGCTTGCAAACAATTGATATGAATCAGGTCTTCTGCATTATTTTTATATAAGAAAGTAGATAAAGCTAGCTTTTAAAAAAATTCAGATTGCTAAATATATGTGTAACAGGATAATTATATGGAAGAAGCTTTCAAAATGAGGAATTTGCTGCAAGAATTCCTCAAACAACATGATGGTCGAAGAATGCCGACAATACTTGGACTCAGAGAGCATATATTTACTGGCAGGTATGATCTATTGTATCAATATCAATTTACCTGGTATCATTTTTGATATAAACTGAAATCTATTAGTGCTTGCTGTTTATCTTTATCTACCTTTTGTTTCTTGCAGTGTTTCATCCCTTGCATGGTTTATGTCCAATCAGGAGCATAGTTTTGTGACAATTGGACAAAGATTATTGGCTTATCCGTTGAAGTAAGTTTTTTTCTCTTTGATTTCAGTATTTATTGGAGGTTTGTGATGAGATCTATTGCAGAATACTAACCTAATGTATATTGATATTATTAGTCTAGGTTAAATTCTAATTTAGGACAATTAGTCAACTAGTTCAAGCGAACAACAGTTACACTATGGAGATAATTAGGCTCCTAAAGCCATAAGAATTCTAATATTCTTAGGTACTTTGAAACCAAATAGAGCTGTAGCTACATCTTTTTTGGGTATTTTTCTACAGCTAGGTTATTTGAAAATAATATCTTGATTTATATGTAAGTAGAATATTGCACTTATGAACTTCTCAGAGAGCTCTATATCTGATACTAAGTAGTTATAAATTCCGGAGCCTGGAATATTAGTGATACCTGAACTTGGTTTCCAGTTTTGTTTATTCAATTTTGGATCAAAGGAAAGAAAGATATTATTAGCCACAGATGACTGTAAAATCCATATGACGTAAATTCAGTTACTAATGGTCAAATGGTTTCTAAATTGCTCAAATTTATATTTTATAGTGACTTCTGGTTGCAAGGATGGACTTATAAACAACCTCAATATTAGCACCCAACTAAACTAGCAGCTCATGTAGGATAAAGTGATAAACTATCAATCTTAACCATCCTTGTATGATTGTATGGCCTAGATTTATAATTTTCACATTTTTAACATGGGAACTGTTCTCCCTATATATGTCCCCTATATAAAGAGTGACAAAGAGAGAGTGAGAGAGAGAAATAGGTTAAATGAGGAGTTTATTCTGTTTGAAAGTGAAAATGGATTTCAGAAAAAGAAAAAAAAAAACTTTTAGCAAAAGGAATTTTTTTATATAAATATTCAAACCCATACCAAAAGTAGCCAGAATATAAGTATTAGTTATATTTCCCTACTTTTATTTTCTGATATATTTTTTCTTTCATGTTAAGGTCAGTCAAGTTGCTAGTCACAATGCGGATGTTGTCCAGTAGAAATGTTTAGTTTCATGTCTCCACTGGCTGTGTCAATAATTGTTTGATCTTAGTAATGTTTTTGTGCCTTTCATTCAGAGTGCGGTTCCATTATGGCCATCCAGATGTGTTTGATAGACTATTCCACCTGACAAGAGGTGGTGTAAGCAAGGCTTCTAAGGTCATCAACTTGAGTGAGGATATATTTGCAGGCATGTATTTTAGTTTCTCTTCCTGTATGTAACTTGTTTCTATTTCTTTCATGGAGGTATTGAATAGTAAAAGCTTATTTATGATCTTCAGGATACAATTCTACATTACGTGAAGGCAATGTCACTCATCATGAGTACATACAAGTTGGTAAAGGAAGGGATGTGGGTCTTAACCAGATATCAATGTTTGAAGCAAAAATCGCTGCTGGGAATGGTGAGCAGACAATGAGTAGAGACATATACAGGCTTGGACACCGTTTTGATTTCTTCCGAATGCTATCTTGTTATTACACTACCATTGGCTTCTATTTCAGTACCTTGGTATACTCGGAACCTACCTTACTTCTTGTGGCATATATAAATATGATCCGTCGCAAATACTGACTTTGATTTTGACAGATAACTGTCCTCACAGTTTATGTATTCCTTTATGGACGCCTCTATCTTGCCCTTAGTGGACTTGAAGAAGGTTTGAACAAACAAAGAGCTATTCGAGACAACAAAGCTCTTCAAGTAGCTCTTGCTTCTCAGTCAGTTGTGCAGATTGGATTTTTGTTAGCCTTGCCTATGTTGATGGAAATTGGCTTGGAGAGGGGATTTCGTGAGGCTTTAAGTGAATTTGTACTAATGCAACTACAGTTGGCTCCTGTATTTTTCACATTTTCTCTTGGAACAAAAACACACTATTATGGAAGGACATTGCTTCATGGAGGTGCAGAGTACAAAGGTACTGGTCGCGGTTTTGTGGTGTTTCATGCCAAATTTGCTGATAACTATAGGCTCTATTCTCGCAGCCATTTTGTTAAAGGGATTGAATTGATGATTCTGCTTGTGGTCTACCATATATTTGGCCATGGATACAGAGGAGTGCTTGCCTATATTTTAGTTACCATAACCATGTGGTTCATGGTAGGGACATGGCTTTTTGCTCCATTCCTTTTCAATCCATCAGGCTTTGAGTGGCAGAAGATAGTTGATGACTACACAGATTGGCATAAATGGATAAGCAACCGTGGAGGCATTGGTGTATCTCCTCAAAAAAGTTGGGAATCCTGGTGGGAAAAGGAACATGAGCATCTCCGGCACTCTGGAAAGCGTGGTATTGCTACTGAGATATTATTAGCCCTCCGCTTTTTCATTTATCAATATGGCCTTGTATATCACCTTTCAGTCACTGATAAGAAGACTCAAAGTGTTCTGGTAAGTGTTTTTCTCACATGGCTCCAATAGGAGTATTCTTTTGACTGCTTAATTGCTTGTGACCTTAGCAGCCAGGATATCGATTTAATTTTAGTTACTATTGGCTTACAGGTTTATGGTCTTTCGTGGATGATAATCTTTGTAATATTGGGTTTAATGAAGGTGAGAATTCACATTATTATATTCTGTATCGTTAATATTTGGTGTATTGTTTGTTCAGGGAATACTCCTGAGTGTTGATTGCCTACACATGTAATAGCTGAAAAGATGTTTTGCTTTGAACACCATTAATGAGTTTTCAGCATTACTTGAAAAAATAACAAATAAATAAAAAGTAAAATAAAACCAAGATTCACCTATATAGAAGTTTTAACTGCATTACAAAAATAAATTGAGAAACTTCTACTATTGTGACCTTGTTTTTGGTTTAGTTAAATATTATTATTTGCAAAAATAGTATTAAAAGCTCATATCCACAATATGCCATATTTTCTTTTAACTTGTGAGGTCATTCTTGTTTTTAATCATGAATAGACATATTTATGTGCATCTTTTCTTACTGCATAACGGTTAACAAAATATTGCTGATGTACAAGCAAAAGATGAAGAGTCATGATCTCCACACTCCTTTTCTGTTACACCCCTCACACATCCCTTTCTATTGGATTTTTGCAGGGTGTATCTGTTGGCAGGCGCCGCCTCAGTGCAGATTACCAGCTTCTATTTCGGTTGATCGAGGGCTCTATTTTCTTAACATTCTTTGCCATCTTCATTATCCTAATACTAGTGGCCAAGATGACAATTAAGGACATAATAGTCTGCATTCTTGCAGTCATGCCAACAGGCTGGGGAATGCTGCTGGTCAGTAAATATTTTTTCTCTCTCTTTACTCGCATTTTCAATTCAACATATTTGATCCCTGAAAGTAATACTTTGTGTTGCTTGGTCCCTAAGGCTAAGAGTACACATCTAAACAAATTGGTCTCTAAAAGTGTTTACCTGCTAACTAATTTACCCTATTAAGTTGTCAAGTTCCTAACTATGTTTGGCCTACAGATTAAAAAAAAGTAATTCTGATGTAAAATAATCTAGTAATTATTTTGTAGAGATTTTTCAAAATACCTTCTGATTATAATTCACCGATCCCAATTAACTTGGGTTAAAAGTGTTGTTGATGTTGTTGACCTTCTGATTATAATTAGATTTCGTCACATCCTCTACAAGCATGAAATTCTTTTCATGCTATATCTTTTGTCACATACTCTACAAACTTGAAATTTCATGATCAAAATATAAAAAAGTGACACCTCAATATTTCCTCTCATAATCCAGTTTGAGCATTTACTCATTACATTTTCTTTTTTTTTGTTTTTCCTATAAAAGATTGCACAAGCTTGCAAGCCTCTCATTGAAAAAACTGGGTTTTGGGGATCTGTTCGAGCACTTGCTCGTGGATATGAAGTAATAATGGGCTTGCTTCTCTTCACACCAGTTGCTTTCTTGGCATGGTTCCCATTTGTTTCAGAGTTTCAAACTAGAATGCTTTTCAACCAAGCTTTCAGCAGAGGTTTGCAGATTTCTCGTATTCTTGGTGGACAAAGAAGTGAACGCTCCTCCAACCACAAAGAGTGACACTGAAGTTTTATTTTCATCTGTTATCTTATTATCAAACGTTTCAACCACGTGTAGTTGCATTATTATAAGAGTTTCATATATTCTTTAAATGATGTGCCTACACAGATTGGATGATAATGAAAGATAATAAGATGTTTAGTTTATTCATATATGCTTGCGCTTTTGTACATGCTTTAGTATGGATTACAGTTTAAAAGTTGTATCAGAACATTAGGCTCTCTATTCTGTAAATTGTGCAGTTTTATAATTTATAATATAGCGTTTAAATGCCTTTTAACTACCCATTTTTTGATGACTCATTCTTTCTATCTTTCTTCCTTTTGTTTTTTATTTGTGTGATGATGACAAAGGGGTTCAACTCAGTTTAAGAGTATGGATGAATTATTATTGTAAACTTTCTATTATTTTAATTTAATTATGATGAATAAAAAAACAATTTCAGTGTCACAGTGTTGAAAGTGTTATCTGGTTAGAAACATTGTACCGTTAAAAATGAAATGACGTGTAGTATATATGAAGTTACAAAATCTTTTCAAAATTCGTTAAATTTGTTTTAAATGCTAAGCTCGTTAAAAATACTTGATTTGTTTTTATACCAGATATCTATGCGAGTGCAAATTATATAGTAGTTACTTTAAAAAAACAAATTATATAGTTGGCATTGTTCATTTAATACCTTTGTTGTGAAACTATTGATAGGCAATTAATATTAATATGATTATAATATTTTGTATTTAATTTGAATATTAAAATGTATTAGAATTAGAATTGATTCGGGATGAGTATCAAACTAATAAAAAAATTAATTAGAATATAGTGATGATGTAAAACCGGCAAATCACATCCACACTTGTCCCTATAAATATACAATATTTAAAATTACAAATTTGATGATATTGATTCGGATATTAGATTTTAGTATTCAGAACTGGAATCAATTCGAACCAAGCTAAACCTATAGTATTTTAGAAAGAATTTTTTTTTTTTTGTATTTAAATTATATAGTTTTATAATTTTATTTTGTGTAATTCTATGATTTTATCATTTTATGTGGAGTGATTCTATATTTCGAGTTTTGATATTATTCATCTTTTTTCATTTTATTGAGTTTTTGGCTCTTCATTTTGCCTTTTTTAATTTTTATTATTTTCGCATACTGTGCAACTAAAGTAAGAAAAAAAAAACTAGGTAAAATATACTTTGGCTCATTATTATCTACTAACAAAATGGAAGAACATTTAAGTATATGTTCCCTCCAACGACTATTTTTTAGTGCTGATAAGTAGTGAAGAATTTATGATGATGATAGAGTTAATGCTAACATTCATTCTCGTGACATGGATAGATATTATTTATATTTATTGTAATTATTCTTTCTATTTTATTTATAATTATCTTATTAGTAAGGAGTATCCACTAATTTTGTTAATGATTAATTTTCATTACGAGGAACTTGATTCACCACATTTAGTGTTTTCTCTTCCCAATTAGGCAAAGCAGTGGGGGTGATTTTTATTTACCCCACCCCCGCCTCTCAAACCCCACCCCCCTTTGCCCTCATCCCTGAAAATTGATGGGGTTAGAAATTTGCCCCCACACCTGCCCTCGACGAGGGTCGGCTTTCCCCACCCCGCCCCACCCTTGAATTGAACGTAAAAGAGGAACATTGTTGCGGTCAAGTAGAAGAGCACATCCCTAACGAAGGAAGCAAGATCAACAAAGAAAGGCGCGATTTAGATGGCGACAAAGCTGATGACAAGGGCGGAGAAGAAAGCGCTCGCGGAGAGGATGGCATCGAAGCCGGTGCGATAGTGTGGCCGAAGCAGAGGGCACGCGAGCGACATAGCATGAGTGGAGACGCACGAGTGGCATAACGCAATTAACAACGCACGAGGGGTGGATGAAGGTGCGGACCAAGCTGCAGCGTTGGCAAACCAATACTGTATTTTAATAGGGGCGGGGCAGATACCAGCATTACCAAAACTGCCCCTGCTCCTGAATTTAACATGTGGGAAAAAATCGAATCCAAACCTGAACCCGATCAACTCGATTTTTCTCTATCAAAATTGTGGCGGGTGCAGGTGAAGTTGTCATGCCTACTCCCAATTACATTTATTTTATCCACAAAATATGAATATGAGACTTTACTTAAAGAGATCCACTTCGGTATAATTTTTCTTTGATATTGTAATTATTGTTTGATAGAGTTCTCTATAAAAAGTTGCTAACACTTATTTTATAGTTGTACAATTTGAGAGTATCTAGGCTAAGAGACTTGTTATAAATAATCCTTTTGGAAAAGTTCCATGAGAAAGGAGCTAATTTTTTTTTCTATGTAATTCTCTTTGATAGTGAAAGTCATGGTGACAAAACAATAATTAAATATACAAAAATGTTTATGTACTTTTCTCTATCCTTTTATCTTTTCTATTTTATTTATAATAATATATGTTTGAAAAGAGGAGGAATTGACCTTGTTATAAAAAACAAATCTTTTTTAATAAAGTGTTTTTACAAAACTTGGTTTATATTTGTCAAATATTTCAATGAACGAAATTATTGTAAAACTTCTAATATTGTCTTCGTTTCCTACCAATAAAAAAAATGTGCAAAGCATCATCAGGCATGACAATAGGGTAGGTTTGGCTCTCCTTGCTCTTATCGCCCACTAAAGACAGGGCATATTCAGGTTTATAAAAGATGGGGAAGAAAAAAAATTAAATCTAATCTCATCTTTATCGGATTTTATTAGATTGGAAAAAATTATAGAGAATCCATCTCACTTTTTAAAATTTTATTTATTTATATATTTTAAATAAATCATAGTTTAAGTCTTATTACAAATATATTTTTTAGATAAGTTATCATGAAATGTTATATTAAACCTTGAAAATATTTTTATATCACATAAACAAGTTAAATTCGATTCACATAATAGCTATGTTTACCTCTTACTTATTGTTAAATTATTATAAAGTACGTAGTTAAATAAGCTTATAGGCCAGATCAAAATTTCATGTAGGTTAAATTAGACTTGTAAAAGAAGGTCTTTGACATGTAAACAAGTCAAACTTAAATCGTATATTTTTAATCAAGATTAGACTTAGGTTTAACAAAATTTAGTATGACCTAATCTATTTTCACTTGAAAGAAAAAAAGGAATAAATATATAAATATCATAAATAATATGATAATGATATAATGTGATAGAAAGATATAAATAAATAAAGAAAGAAAAACATTATGAAGTATTTTAAAAAGATAAAGTGTTAAAATTATTATTCAAATTTTAACAGCCTTATAAATCAGTTATTTTTATATAAAAACATAAAAGGAAATAGTTATCCTGTCTTAATTCAATGAACAGTTTAACAACCCTTTTAAACACAAATGTAAATATTTTTCTTCCATTTACATAAATAGATTTTGAACATAACAAGAGAAGCAAAGAAAACAAAAATTAATCACAAGTTTATAGAAAAACGTCGGTTTGTAGAAGTAACCAACAGGCACAAGACACTTAATCTTTTCCCCATGTATATGCAAAAAAAAGTAAATAAATAAATAAATGGGATACTTCAGTGGGCTATATCAGTGTTCTACAATTTACAAATTGCAGCATCAATTGACACTTACACATAGCAGTGGCATTATTGAAAATTTAAGAAAAAAGTGATAATCACACTGCAATATGCAATACCAAACTACACTGTAACTGTGATTATACTTTTCCCAAACCCTTAAAACCCGATTCTTCTTATCTGAACAACCCAATCAAATCTCCACAGTCTATTTAAACAAAATCCAAATCCAACCGTTGATCCTCTCTCTCTCCCTCTTCATCATCACAAGATAGCTGATGTAATGAGCAATTAGCTTTTCCCTTTCGGTCACGAATTCTCAGACACCGTTTTCCACTCACGCCGCGCCAACGACAATTAATCCACGAAAAATACAACAAAAAAAAAAAAAAAAAGAAAACCCTCTCAGGTTACTTTTTTATTTATTATTTTTTGAGCTTTTTTTTTAAAACTTTTATTTATTTTGATATTTTCTGTGTCTCATTTTCTTGTGAAATTTTTTCAGTCTTTCTTTTTTCATGAACGACCTGCACGAAATGATGCCTCACTCTCAGATCTTTCAAAACAACCAAAACTACGCCGTTTGGACGCATCCCCCGCCGCCGTACCCGCCGGAGAACGCGGCGGTGTTCTCTCGCCGAGAGACGTTCAATCCACATCCGGGTCGGGTCACTGGGAACAAAAGGAAAGAGTGGCACCGAACCGGGTCGGGTACTCTGGCGTTGCGTTACTGCGGGAAAGGTCGCCGGATTCATCACCCGAAGCGAATTTTCGGCCGAGGCGGTGGCAGCAGTCGACTCACGCCGCCGTTCGCGCCTCGCAACACGACGTCGTTTATAATCAGGGCGAAGAACTGCGGCGAGTCGGCGGCGATACTTTCTCCGGCGATT
Organism: Glycine latifolia; assembly: GCA_013407115.1. Classification (NCBI taxonomy): domain Eukaryota; kingdom Viridiplantae; phylum Streptophyta; class Magnoliopsida; order Fabales; family Fabaceae; genus Glycine; species Glycine latifolia. Next base: position 37,268,787 of record CM023955.1, read on the forward strand.
TTGCCGGCGGCGTCTCTGTCTCCGGCGACGTTCGACGAGAAGTCGGCAAAGGAGCAGTGGGGCTTCAACGGCTACGGCTCCATGAAGGGCCTTATCCGGCTCCGGCCCGGAAACTGCGATTCCGGCGAGGATTCCGGCGCCGGCAGGTTCGAGATGGTGTACCCTAATTCCGGTGAAGAACATAATAACTTGGACAAAAGGGTTTCTGATCAGGACACCCATATTGCGCACCTTGAAGAACAGAATTTGACGCTGAAAGAGAGACTTTTGTTCATGGAAAGGCAATTGGATGACATGAGAAGGAGGGTTCACTTCTTGGAGACCGACGGAACGATGAGTCGCGGCGGTGAGGGCGGGGCCGAGAGTTTCCTCGCCGTGGGAGATGTTTGTTCGACAAAGAGCGATAGTACTAATGTTGATGGTGATCGATAATAATAATCATGACGATCTTCTTTAGTTAGGATGATAAGTTTTTTTTTTTTTTTACATTGTAGGTAAATAAAAGAATGTACAAACATGATAATGTAGTGTTAGTTTGATTCTCGATTTAAATAATTAATATAAATACTCTTTTGTAAATTCACTCTTTCATGAACACTTGGGTTTTGCCTTGTTTGTTTTGTTAGGAGTTGGGACTTTAAAACTTAGTTGAATAAGAAATTGATAGTGTAGATTAGAGAATTTGTTTGTTTTGGTAGTTTTTTTTTGCCAACTTACTCATAAATTATGTTTTTGATGTTTGATGGGGACATGAAGGGGTTGTGGTTTGCAAGGTGGGGGTGGGGGAATGCTTCTTTCGTTATATGTGGGTGTAGGTTTTTTGTTTTTCTTTTTGCCAAAAGGAGAATGATTGTGGTGCCTAATTCTTGTTATTTGATTTTTTCCAACATGTAAAACTAATTGTCTGCATTCTTGCCACACGGCACAAGGGGAATACCAATAGTGTCAGGAACTGTACCATATGGATTTTGTTGTTGTGCTTTCCATGGTTCATTATGTGGGATCCATTTGGTTTGTCAAGGTTTCATTATTTTGAAATAGCTTCCCTCTCAGCAAGCATCATGGGATCTAATCTGAATTATCGATGGTGTTTGTAAGCTACTGCACACCACTATATGTACATCACTCCATATGATTGATCAAGTTTTTTTTTCCCTTTAATTTTAAGTATTTTAAATAAACACATTCGATGATGAATTTCACCCTTCTGAAGTGAAAAATAAAAATTATTTGTGTGTAACCTTTATTTCAAGTGAGATAAACTTATGACAGGTTTTAATCTAATTGTTAATTAATACTAGTTTAATAGAAACTTTAAACTAATTAACAATATTTGAGTAAATGTAAATCTTTAGATTAACAAGATTGTAATTTTTTTGGTAATTGTTAATAATACTAATTACTTACTTTTTATTTTTGAAAAGATTCAATTGATTCTTTTCTTTAATTAAAAAATTACTTTCATTTTTTTATCTTGTTGACATTAATTAAATAACTTCTGTAAAATCATGAACGAAACAAGAGTTTAAAATAGTTAAGATTTTTTTTGGGTTAGTGAAAATTTCATGGATTGTAGTAACCTATAAGGGTATACTTGTACATATTTATTGCTTTTTCAATATTTTGATAACAATTTTAAATGTAGGACAGAAAACATTATATTTGCTTGTTCAGAAAATAAAAACCTTTGACGTATAGAGTCAAAATAGTAAAGTGATTACAAAAATATATCAAAATTAAAAATCAAGGGTTATGATTTTGTGGCTGAAGAGACAGCTGCAATTACAATCATGAGGTTCGCTTTCCGTAGGTTGCATTCGCGGTGTGGGGTACGTTTGTTCTGACTTCTGAGGATGAAAGTATTAAATCAATGAGATAAGAAATAGTGCAGATTACTTGATTGAATATTAATTTATATAAAAATAAATGATTAACACTGATAGGGATTATTTAATTTAATTTTTGATAATTTAATTAATATTTTGTGACTGACACGCTTATTCATGTAGCTACTTTAATTTTAATATCAAAATCTATGTGTAAAGAAAAATATATGTGTTCACATCATGAAAAAGATATTCAAGAAAAAATAATTCAAAGTGATAGCATTCTTTTTATAATAATCTCTAATAAGAAGAGAGACGGTTATGAAAAGATAAAGAGAGAAATATAAGATAACATAAATGAATTGTGATAGATATAGAAAGATGCCCCTCTTTTTAAAAAAATATATATATGGAAAGTGTTATAAATAATAGATTTGAGTATCATTTTGTAAGTTTTCACATTCTTTTTATTTTGTTTCTTTTGTATTTTAAAAGTTTTATTTTGATTTGTATGTTTGGGAATGGATTCAAAATTATCAAAAATTATTTGTTAAAAATATTTTTTATTAATATATTAATTTTTGTAAATAGATGGATTGAACTAACTTTTTTTAATAATTCAACCAACCTTATATCTTTTACTTAAAACATTTAACATGCATTACAAATTTATGTCAGTTAAAAAATCATTAAAAATTGTTATAGCCCATATCCAACTAAATTGTTTGATACTTATTAAATATTTTAGATAAATAATTTCCAAAAAATAACCATCAGAAAGTACTACAATTAATAATAAAATTCATATTAGATCATCATTTAATGAAAGAACTGAATATTTTAGATCCATTAGCAACTAATATGATATTTTTAAAATACAAATATATATATATATATATATATATATATATATATATATATATATATATATATATATATAAACATAATGAGCCAAAATGATATTTTAACATAAAAATATTATAAAAATAACATTTAAAAATAAATATACTTTAAGAATTTAATAAAAAAGATAAATATATCATTAAAAGTCACTTTTTTCTTTTTATGTACTTCTACATATTAAAGTGAATGTTTGGGTAAGATGCTTTAAAGGTAACTAGGAAGTTTCCTTGGAGGCTGCAAGTAGCCACAACCAGTCTTGTGTCACCCGATGCTCAATATCAAATGGACTTGTGTGAGTACCATGCATGAATCAAAAGCGATATATATCATTATTCTGAATTTTCATTTTAAATAATATCAATCAAAATTCCATTATCTATTTGCAGAAACATATATATCTTATGCAAGTTCGAGACAGCTATATGTCAGACCTTTTCTTTTGTACAAAGTGAATGGATTCAGTCCCTGTGGAGGAATGAGAGCCGTGTAAAACTACAATTTCAGTACCACCAGAGCATTTATCACATTATAAAGCAAAGGAGTTAATTACCATTTACCAGTAACATAACTTACATGTATGTAAAAGAAGAAACAATAGAAGAGCCGTGTAAAACTACGTACAATTTCAGTACCACCTCCAGAGCATTAATCTAGCATCTATCACATTATAAAGAAAAGGAGTTAATTACCATTTACCAGTACCGTAACTTGCATGTATTTAAAAGTAGAAACAATTAAAAGTTATAAGATTAATTTAGTACTTAAAGGAGGAAGAGATTATGGATTTGAATTTTTTTCACCGACAAACTAACTATTAACATTTTCCTATTAAAAAATAATAAATTACATTCAATCATTTGTTATATTTGAAATTCACAAGATTTTCTTATTTTTTTTTCATTACAGTAGTTTTTCTTACTTGTTTAAAATATATTATACTAATATTTTTATTTTATTATATATATATATATATATATATATATATATATATATATATATATATATATGATATAAACCTCTTTATATAAATTTTTCCTTTTACAGGAGTAAAAATGAAAAAAAAAATCATAAATTAAAATTAACTTATGTATAAATGAGACTGTTTGTTTTTCTGTGTTGTTCCAAATTCAGTTTTGCCAGTAAACTTATTGGTGACATGTTTGATTATTCCCAAAAATATGTTTGCACATAAAAGTAAGACTTGGGTTTGGGTTGCTTTTGTAAACTCAGATAATAAACTTAAGTTTAACCCACATTGAAATTTACAAACTTTAATCTAAACATATGCACTTAATTTGTAGAAGATTTTCATGTTAACTTCTTCAAAAGTTGTTTTTTAATTTATGTAAGTTAACTTTAGCCTATAAATAAGTTTTTTCTTCTTATCTTTATCTTTTATATTATTTTTAGAGAAATTATCTTATATGTAGTATCAAAGGTATTTGCAGAAATGGTAAGTGACAAAGGAGAAGAAAGGGAAAGGAAAATATCTGAGAGCTATTGCTCCCCCAAGTGAGAGAAAGTCTCTACACTCCCAATTCCATTACTGATCCCAACGATGATTCTACAATCATTGCAACACTCCCTTATAACATAATGCACACACCTGCACTACTACTAACAAACTCAGCAATCCCCTTACTACCCACTAATATTAGAGGCTAACATTAGTTATTAGTTTTGGGCCTACGGTGATAAACCTTAAAAGGCTTAATCCATCTAGAGTCACGGTTCCTAACAATACCTCTCCCTATTGAATTAGCCTTGTCCTCAAGGCTAAATCTAGGAAATCTGGTATGAATAGATGTCGTTGACTCCAACATAGCTTCTTCCACAGTTTGGGATTTCCATAAAACCAACCACTCTTCAGGACTTCCATCAGTTTTTCCTTCATGCATAGCTAGCACAACTTTAGGAAAAAGAGAATGTGATTCATCCAGAGTCAGACTAAGGGGTAAGGCAGAAGCATTGGAGACAAGTGTCACAAACTTCTTGAGTTGTGACACATGAAATATCGAGTGAACTCTTGTAGATTCTGAAAGCTTCAGCTTGTAGGCCACCTCCCCAACTCATGATAATATTTGAAAAGGCCCAAAATAGTGAGGTGGTAGTTTAGGATTAATGCGACGAGCCACGATATGCTTATTATGAGGGCACAACTTAATAAACACCCAATCCCCTTCCGTAAATGACACAACGCAACGATGCTTATCTACTGCCTTCTTCATATTGTTGGGCGAGATCTAGATGAAATTTCAGTTGGTGGATAGCCTTGTCTCTATCTACCAACCCCGAAGCTACTAAACCAACTTGTGTCTCTCCTAGCAGAAAATCAAGCACAAATGAGGGTGCTCGTCCATAAACAATCTTGAAAGGAGTATTTCTCGTGGCTGAGTAGAAGGAAGTATTGTACCAATACTCTGACAAACATCACAATGGCAAGTGTAGTCCATAACGGTGTTCTTAATCCCCTTCCAATAAAAGTTTACAACAATGGGCTTAGTGAAACCCGAGTGTCCCCCTACCACAATAGAATGAAATTCTGCTTAGAGTATCAGAATCATAGAAGAAGTCTTGGGCAACATCATGCGCCCTTTGAAGAAGATGAGCTCATCACATTGAACATATTGTGGCATCGAAGCTAGATTAACTTGAATTTGGGCGTACAATTTGCTAAGCTTTGGATCTTGTTGGACCTCGGTGCGAATGGTGGGGAAATCCACCCATATTGGGCTTATGGAAATTGCCCCTAACTCTCTTGAACCCATTTGACGAGAAAAAGCATCATCGACCTTGTTTTTTGGCTCAGGCTTATACACCACTTCAAATTGGAAACCCATCAGTTTCACCAACCAACATAGTTGCTTAGTGGTTGTAAGCCACTGTTGGAGCAAATGACGCAAGCTGCTATGGTCTGCATAGACCTTAAAACTACGACCCAATAGGTAGTACCGCCAGTATTGCACCGATAAACCTAAGGCCATTATCTCTTTCTCATAAACTGATTTAGCTTGCATCTTAGGGGAAAAAGCCTTGCTAAAGTAGGCAATGGGATGTTGATTTTGCATCAGGATGACACCAATTCCTCATCCTAAGGCATTACACTCAATCACAAACTCCTGAGTGAAATTTGGAAATGCTAGCATAGGGAAAAAAGCCAAGTGCTGCTTGAGCAAGGAAAAGGCACGCTCTTGCTCCTCTCCCCAATAGAATACCTCTTTCTTCATCAATGTTGTTAATGGTTAAGCCATTTTTACATAATCTCCAATAGATCTTTTGTAATATCCGACGAGGCCCAAGAACCCACGAATATCCTTGGTAGAGGTTGGAATGAGCCACTCCAGCACTGCTTGGACCTTGGAAGGATCCATCTGCACACCCTCGGGCAAGATGACATGGCCAATGTAGTCAGTGGAAGTGAGGACAAAGGAACATTTCTTGAGATTTGCCACAAGTAGGAGTGGAGAGAAAGAAGGAATAGTTGCCTTGATGAGTGAAGTGGTCTCGTCTTTGAAAGTTTTTGCAGAAGTAGCTATGCCAAAAATGATATTAAAAAAAGTGAATGGTCATTAAAGAAGCTAAAGAAATGGTAGAGGAAGTGCAAAATAAGTTGAACTAGCTTGTCAAGATTAAAAGTGGACTTCAACACAAAGTCATTGATTGGTTGATAGAAAATCCCAATAATTTAGCAAGTCTAAAATTTCTTCCATTGGATGAGAATGAGGAATACATCATGGATTTTATGTCTTGATGCCAAATTAGAGGTGATTTTAAGTATTTGTAGAGCTTAACTAGCTTGTCAAGATCTATATATAGTAGTGCATAGATATGTCTATTAAGTGTATGATACATGATAAAATTAAGTCATTAATTTACAATTACATATTGATAATTATTATGCATATGTAAATTTTACATGTAAATCACATAACAATTATCTTCTTTTCCCTCTTTTAACGCTTCTTTTGTGAGTAAAAGGTATGAATTTAGCTTCTTCTGAACGTTTTTCCCGTAGATGTTAAAATTAGTTGATTTATAGTGTGTTGGTTGTATATTTTTTTTGTAGAAAATGATACAACAGAGACATGGAAGATGAATTGAAGATCTGAAGTGGCTTGCTTAGTGCGCACATGCATGCAGGTTCAGCGCACATCCAATTTTGAAACACATAACAGTGCACGTTTTAAAGTATAAAAAGGGAAAAATACTGTGCACTCGAGGGGATAAATAGAATAGGGCTAGGGCACGAAAAGGAGGGGAAAACCCACTCGCTTGGGGTCTCATTCCTCCATTTTTTCTTCCATTTCCTTCCATTGTTATAAGCTTTTCAAATGAGAGGCTAAAACCCCCATTGTTGGAAGCTCAACAACCAAACACTTTGATATAATGATTCTAACTATCTATTCAATGTTATTTGCGCATTATTCTTGTTTTTCTAAGCTTTATTCATGTTAGTGGTTTGATCACCCATTTACATGCTTTGTTATAGGTTTTAATGCATTGGAAAATGGTTATTGCCTTAGAACTGAAAAATATTTCTAAACAATATCATGTCTAAGAATAGAGTGGTTTTGTTTAGCTTAGATTTTTGTCTCTATCCTTAATGCAAATTGTTTTGTGTAGCACTTAAGGGATTAGGAGTAATGTTATGTGATTTAGACTTTTTCACATGAGGAATCATGGTTAGAGTAGATTAGAAGGCGAAGGTAATGCGAGAATAATGTTGAATAGCGAAAAATCTTTAATATTGCATCAAGGGTAGTTTCAGTGAGTTGAGCCCCAAACAAGTCACAAAATTCTACATCAACCGACAACTCACATCCAAGTGTTTGTATTCTATCTCTTTATTGTGCTCTACTTAACTATCTTTTTTTATGTTGAATTTTATGTTTCCATATTAGTGTTAGGCAACTATCAAATTTAATTCGTCGTGCGCTTAAAATTAGAAATATACAAACTTTGAGTACAATCAAAGTCCTTGTGGACTTGACACTTGAACTTACCGTTTTATTATTACTTGGACAAATTGGTACGCTTGTCATACCGTAACAAGTTTTTGGTGCCGTTGCCGGGGGATCGAACCTGGGTCGTCCGCGTGACAGGCGAAAATACTCATCACTATACTATATGCATGTGTAAAACATTCTTGCTTTGTAATTTCACTCATTGTAATCAGTTGATCACTTTTTGCCAAGGTTGGCCACCTTGCTACCCAAAAGAATCATTCAGGTTGAATCAATTGAGATGCTTATGCTTCTCATTGAATTTGATTTTCATTTCTCTGTGCTTAGGTCTTGTTTTATTTTTTTTTCCTGATTAATTATGCTACTATTATCAAATCTGATTAATTATACCAAGGTCTTGTATTTATAGCTAGTTCTGACTTATTTTATGGCAGGATAATTTGGAAATGTAAAATGTTACTTAAATTGGCAAGACATTTGTTTGAGATAGGTTGTTAAGTTGGATATTTGTTTTGGATGGGATACATGATGTTGGGATAGAGGATATTAATATTTTACAGGTCATTATAGAGTTTAATCATTTTTAGAGTCACCTATATAATTTTAACGAGTAACTTGGATTAGATAAACTTTTTGTTTCTTATTGGTTGGTTGATGACTATTGCGTGTCAAATTGAACTTGCATACACACACTGCGACTTCTTATTACTTCTACAATGAATCATGCTTGGGCCAAACCTTTTCTAGTCCTTTCTACTCTTCTTTTCTAGATTTTTCTATATTGCGCTATGTACTAGCTAGTTGCTAACTTTTATTTAGCTTCTGAAAAATAATTTCACTTGTTTCACTTACAAGTTTTATTTGACTGAAAATCACTTTATTGTTGGTAGGAACCATTGAATTTTTTTGTTCTAGTGAATACAAACAGAGAAACATGTAAGTTGCACTTGACAGATTTTCCATCCAATTCACTAATCACTATCTACAGTATCTTAATAAAGTTGATTTGGTTGTGTTATACTTGTCTTATTTATTGAAGAATTGAAGTTCTATTTTACTCTTCTTACTTACCATAACATGCTTTGTTTATTTTTGACATATTATAGCTTTGAGTGGTCACCAAGTAATTGAGGATCAACTGATGACAACAACTTTAGTTTAGCTTTATTTTAACAAGTTATAGCTTTGAATAGTCACCAAGTAGCCTAGGGTCGACCGATGACAAAAACTTTAGTTTAACTTTCAAATTTGTTTCTTATTTTGGTTATATAATTGAGATTCAAACTAGTTTTTAATTGTTTATCATAAACTTATAGTTACATGAAAGTTTATTGAGAATGAATATTGGAAATGAGTTGGATCTCATATTTACATATCCGAACATTTTTCCTTTTTGTGATTTTTAAAATGAAACTAATGATGAAAAAATGATAGAAGTTCCTTGATTTAGTTTTTAGTTTTTCTTTCTTGTTGGAAAATATACATTTTTATGTTGTATTTCTAAGTTTTTATTTTTAATATATAATTGAAGAATATATATAATTATGAAAAAGTAATTACTTTATTTAAATAATAAAACTTATAAGTGAAAAATTAATTATTTTAGTTTGGGTAAAAGATTTTATAAATGAAAGAATTTAGTTGTTTTATTCAAATACAAATTTTAGTTGGTTTTGAAAATAAAAAATTTTAATTTTTTTTATCAAAATAATAAAATTTAAAATAAAAAAATTTAAATTGAAACAATAAAAGTTTAAAATTAATTAAAATTCTAAAATTTCCCGTGCAAATACAACCTAAGACATAACATTTGTTTTATTATTTATTTCTACCTCTCTTACGGGTAGAACAATTGACAATTGGAATTTGTCGTGCGTGGAATGACGTACCTAACTGAGGTATGATTCCGTTTGGACCATTATAGAGAGGTGAAATGCGACAGTGCACCAAATTCTCATATTCTAAGATCTACAAGTGGTTGGCTTTTTCCTCCTTTACATTAATTAGTTATTATACAAAGCATTCTACTATACATGTGTTTTCAAAATCAAACCAAATCATTTGTAGATCACCAAATTTATAAAAAAATTGTATTCAAAATCGAACTAAATCCTTTGTAAATCACCAAATCAATAAAAAAATTGGAAACCACAAAAAAATAATCTAAAAATCATATAATTTTTGTGATTTGGTTGGATTTTTGGATTTTGTTATAAAAAAATCAAATCAAACAAATCACTTGTTATAATTATATTGATTTTTATTCTAATAATTAATAACAAGTATTAAATAATTTTTTATTACGCACATTTTACTTTCATATATTAAAAAAAGATGTATCACTTTAAAAATAATGTTAAATATTAAGTAATGCACAAATTATTATTATGTTAAAAAAAGTTGGTAATAAAATTTTAATTAATGTTAAATAGAATTGAAAATAACAATTTTTAACCAAAATATGTCAAACAATTTTATAAAAATTAAATTTATTTTTAAAATAATATAAGATATATAATAATTATGTAAATTTAATTGATAAATTTAAATTATGATAATAGATTAAAAAAAATAATGAAATCGAATTGAATCAAACTAAAAAATTGGTTTGATTTAGTTTAGATTTGATATTATATTAAAATCAAACCAATTAAAATCTTATCTTTATTTTATATTTAATTTAAATAACTTTTTATCTAAAATCAAACTAAATTACACCGCTAACAGCCTAATCCTATATAACCACTTTACACAAAAAAATTGACTAGAGTTCTCCTAATTATGACATTTAGGTATATATATATATATATATATATATATATATATATATATATAACCTCACAAGAAAGGTACAAGTATGCTAATAAATTACCTTGTGCCCTCTTGCACATAAGTGGCTCAATTTATGTTAACATGGGTAAGCTGATTTGGATCATGTGTAAAATTAAATGCTGAAAGTATTTGTACTTAGGATTATGGCCAAGTATCACCTTTTAAGTTCAACAACTAGTGAGGTTCATATTTGATATAAAGATAGCTTAAAAATTAATCCTTTTTTAGGATTTTATATAAACATTAAAAATACAAAATTAGAGATAAAAATACAAATTTTAATTTCACTTGATTATGAATTCGAGCACTTCATAGACAAATATTCTTTTTTTAGTTACCTCTTTCTACATTTTGTTAGCCTAACCTCAATTTTGTTTCAATTAATAATAATGATGTAATACCTATATGAAATGTATAAATTTAAAATAATGAAATAAATTTAAAATTATCATTATTTATATTTAAGTATTAATTTTTGTTATTATGAATACTATGTTTATATGTATTTTCATTTTTTGTGTTTATAATGAATAATTTTAAATATTTTTAATACAAAAAAGTAAGTTTTTTTATTTTAAATGATATTTTAATCACTTTGAAAATATTAGTTTCAATTATGTGATATTATTGAAATTTTGGATTAATTAACCTTATTACGACTTAAATTGAATATTATCGATCAATGAAATGAGATTTGTTTTTATTTATTTATTATTTTTTAATTTTTATTTCATTACCTACTATATTTTAAAGTTATTAATTTATAATTACTTTATAAATAACATTGACTTACAAAAGATTATTATATGATCAAAATTTTAAATCTTATAATTTAATTGATATGAATACTGTTTATCTATAAATTTTTTTATTGATATGTGTTACTCTTTTTTAATATTATTGCATATTATTTTACATATGTTACCATTTCTATTATTTTTTTATTAAATTAAGAAAGATAATATTATCATTAATAATAATATTTCATACTTTATAGCTATTTTATAATTATTATAAATAATGAGTATTTAGTATATTATGGTCAGAATTTATAAAAAAAATATTGTTATTATTATTAATTCTGAATTATCAAAATAAAAAATGGTAAATACTATTGATATGTATTACTCTTTATTTTTATAATTATTATATGTTATTTTTCATATGTTACTATATCTATTTTTTATTAAATCTTAAAAAATAATGTTATTAATAATAATTATTATTATTATACTATTCCATATTTTATAGATATTTTATATTTATCATTCGTAATGAATATTCAGTACATTATGGCCTGAATTTATAAGAATAAAATTATCATTATTATTATTATTATTATTATGATTATTATAACAATAATTTGAATAAAATTAAATTAAAAAAATTTGTATACTAATATATATTCATAATAACTTATTATTTTATTCATCCTTAATTATTAATTTAAAATAAAATTATATCGTAAATAGAATATTAGTACTTAATATTAAAATTGCCAAATTAATATATATAATATATAAAGAGAGAGATCAAGTTATATTGGTGTAACTTTGACAACTATTACACCATTCTATAATATTTAATTAAATAATATTTTTTTTAAAACTCACCCTTAAATTTAAAGTTCCTTTCACATAGATCACATATGCAAAATTGTATATTAATCCAAAATCATTTATCATTGTTCATATAAATTAAAATCAAAGTAATATAGACATTTTTAAAATTGTTCATATAGATTAAAATTACCTTAATATAAACATTATGACATTTGCTTCCTATAGCCTCCTATTTTTGCTTCTTGCACCCCATAATAATTTGAATGGACAAAAATGTGTTTGCACTGAAAACCCTAACACCTCCTCTTCCTTTACTCCTCTTGCACCGCCAAGACCTTTGTGGATTTTTTCAACAAGGTTGTTTTCTCTGACACAAGTGGCGGTGTGATGTTGACAACGTTGAGACCAAAGAGGGTGGTGTAGACGCTAAAAGATGGGGACAATGTCAATGCGGTACTATGCATGGGCATGGTGGTGGGTGAGAGAAAAGAGGCTTGAGTTTGAAGCACAGGGGTGTAGGAAAATTTTGCACCCTATTCCGGAATAACTATTCCAAAACATATGTTCATATTCCTAAATAGGTTTTCCAAATTACTTATACACTTCAAGAATATCTATTTTGGAATATAAAAATCATATTACAGAATAACTATTCTAGAATACCTATACACTTTCAAAATGGTCCTTCCATAATAAAGGAGGCTAATATTGGAATTTAAAACATTTGGGGTGCAATAAGCAAAAAATGAGTGCAGGAAGCAATTGCTCAAAGGTGTCCATTAACTTCCTTATATTATCAAACACAAGAAGCCTACTACTTATATCTCATTATTATTAGCATAAAAATCAGCCAACACAACATTTGAAAGGTGATCAAGCATCTAAAAGCATTATGCATTGTAATTGATACTCAAAATAAGAGTAAATGTTTACAGAATAGATAAACCAATTAAGGTTCAAACATTATTATCAACCAATTATACCATTAGTAAAAAGATATTTAACTGAACATGAACAAAATCCTAAAATCAAGGAAAAAAGGAAACGTAAGAAGGGAACGTCACAGTAAATACTGCTTAGGTTGTTCTGTTTGACTTGTATTATGGTGGGCAAAGTGACGAGTCATTTCACAGTATAAGGAACCTCACAGTACTAGCAAAAGTACAAAGTTTCGTGTGGAGGATTTTATTGGATAGGCTACCATCAAAGTATAATTTGAAGAAGAAGTTGATTCAACATGCTATTTTGGATTCTTTGTGTCCGTGGTGCCATGTGCATGAAGAAACTGTGGCTCACGTTCTTTTTTGGTGTTCGAGAGTTATACCTATTTGGCATCAGTGTTACAAATGAACTGGTGTTGACACTGTACTACCTAAGAGCCCTTTTGATCACTTCCGACAGCACCATCAGGGGGCTTATAATGTTTGGCAGAAAGATTTATGGGTCACGATCTGGTGTGCTACAACAGGGACACTTTGGAATAGAAGGAATGTTAGTCGCTGAATCAGTCGCTGATCCATATAGTGACGATTTGTCTATAATAGTGACTGAGTTTTTCAGTCACTATTCACCTATTTTCTTGTGCTGTTATTTTTAGCAGAAAATGTTTGATTTTGACTCCATTCTACAGGAAGTTCTATTCTATTCTTGGGCTTGGCAAAAAAAATTATGGGAAACACTTTAAATACTCTTTTGTACAGTGGAGTAGCCAAACTGGGGCTTGCTTGCTAGAAAGACAGTGAATTAGGGGGGGCTGAATTATAGTGAGACATCTCGTTTGATTTGGAATTGGATTCAAACTCTGAAACTACGTGGGATTTTACTACAAATATCAACAATGTATCCAGCCATCTAGAACGTGTTTTGGGGTAGGCATTTGTTTGTTGAAGGTTTTTGAGTGGAAGCACATTTATTCTGGTTTGAGTGGTTTGGACTGCAGGGGAGGGTTTTCATAATTTGTAATTTTGTGGTGATGTGGTCGGTGGAATCACATTTATTTTGTTATGCATAGGTTTGTTAGGATAAATTTATAATGGAATTTTCACTTATTAATATATCTTAACCACCTGATACTCTCAGGGTCGTGGGTATAGCCAATAGCCACTTTGGTTGGTGACTTTATACATTTGTATTGACAGGCGGTACTCGCTTGCACATCTTGTGTTGCACTGCCATTTTATAGATAGGGTTTTGCTAATATAGATATTGGTATCTTTTTTAATATAAATGTGTTAATTAGTTATAATTAGAAAGTATTTTAAAATATATAATGGTTTAATTTGTTAATATATTTATACTAAAAAAATAAGGTGTATGTTAGCAAATGTTTGTGGGATTTGTTAATGTATACACTCTTGTTTTTAATATGTGTACATTGACAAATTATAGCTAGAGAATATTTTAAAATACATCAATAATGTAGTTTGTTAATACATCAATAATGTATATAATACTTAGCTTTTGTCTTAAAAAAATAAAAAACCTGAAAGACCAGTTCTTGAGTTTTAGTCTAATGAATGAAAAATATAATTGAAAGGAGAAATTCCACTAAATGTGATAAATATTCTATATCAACACTATGGGAAAAAAAACTAACTAATACTTTATAAATTTGAAATATTTCTAAAAATAGAAAGAATCGTAAAAGAGTATTGGAGAAGTTAATAACCAAATGATGAAATTGTTGGACTTTACTCCTTCAATGTTAGTCCAAGCCCATTTGAGGGGTTTAATATCCCAGACCTAATTGATCATTATAAATACATTAGTTGAGTGTGAAATTAGGTTAGACAAAGACGTAGAGCTGAAACAGCACAGACGTCGAGAAATATTGAGCGTTGAGTGCGACTACGCATTTTGAGAGCCTCAAGTGATATTCTTGAGTGTCATTGTTGAGCAAGCCTGCGTGCCTGCATATTTGAGAGTTCAAATTGAAACACTTTGAGAGTTTGATTACCATCATTGTTGGAGAGGTTGAATGAACCACCACCTTGGTGTGTTTTGATTCATTGTAACCGTTCTCAGTTATAGTGGATATTTGATTATGGACAAGGTCCCGTGAGTTTTTCCTTTCCGGATTCAGGAAAGGTTTTCTCACGTAAAACAGATTGCTTGTGTGATTGTCTCTCTCTCTCTCTCCCTTTTGTGTTTTTGATTACATTTCCACAGTTTTGATTTGAGGGTTGACGATAACCCATATTTGATTTGAGGGTACAATCGTTGCACCGATTTTACCCAACAGTGATATCAGAGCTCGGTTCGACGGGTTCTGAAGGAGACGAGATGGAGACCAGTGGTATCACCCACGATAGAGATATGTTCAGGTTCATCGCAGACAACTTTGCGTATTGGAGACTGATGATGGAGGATCACCTCTACTGCAAAGATTTATTTGAGCCCATTACCCTTACTGTGAAACCGACTGGCAAAAGCGACAAGGAATGAGAGATCCTGAGTCGAAAGGCAGTTGCCACGATCAGGAAATATATTGATAAAAGCCTCTTTGAGCACGTGTCCGAGTTTACGAACGCATACGAATTGTGGAACAAGCTAGAATCCATGATTCAGAAAAAGACTCCCAGGAACACCTCAGCACCTACAAAGGGATTGTGAATCAGTTGACCAAAGCCGATATGAAGATTGATGACGAGTTGTAGGCTTTGCTGTTATTGAGTTCATTGCCGGAAAGCTGAGATACTCTGGTAGTGACATTGAGTAACTCGGCTCCTGATGGAAAATTGAAGATGGATGTTGTGACGGACAGCCTCCTGAATGAAGAATCCAGGAGAAGAGAACGAGGTGTAACTAGCACATTTGAGGCTAACGTTGCTGAGAATAGAAGAAATTCTAATTCTCAGGGTCGTAGCAAGAGTCGGGGTCGAGGTGGACAAGATAGGTCTAGAGGCCGGTCAAGGCCAAAGCATGACTTGAAGTGCTTCTACTGTGGGAAGGTAGGACACAAGAGACCAGACTATAGAGCTCTGCAGAATGATGAACAAAACGGCTGTGTGAAGCTGAATCAGATTGTTCCCAAGAAGAGAAATGAAAGGAGCACTACGGCTGTGGCTACTAACGCGAATGCCGAGATATTCCTCCTTAGTGAGGAAATGTTGAACATAGTCCATGATGATTGCACTTGGATTGTTGATTCCGGTGGCTTGTTCCATGTCACCCCACATGAGGGATTCTTTTATGCTTACAGGAAGGGAGATTATGGTGTCGTGAAGATGGGAAATCAGGTGACCAGCCAGATTGTTGGTGTTAGTGATGTAACCCTGACCACAGATACAGGGTGCCGGGTTACACTGAAATATGTGAGGCATATACCTGACATGCGCTTGAATTTGATCTCGGTTGGAAAGCTAGATGATGTCGGGTTAGTGAACTACTTTGGAGAAAGTAGATGGAAGCTGACCAAGGGAAGCTTGGTTATGGCCCGAGGCAAGAAAGAAGGCTCCTTGTATGTGATGCAAGGAAGGACGATTGGTGGAGAAACCAATGCCATCTAGGATGGACACAACCTGGAGCTATGGCACAAGCGCTTCGACCACATGAGCGAGGAAGGACTCCAGATTTTGGAGAAGAAAGAACTATTGACAGGGTTGAAGGGCCAAGTGTTGGAGAGTTGCACACATTGCCTAGCTGGAAAGCAGCATCGGGTTTCGTTTGTAAGACTGGATCAACCCAGGCGACGAAGGCATATCCTAGACCTCGTCCATATTGACGTTTGCTCCATTTCAGAGAGATCACTTGGGCGAGCTTAGTACTTTGTTTCTTTCATTGATGATCATTCCCGCAAGGTTTGGGTTTATTTGATGAAGACTAAAGACCAGGTACTCCAATGTTTTAAAGAATTTCATGCTATGGCGGAAAGGGAGACTGGCAAGAAGTTGAAAGTGGTTCGATCTGATAATGGTGGTGAGTACCGGTGTCCCTTTGAAACTTACTGTAGAGAAGATGGGATCCGACTTGAGAAGACACCTCCCAAGACTCCGCAGTTGAATGGACTTGCTGAGAGAATGAACCAGACTATTGAAGAGAAGGTCCGGAGTATGCTACCCAATGCCGGATTATCGAAAACATACTGGGGAGAGGCCGTCAGGACAACTGTTGACTTGATTAATTTGTCACCATCAAGACCACTTGAAGGAGACATTCTGGAAGAAGTCTGGATAGGTCAGAAAGCGACCTATGACCACCTGAAGGTGTTCGGATGCCGAGCTTTCGTGCATGTTCCAAAAGATGAAAGGGCAAAGCTCGATGCAAAGACTAAGGAATGTATTTACTTCAGTTCGTCGAAAACCGAGTTCGGGTTTTGACTTTGGGATCCGATTAACAAGAAGATAGTGAGAAGCTGAGATGTCGTATTTCATGAAGATGAGACAATTCATGACATCTTGAAGCCCGAAGTCTGGGTTCCTGTCCGACGTGAAGAACCCGTCCCTTCTATTCGAGTTGAAGCAGGGGGAGAGCCCAATGAAAGAAATGATGACCAACAACATGCTGACGAGGACCGAGATACTGAGGTCCAAGTTGATGTGGAGAATCGTGATGCATCGAGTTCTCAAGCGGCTGAAGAAGAACAGCCAAGATACCCCACTAGAGATAGAAGACCTTCTACAAGGTACTCTTTTGATGAATACGCCATCATTGCTGAAAATGGTGAGCCTCAGAGTTATGATGGGGCCATGATGAGATCAAACAAAGAAGAATGGTTGAAGGCAATGCAAGACGAGATGAATTCCTTGCATGAGAACCAAACTTATGAGTTGACCGAGTTGCCTAAAGGAAGACGAGCTCTGAAGAACAAGTGGGTGTACAAGATCAAACCTGAAGAGAACGGGCAGAAGCCAAGATACAAAGCACGAATTGTAGTGAAAGGTTGCAATAAGAAGAAAGGTGTTGATTTTGAAGAGATCTTCTCTCCTGTTGTGAAGATGACCTCGGTCCGGACTGTGTTAGCTATGGCAGCTTCGATGGACCTTGAGGTAGAACAGACGGACGTGAAGACCGCATTCCTTCACGATGAGTTAGAGGAGGAGATATATATGGAGCAACCTGAAGGGTTCCGAGCTCCGAGTTATGACGGCATGGTATGCCGGTTGAAGAAGAGTCTCTATGGCTTGAAACAAGCACCTTGGAAGTGGTACAAGAAATTTGAATCCTTCATGAACGAGCACAAGTTTGTGAAGACTGAAGCCGACCATTGTGTATTTGTGAAGAGGTATGAGACCGGTGATTCCCTGACTCTACTGCTTTATGTTGATGATATGTTGATTGTAGGGAAAGACAAGATGAAGATTGCCAGATTGAAAAAGGCATTGAGCACGTCCTTCGTGATGAAGGACCTCGGCCCTGCAAAGCAGATTCTCAGAATTAAGATCATTCGGGATAGGAAGAAGATTCTACTGTGGCTAAGTCAAGAGAAGTACGTTGAGAAGATTCTGAAGAGATTCAACATGGACAAGGCCAAAACAGTAAGCACCCTCTTAGCCGGATGTAACGACCTGCCTCGTCGCTACGATATCACTGACTCTTAATCGTGCAACTTCAATTTTTAATAAAACTTCATTAATTTGATTATGAAAATGATGGTAAATTTTTCGCGATAATACAATTATCATACACATATTATAATTACATATTTAAACACATTATACATATATATTAAGTTAGTACATATCATCCACATGTCAGAACTTCCTTTAGCTTTACGTGTATATACACCTGAAATTACATATCAACAAAAAACCAAAGACTAACTAAGAGAGAGTTGATTAACAAAATACAACTCTTTCTCCAAAAAGGAATCCAACGTCATCACGTCGGCTCCAACCAAAAAGAAGATCTCCCTCCAAAATCACCTACTGCTGCTTATCTGCTCCCACGAACGAAAGTTAACGATCATCACATGTACCAACCACATGGTACAACAAATGCAAGGGTGAGTTTATTATATAAAAACCAACAAACATCAGATAGCAGCAATTGGGAAGGAAACAATATTACCCACCACAATCATTAACAAAAATCCATGATTCCAATACACACTCAACAAACCAATCATCCAATGCATTTCACAACTCAAACAATCATGCATAGAATGATGCATGCACCTAACTCATCTATCAGCATGCAATGTGGTACCATCACCGGAAAATAGCCTCTCATAGGAAAAATGATTCACCGCTTATCAGGGCCACCCTGTCGTGCACTGGCCATTCCCCCACCCGATGATCAGCCAGCGTCGCAAGGGAATGAAGTATGAAACATACAAATGAAGTATGAAACATGGGCATCATCAATGCATGACCCGGCTAGGAACAAATCCTTCCTCGCAAGAGTAACCCGCCATGCACCCCCATGTACATACATAACAAAACAATGTGGGCTCACCAATGCGCTGACCATGGCTAGGAACAAATCCATCCTCGCAAGGGTAACCAATCGGTCATTGCATACCATGTGTACATACACAACCTACAACCATGGGCACCATCAATGTATGACTTGGCTAGGAACAAATCCTTCCTCGCAAGGGTAATCCGTCATACACCCCCCATGGGTATCCATGTATATCCACACACAATGACATTGTTCACATCAACATTATCTCTCATCAATGTCATTATCAACCTCAACATCATATCATCTCAATATCGTCATCATGCATATCAATATTATGTCATTTCAACATCATCAACCACGTCAACATTATCTCATTTAAACATCATCAACTATATCAATTGCATCTCAATTTCAATATCAACAACGACATCACAAGCAATCACATTTCACATCTATACATAATACATATGCCTGAGATTCACATTCCCCAGGTCTTCAGACAACCCAAAGTTCATACATTCACAATTCATCATATCACAAGACTGATATTCTTAGGAGAATTCTAAATTAAAGAGGAGGACTACAATATATAAAACACACTCTTATGCCCATTTAAAAATTTAATAAAGAATTAAATAGGAAAACATATTATAAAATTTTGGGCAGAGTCTCCTCTATAATTAAGACTTTTCCCAAAAATCTAATCATCACAATAACAATATCATTAACCCAATAAACATATATCTCATTGGAACATTATTTCATTCAGACATCGCCAATCACATAAGCATCACCTCATCTAAATCATCACAAATCATGTAAACATCATCAATCATTTCCATGGTATCTCAATTTCACTGTCATCTACAACATTAGTAATAAATACACCGCATCCCATTAGTTAAAATCATCATTTGTCTTGAAAACAAGCACACACACAGGGACAAACACACATCAATCATAAATACATCGCATCCCATTAGTTAAAAACGTAGTTTTTCTTGAAAACCAGTACACAGCAGGGACAGGCAGATATCTTCATAGTTGGACTCCCTGGCCCCCAACTATGGTATCTAAACTATAACTAAATAATAAACTCCCCTTACCTAACTAGGAGTTCTCCTGTTAAAACTTCACAGTGTTGTTTTGGAGATCCTTTAATACGCGTGTTTTCGTCCAAACGCAGAGCTCTATATACCAAATCGAAGACAATTTAATATAGATTTCCAAGGTAAGATCAATATTAACATTTGGGGTCAAATACCCACTCAAATCTAAAAAGAGGCTAAAATGGTGTTTTGAGAGTTCACATCAAAAGACATCATTTTGAAATTTCAATCACACCAATGTGACCAGGGTTCAACAAGGATCATAGAAATGATGTCAATTTCATAAAAAGGAGACTTTTACAACATCTCATTTTCAAAGGATTATCAAAGGAAGTATAGAAACAGCCAATAACGGTATCCGAATCATAAGAGATATCAAGAGAGGCTTAAACTAGCTAGAAGAAGACAAAAGAAACTAAGATTACCTCAAGAAAACCAAGAACGGAGGATTGGGAGCTCCATTCTCTACCGAAACTTCAGGAAGATTTTCAAAGATTCTGCTCCAATTAAAGGGTTCTTCTCTGTGCCGGGGTCTCGTGGCAAGCAACGGCGGCTCGTGGGTGTGCCTGTAAAACTCGCCTGGGCGAGTTGACCCAATTCTAGAATTTTCTGCTTCAGTGAAAAATTAATTTCTCACGTTCCAGATATTATGTTGATAATCCCAACGGTCAAAAGTTACATATGTGGGTTATAAACATTAAGTTAAAATTTTAAGACAATCCAACGGTTAACCAATTCACAATGATAATTTTAATAAAACAGGTTTTGGGTCAAACTCGTAATCACTCAAATACAGCGCATCTCAAACAAACTCCACATAACTTAACCTCTATATCAAGTAATTGCACATGGATTATTCACATAACATTTCAAATAATCCTAATTAATAAATTAATCAAATCATATAAGGAATACATCACACATATATTTTAAGTTACCGAAATTTCAAGGTGTTACATCGGACACTTGAAGTTGAATAAGAAGCAGTGTCCGAAGTCTGATGAAGATAGAGAAGAAATGTTGAAGATCCTGTACCAATCCGCCGTCGGAAGCTTGATGTATGCAATGATTTGCACTAGACCCGACCTGACATTTGTAGTTGGAATGGTAAGCCGGTTTCTTTCGGACCCCGGCAGAGAAGACTGGGAAGCAGTGAAGTGGATCTTCAGGTACTTGCAAGGAACAATCGAGTTATGTCTCCGATTTGGAGAAGGTGAAGCCGGGCTACAAGGCTACTCGAATGTTGATTTAGGGGGAGATTCCGACTCGAGGAAGTCGACGACCGGATATCTGATGAGATTTGCTGGAGGAGCAATCTCGTGGCAATCAAAATTGTAGGAGTGTGTAACACTTTCGACGACCGAGGCCGAGTACATTGCCGTGACCGAGGCAAGCAAGGAGATGCTGTGGATGAAGAAGTTCCTCATGGAACTCAGCCATGAACAGGACAAGTACGAGTTGAAGTGTGACAACCAGAGCGTCATTCATCTGGCGAAGAACTCAACCTATCACTCCCGCACTAAACATATTGATGTGCGATATCGCTGAATCCGGGATGTGGTGGAAGATGGGCAACTCGCACTTGCCAAAGTGCACACTGACCAGAATTGGTATGACATGATGACCAAGCCAGTATCAACAATGAAGTTTGAAGATTGCTGTGAAGGTGTCGAGTTGGTGAACCCGTCTCATTTAAGAGGCCGGGTTGATAATACACTCGTCACATTGATGGGTTGTGTCAAACCCGCGCGATAGAGAAACCGGGTTGTTTTGAAGCGTTGAAGATGTTGGGCTGAGTTGAATCTATTGCATTGAAGATGACAGGTTGTATTTGATTTGCCGCATTGAAGTCGTAGGGGGAGAATTGTTGGACTTTACTCCTTCAATGCTGGCCCAAACCCATTTGAGGGTTTAATATCTCAGACCTAATTTACCATTATAAATACATTAGTTGAGTGCGAAATTAGGTTAGACAGAGACGTAGAGCTGAAACGGCACAGACGTCGAGAAATATTGAGCGTTGAGTGCGACTCCGCATTTTGAGAGCCTCAAGTGACATTCTTGAGTGTCATTGTTGAGCAAGTTTGCGTGCCTGCATATTTGAGAGTTCAAAGTGAAACACTTTGAGAGTTTGATTACCATCATTGTTGGAGAGGTTGAGTGAACCACCACCTTGGTATGTTTTGATTCATTGTAACTGTTTTGAGTTATAGTAGATATTTGACTCTGGACAAGGTCCTGTGAGTTTTTCCTTTCTGGATTCAGGGAAGGTTTTCTCACGTAAAATAGATTACTTGTGTGATTGTCTCTCTCTCTCTCTCCCTTTTGTGTTTTTAATTACGTTTCCATAGTTTTGATTTGAAGGTTTGACGATAATCCATATTTGATTTGAGGGTATAATCATTGCATCGATTTTACTCAATAGAAATCTATAAAAAAAATTCATCGTTAACTATCTTTTGTATCATTTTATAGATTAGATATATTTGTAAGGTTTACAATTATGGAAAAATGTAGGTTTTGTGGAAGAAGTGTGCTGAGGAAGTTATTAAAAGATAGGGTAAAAAATCAACTTTTGAGAGAGAAAGCACGATAAATTGTTGCAAAAATATATTAATGTGATATGTAAAATGAGGGTTGAAAATGAGAGAAATTCAAGTTGAAAAATTGAGAAATATTGCATAGTAGAAGAGTGAGAAAGTGTTTTAAATATAACTTAATTACAAAGAAAAATAATAAATACTTTTAAGCAAAATAGATTCTGTTATCGGTTACTTTTTAGACGAAGATTAATCTTAAAAAGTAAGGATGATAAGTATCATTTAAAAAGTTATACTTTTTAACAGAACATATGGCATTAAATCAGATTGGGATGAGTAAATTTTAATCTGAATCTTTCCAAAATACACAAATTTATTTATTTATTTTAATGTATGTTTGATACTTTGATTTGCTGTTACAAATACTTTTTGTCCGCATTCAAATTTGTTCAGGTTCAAATGGAAATCCAACAAATAAAATAAAATGAATACAAAAATAAAAAGCAGAGTCCTAATCTTTTACCTCTCAAACGTAATTTTCCAATACATTTTCCAACTTGCTCTTAAGCCGATCTCATCAAAAGTTCTTTTGAACCAGACAGCGTTGGTTGGACGAGACGGGTCAAAAACACCTGGAGAAAAAAAGCCTCTGTATTTTCTGAAAAACCCTTTCCTTGGTTATTGCCCCAGAATAACATTTTATCAACAGTATTTAGGTAGTTCCTCTGCTCTT
Source organism: Glycine latifolia (assembly GCA_013407115.1). NCBI lineage: Eukaryota > Viridiplantae > Streptophyta > Magnoliopsida > Fabales > Fabaceae > Glycine > Glycine latifolia. The sequence continues at coordinate 37,292,603 of CM023955.1, forward strand.
TTCTCGAATCAAGTTTTTTCCCCATCTTGTAATGATTTTTTTTTTGTGTGTGTGTGTGTGTGTTTTACTTTAATGGGTTTTTCATCAATTATGTTTTCTCTGCATCTTATTTTTTCTGTTTTTTCCTTGGATGCCTGAATTTCCGGGTTTTGTTCCAAAAGGGAAAAGAAGAACGGACGCCCGTTTTAGGGTATATGAATGGAAGAGAGAAATAGAAAAGTGATAGATGTGATGAATGATGTAATGCGATGTGATGAAAAATAAAAATAGAGATACAAAGAAAATGAGATAAAGGAGAAAATGAATCTACATTGATCATCACGCTTTCTAAAATTACCATTGTAAACTAAAAGAACATCAATAATGTTTGTTGCAATACAGATTTTGTGTATGAAATGTTTGATTCGCTCGAGTAAATGTGGGTGAATGGTGACCCTCAATTCCATTGTGCCCTATGCAATGTGTCTGGTGGTGATCTTGTTTATGTTTTGGTAATCATTCATTTGTTGTGTATGATGTATGAAACGTTGATCTGGTTTTATTTGTGTTAAGGCATGGATACATTTGAAATGAGTTGTTGATGGGACAAACCTGTGCATAGAATTGAAGTTTGTGATGGAGCATTTGGGCCAAATAGAAGAGCGTATTAGATGCCTAGAAGCAGTAGTTTTCAGGGCTAGGCAGCGTCAGAGGCGGCGACAGAGTCATGCTCCAATTAGGATAACTAACTATGCAGGAGAATCGGCAACAGTAGCTGACCTTCAAACTGAAGATGACAGGGTGCAGCAAGAGTTTGGTGGTGTTGATGTTGGAGGCGAGATGATGGGCAATGGGAGAATGGGTAAAAGGAAGGCTAGCTATTTGGTTGCTAAAGCATTGGGTGTGGAAACCAATCAGGGTGAGGGTTTTGCAACAAAATTGTTTCATTGTAATATATGCTTGGACAAGGCAAGAGATCCGGTTTTGACTTCTTGTGGTCACTTGTTTTGCTGGCCATGCTTTCATAAGTTGTCATATGCTTATTCAAATGTGAGGGAATGTCCGGTTTGTAAAGGAGATGTCGCTGAAGAAGGAATTATCCCAATTTATGGCAATGCAAGTTTTGATAACACTGGCAAGTTTTCGACAGTTCCTGCTCGACCTCGTCCACATAGAATTGAGAGTATTAGGCAGCGGTTCAGATACTGAGGAGCTTCTTCTACAATATAGGACATGCTGTGGTTTGGTAACTTCTTTGTTGGATTAGGTGACTGAGTTTAGTTAGAAATCTCCTACAGTGAAATTGATAGAATTAATATTTTGGCCACTCATTCTCACTGGGAGACAGAATGTAATCAGCATAGTCCTTCCCATTAATTTTCTAGGTTGTTAGTGCAAGGAGCTACTTTATTTTCATCCCTTCCGTCGGTATTTAACTCTAAGATTTTACAGAAAATTTATTTGAGGTCATAGTCCCTAGTGAAGCATCTCGTCAGTATGTCAATAAGGACTCACCATTTAGCATTGCTGCCACAAACCAATCAGAGTCATACTCCAGATGTTGCTGCTACCACTTTTGCAGCCTCATCCTCTGTATCTTCTTCAAGTAGGAATGATGGCATTTATACTGTTACAGACTCCAATATCCAGACAACCGATAATAGTGTGCAGATTATTTCATCTTACTCTTCATCTTTGAGTAGAACTGATGTTTTAAGATCAGTTTCAAATGAGTCTAGGAGGAGATGGTTTACATGATGGTCCTTCATGAAAAGGGAATTATCATGTTGACAGAAGGTTACTATTATGTATACTACAAAGTATCTGTTACACCTCGTTTTCTGTTTCTTGGTGTAAAACAAATATGCTATCAAATTATAGTTATATAATTGCATGGCCTAGGATCATCATAATTCCAATCAATCTCCATTCAATTTTGCGTGAAGCTTTACATGGATCCGAACACATGATGTTCTGAAACCATGTAATAATTTCTCAGATGTTCCACATTTTCCTGTCCTTCACTCATTATTTTTTCACTTGGCATTTTTTATTTTCATTAAAATTGGGTTGTTTTTTATTTGTGCTGACAGTGCAAAGCACAAGTGAGTGGGCTGTTCTAGTTTGTCTACAAAGTGCAAACAACCATTTTGAGCAATTTTTATACACTATAGAGTATTGCCAGTTTTTATTAGACAGTTATGAGGATGTTCACAACAACTACAGTATGTTTTGTCCATTACTTGTATTTTGTAACTTGCAGAGCTGTATGTCTTTCTCCTCCTTTAATGAGTTTTTGTTGAGATTGTTTTCTGCAAACTATGGTGTCACACTTCTGCAACAAGTGTTTGTGGCTGCACATATTATTTACTTTTTTTATTTATTTTTTATATTAAGAACCAGAAAGACAATCTCTTTTACCTGTTTCCCTATTTTTCTTCTTCTACATATCTAGTTAGCATTCAGACAGCCTTCATCTAAAAGGTAAAAGTGGTTGGTCATAATAGAAATAATCTGACTTCAACGAACTTGAAATGTCAAGGATTCAAATTTTGGAATGGTAACTCGGAGGAGGGTTTTAGCCTTTGATGCACATGTACTACGTGTATATACTTGTCCAATACGACGATAAGGAATTTCATTTAGTTTGGCGACATCATTAAAAGGAAAATCAACACAAGGTAGTGGTACAAGGTTTGCTGCCTAAAATCCCAAGGGGGTCTTGGAATTATATTTGTAACAACCATCAAGAAAGCCTCTATTCTTAAGTTGGCTTTGAATCTATTATTGTTAATCATCTATTATTTATCTATTACTTTTATAATAAAAAAAGCTTTTGGTTTGTCACATGTCAACATCTCCTATTTTTGTTTTCCTCCAAAACTTCTCTTTCTTTCTACCAAACGCTCTCTTGTTTTTATTTTTTATTTTTATTTTATCTCATTTCCTCTTTTCTATTTACCATTTTTTATTATTAATTTATTTAATATAATAATATGCTCAATAATTTATAAAAATAGGTTATTATTATATAAATTTAATGATAAATTTATATAATTACTTAATACTTATTAAAATTAATTATAATTTCATAAATATTTTTTTATTGATCAATATAAATTTTACTCTAGGTTTAGAAATAATTTATTAAATATATTTTTATTATAAAAATAACTTTAAATTACTTCGCCAATAATATCATAATTTAAATTTGTTTTAATTTTATGATAGAAATCAGAAATATGATTCATGGGAGACTGTTATAGGTGACTAAGTTCTCTCTTTTAAAGTATTTCACACGTGTATGTCAAAGACTCAATAATATACAAATTAAAATAATTTTGTTGTTTTTTAATGATAGAAATCATTAATATCATTCATGGAAGGTAATCCTACTTGAGATGATTGTGGAAAATATTTTTTTTTCTCTGACTATTTAACATAATTGTATACTAAAGGTTTAACAATATATTTATGTACATCGAAATCCTATAAAATCATTTTTACTTATGAGTTGTATAAAATAATTTTAAATAATTTGATGAATAAATATGTTTCTTGAATAATATTGATTTTATTCCTGAATAATATTATAATACTTTTAGATTATAACTATAAAATATTTGAATGCTTTTATTGTTTCACATTTAAAAATTAAAAAACTATTTAATTTTTCACTGCAAAAAATATTGAAATTTAACATAAGTTAAGTCCTTTTAAAAAAATTTAGATATCAATTTCTCATACCATTTTATAAATATTTTTAATAAAATAATAAATAATTGTGAAACTATTATCAAATATAATTTCTTTGTTTGAATACTCCTACTCTTTTTTTATTTTCTAAAAGTTAAAACAATTAATTATGGTTTCTCAAAATATATCTATTTTTTATGAGACTTGAATTTTTTTTTTTTGTAATGACTTGAATTTATGTTATGAATCATTACATTTTAATTTATGGCTTCTTCAATTTAATGACATGTAAAATTTGTTTTAAATTTAAAATTAGACAAAAAATATCTACAAATATATTATCATAAAGTAGTAATCATTTTTAGTGGATAAGAATGAAGATGAGATAAATATAGACGACCTCGAATTGGAACATGAATTGGTACAAATTTTATCTCCAATAGAGACCAGGGACAAGGATGAGAGTGAAGATGAAGATGGAGACGGAGATCGTATACCCACCTTTGTATTGCCTTGTTGTCATGCCTATTCACACACATTACTTATACATCTTTTGGTATTACAAATTTGGATATTATCAAAATACATTTAAGTTTTTTAATTATTTTATTTTTTGGTTTTGATTTTATTGAGTGGGATAAGGAGGATGACCATAAACTACAAACTCGTCCCCACCTTGGGTTATTATTATGCTTATTCACAATCATCACTTATATATTTTTGAATTTTAAATAATTATATATTTGGATATGATCAAAATACTTTTAGACTTTTAATTATTTTATATTTTGGTTTTAATTTTGATTAAATTAAAAAATAATTTGATTTGTTCACTTATTTTTATCAGATCATTTTTTATATAATATTATATTATTATAAAAAATAGTTTATTTTGTCTGTCTTTTCGTCGTTGCTTGTAATATACTAAATTTGAACTCCATTTATGACAACTCCAATTTTATATGGTATCATGATTTTTGTATACAAATTCGCAATGTTATGTTCTTAATGACCCTAAAAAAATATTTAGACTTTTGTTAACAAAACTCACCACATCAATTAACATTGATTCCTTAACAATGACAAATTGAACATATATTACTTGCCTATAAAACGTTCAAAAGAGTCACTCAGGAAGACATGCGGATATTGTGCTAGTCTACTATATATCTACTTTTATATTTTTTTATATATAAAAGAGTAGACATATGAAATTCCATTTTTAACCTTTTCAATTGATTGACACTTCACAAAAAATAGGGGTAAAAATGATAATTGGACATTAAATTCACTAATTGCACCCCTTTTTAATAAGTGCACTCCAATATTCCCAAATTAAAACTTGCTAATTACACACCCTTCTTATAAGTGTACTCCAATATTTTCAAATTAAAACTTACCTTTTTGCACCACTTTTTGATAAGTAAATTAATATTTTCTTTTAAATCTTAAATACTAATTATATCATTTCTTTCATCACTCTCACACGTTATCTCCTTAACACGTAGCCAGTGGTATTACTTGTTTACGTAGAATATCGTACTAGCCAGATACAAAAATACAAAATTCCAATATTATTTTAATTTTTCCTTTCAAAAAGACTCTAAATCACTGGTGATATAATAATTCTTCTCTTATTTACTTAACAACTGTCTAGAAAAGTGCAGTGATTTCCTTTCATTTTATGTTACGATTTTCACAATCTGCTACTTTGGGTCCTTCATATTTCTCAATATTATTGGTTCTCATCTCAATTGACTTAGTCTAATTATTGACAGGATTGCACAAGCATAACAAGAGATGGAGTCTTAAGTTAATTCATTGTTTAAGGCATGATTTCAACAGAGGTGTATTATCACAAGAAGAAAAAATTATTATTGAACTCCACTTCTTTCTTTCTCTTATTAATTTACTTGACAATTGTCTAGAGTGCAGTGATCTCCTTTCATTTTATGTTATGATTTTCTCAATTTTCTCCTTTGGGTCCTTCATATTTCTCAATGTTGTTGGTTATCACCTAAATTGGTTGAGTATAATTATTGTCAGGTTTGCACAGACGTGACAAAAGATAAAACCTTAAGTGGATCAATTGCTTATGGTTTGATTTCAACAAAGGTATATTATCACAAGAAAAAAAAATTATTATTGAACTTCACTTCTTTCTTTCTCTTATTTTTTCTTCACATTCATTTTGTCATTAATAAACTATGCTAGATCTAGAAGTTTTTTAAATATCTTTCCCATCTAGATGATATGTTGTCTTAATTACCTTTTTAAGAGTTATGTGTGTTCAAATATCTTCTTTATCATCTTATCTCTTTTCTCAATTCTGAAACGTTCTTCTTCTTTGATGTTCTTTGTCTTCTCACCAATTTTCTCTCTTCTCTTACCTTCTTCATTTACTCAATTTATTTTCTCTTTCTTCTAAAAATAAACCAGTGAAATATCTTTTTATTTCTCTGTTAACCATTCAACATCGCAACTCTCGCTAAAGATGCATTTGCCAGCCACTGTGACTACAACTTCTTCATAATTTTTTTCATGATTTAGAGTGATCTGTAGCAACAAAGGTGAACAATTTTATTAGTTTATATTTTCTTGGTTGATTTTGTTTTGACCTAATTACTTTCTTTATTTTTTTCTCCTTCATCAAAATTGATCTAATATTGTGAATATGGATTAAATTTGTTAAAAAGGTTTATTTGATATGGCCTATCGGTTAAAGTATTTTATAGAAAAAGATACTAAATGGGTCTTTATAAGAATAGATGATAATTGGAGAATTTTTTAAATATTTATTTGATTTTGTTCTAGACTGATTTATTGGTTGCAAATTATGTGTTTAATCAAATGTCAAAATGACATTTTTGGGTATGTTTCTTTATTTCTCATTTTACTTTTAAATTTATGACATGTTTGAGAAGACTTTTCATATGAAAACTTTTCAGTTGATTCCGTCAGGTTGGTATTATCTTATAGGATAAGATTTTTTTGCATACAATCTTTGGTTGTTGTTGCTTATCTTTTGTTAATATCACTCCTATTTATAATCAATAGTTCAATTATATTTGTTTAAAAAAAGTTAGTAAATGGAAATTGATGTTTATTGTAGAAATTTAGATGAATGGGTAAATGATCAATGAAATGTTCAGTTGTGAAATTTGATACAGGACATTTATAAAAGTGAGCATTGACACAAATAAAAATGAAAAGATGCAGGACAAAATAGAGAGAAATGAAGATATTACTTGGGTAAAAATTAAAAGAAAAGAACTAAACAAGTGGGAAGTTAACTCGCAAAACATTAATTTTGCATAAAGTTTTTCAGTTTTTTTCTTTAATTTAAATTCATAACTGAAAATATTCTGTCTAGCAACAAATGATGTCATTTTGAAATCCTACCTTTTTTTTATCAAAGCAACAAACTAGATCAATCTGAAATTTTCTATCAGAAATTTCCACAAGGCAGTCTAAACATACCTCGGAAGTCAACACAGACCCTCTAGCCGGGGTCTCAATCACAGGCTCATATTTTAAGGAAGACACAGAAAGGTTAAATGGTTTCACACATAACCGGGATATGAAAGAATGGGTCGCACCGGAATCAAAAAGCACGAGTAAAAGAATTCCGTTCATGAAACATTTACCTTGGAATAGATCTCGGGAGTTCGAGGCTTCAGCACCACTAAGGGTGAGGACTCTTCCCGTGGTCCTCGGTTGTCCGGGTTGGCTTTGTTGGCCTCCGCCATTCCGCTCTCTACTGTGGTGCGGGCAGTCCCTTTGGATGTGAACCTTCTCCTTACAGTTGAAGCAAATCGAGCCTCTCTGTCCACAGTCAGCAGCGATATGCCAGGGCTTACCACACTTGAAGCACGTGTTCCGGGTTGGAAAGGTAGCGGGTCTACTACCACTACCACTAGGGAATCCTGCAGTAGCAACCCTTTGATGGTCGGGGCATTGATCATGCGGCTTGGGAGAGATGGTGTAGGGCTTCCCGCGATTTTGATACCTGGTCTTCTTGTCCTTTACCGGACCCGTATTCCGGTAGTAGGCAGCCCTGTCCTTAGAATCCTCGTCCCATATCCTACACATGTTTACCAAGGCCGGAAACTGGCAGACTCCTTGGTAGTTTACGACTTGCTTCACCTTGGGTCGCAAGCCATTCAAAAACTTCATGCACTTGGAACTTTCCCCATCCCGTCCTTGGAATGAGGGAAATACCTCACCAACTCCTCGAACTTAGCTGCATACTCGGCCACAGTCCAATTCCCTTGTTTCAATTCAAGGAACTCCATCTTTTTCTTGTTCCTCACATCCTCCCGGAAGTACTTCTCCAGGAATGCCTCCTTGAAGGTCTCCCACGTCACGATTCGGCCTTCTGCTCCTCGGGGCATGCCATAACCCGAAAGATCTTCTCAATCTCCCAAATCCATGTTTAAGCGCCATCCGGGTTATACCCTCCGTGGAACGAAGGTGGATTGTTGCACTGAAAATGGTTCAATCCTTGGTATTCCACAGCTCCGGGGGCTTCTCCCCTATTTTGATTCCCCAACGCCTGGGCTAAGGCTTGGAGAGCATCAGCTATCATGCGATCATTCCTACCGGCCATCACTTAATAACAAGAAGTGAGAACCCAGAAGGAATACACAAACAAACACCAAACCATACTATACAAACCCTCTACCGTTTGTATCCCGGACTGCTTGCCATAATGTTCCCTTACATTGTCCTCAATTATATAGATGGCCAATTTGATAACTCACAACAAAGTATAGAAACTTATGGTATAGCAGACGTGAGAAATATAAATATGCTATGACTACACTAAAATAACATCCTATACAAGCTCAAACACAAACAAGCATAATCCAGCACAACACAACTAGTCACTTCATCAATCAGACACTCAACAATAAGCATAATCCTGCACAGAAAAACACAGCAAGCTCACAACTCGCTGGCCGGAAGGTTCGACCTACTCTGATACCATTATTGTAACGACCCGTCACGCTACTACTGTATCTCTAACTCTTAACCACAACATTAACATAATTTTTTTTAAAAGAACACCCCCTTTTTTTTTAGGTCAATGAAAACTGTGGTAAATTTTTCGCAATCACATGACGATTATAAACATAAACAAGGCACGTATGAAACATTCCAATTGCATACATATATCTGCATATACGAAACATGCTTTAATTGTAAGTACAATTATCCCTATTTGAAACGTACAAGTGTTTTATAAGTGAAGTAAGAGATTAAACATCAGGGGTGCAACTAGCAAAACATGTATGTGACTATCAAAACCAGGGGTGTAATCAGCAAAGCATAACCCCTGCCCGGGATCCGTCATATCGACATCCCGAAAACTCGGTGACTCCAACTAAACAGTTGTCATCTTCCCGGATCACCTACTGTTGTCCATCTGCTCACACGAACTGGGTTCGCGATCATCACAGGTACCAGACCACATGGCACAACAAAGCAAGGGTGAGTTCATCATATAAAATAACAGAAGAAAGGTAATATCAGTCAAGGAAAAACAACCCAAGCATCATAGCATCACCACAAGTCCAGATATATCAACACGCAACCAACATAAATAAACATCCAAGAACATTCCACTAATCGACTTAACTATGTCTATCATGATGCATGCTTCCGTCTCAACTCTCAACATGCAATGTGGTACCATCCCGGAAATAGGCCAAATCCATGGTCCAAATGATAGCTGTAGTTGACGTCGGGGTCACTCTGTTGTGCACGGGACTCACCCCCATGGTGATAAGCCAAATGAGTGTCATAAGGATCTCCCTACAGACGTGGCCCCCAGTACTTCTCGTACTATTACAGTCAATCATCTTATTTTCGTCATGCAAATGAAGTATGTCTCTCATGGGCGCCATCAACGTACGGCCCGACACAGGAACTTCTCGCCCTAGCTAGGATCTCCATACCCTCCCATGTTACATACATATTGCCCCAAACGAGGGTCGCCCCAACACAGGCCACAAACAAGTATGTCTCTCATGGATACCATCAACGTATGGCCCCGCATAGGAACATCCCATCCTGGCTAGGATCTCCATACCCTCTCATGTTACATACATACTGCCCTAAATGAGGGCCGCCCCAACACGGGCTCACTGATGCACTGACCATGGCCCTTGCAAGGTTCACTACTCGATCTCGACATCTCACGTGTATATACATAGTCTCTCACCATGGCTCTATCAAGGTACAAAATATCTCAAGCCATCACATAGGCTGACCTCAACGTAATTCACATACGTCATACAGAAACACTACATATATGTGACTCGGCCAACCCATCTCGGCAGCTAACATCACAAGCACACATATATATACAACTCACCCAACCCATCTCGGCAGCTGACATCACAAGCACACATAGATATATATAACTCGGCTAAACCCTACCCGGTACTTAGCACCTTCACGAACACTTCTGCGAAGTGTCTTGGAAACTTTTCAGCATCAAAATGGCAGCTCCACACACATGCAAGGGGGAGTTCTTACAATATCAACTCCCCCCTTCCCAGAATACCATCAAAAACCACACCAGAACATCATTAAATACCAACACAAAACACCAATCAGCAAACGTCGAGCATAACCCATTCCGTTCCTTTAAAGACACATCTTTCTGGAAAACAACACACACATGGGACATGCAACCATCACCCTGGTCAGACTCTCTGTTCCTCGAGCATACTACCTGAACTGTTATCAAACATGGTAAGCTACCTTTACCTAACCAGAGGTTCGTTCACGAGCTTTATGACGGTTTTTCCCAAGCTTCCATTCTGGCCACGAGGTCTTTCTCGACGTCAGGATTCAGTGGTGGCTCTCACAGGCTGAAAGTAACACAGAGGATGTCGAGAACAAGAGGCTTTCTGGGTGAGTTTTCAAGAGAGAGAACAGAGAAAATGCAAAGGTAGAAGAAGGAAGAACACGTTTCTGCTGCGCACTCCTGCCCTTAACTACTCAACTGACAGGGCAGGTTTGCCTTTCGTGCAAATGTAGTAACCGCCGGTCAACACGGACAACTATCAACCACTAACACGCATACCAAAGTGAGGCACTTAACAACAATTATCATACAAATCGTACAATAAAACATGTAATTAATCACACATAAAATGTCCAGATTAGCCACTAAAAAAACCCAGGGTGTTACATCGGCTGCCGAGATGGGTTTAGCCGAGTTATATATGTATGTGCTTGTGATGTCGGCTGCCGAGTTATATATGTATGTGCTTGTGATGTCGGCTGCCGAGATGGGTTTAGTCGAGTTGTATATGTGTGTGTGTATATATATATGTGTGTGTGTGTGTGTGTGTGTGTGTGTGTGTGTGTGTGTGCCTGTTATGTCGGCTACCGAGATGGGTTGGCCGAGTCATATATATATATGTAGTGTTTGTGGATGACGTATGTGAATTACGTTGAGGTCAGCCTATGTGATGGCTTGAGATGTTTTGTACCTTGATAAAGCCATGGTGAGAGGCCATGTATAGACACGTGAGATGCCGGGACGGAGTGGTGATCCTTACAAGGACCATGGTCAGTTCATCAGTGAACCCGTGTTGGGGCGGCCCTCGTTTTGGGCAGTATGTATGTAACATAGGAGGGTATGGAGATCCTAGCCAGGACGGGATGTTCCTGTGGCGGGCCATATGTTGATGGTGTCCATGAGAGACATACTTGTTTGTGGCCCGTGTTGGGGCAGCCTTCGTTTGGGACAGTATGTATGTAACTTGGGAGGGTTGGAGATCCTAGCCAGGACGGGATGTTCCTATGCCGGGCCATACGTTGATGGTGCCCATGAGAGACATACTTGTTTGTCACACGTGTTGGGGCGACCCTCATTTGGGGCAGTATGTATGTAACATGGGAGGGTATGGAGATCCTAGCCAGGGCGAGAAGCTTCTGTGCCGGGCCATACGTTGATGACGCCCATGAGAGACATACTTCATTTGTATGACGAAAATATGATAATTGACTGTAATAGTATGAGAAGTACTGGGGGGCCACGTCTGTAGGGAGATTCTTATGACACCCGTTTGGCTGATCACCACATGGGGGGTGAGTCCTGTGTACGATAGAGTGACCCCGACGTCAACTACAACCATCATTTGGACCATGGATTTGGCCTATTTCCGGGATGATACCACATTGCATGTTCAGAGTTGAGACAGGAGCATGCATCATGCTAGACATTTTTAAGTTGATTAGTGGAATGTTCTTGGATGTTTGTTTATGTTTGTTGCGTGTTAATATATCTGGACTTGTGGTGATGCTGTGACGCTTGGGTTGTTTTTCCTTGACTGATATTACCTTTCGTCTGCTATTTTATATGATGAACTCACCCTTGCTTTGTTGTGCCATGTGGTGTGGTACCTATGATGATTGCGAACCCGGTTCGTGTGAGCAAATGGATAGTAGTAGGTGATCCAGGAAGATGACAACTGTTTAGTTGGAGCTGCCGAGTTGTCGGGATGTCAATGTGACAAATCTTGGGCAGGGGTTATGCTTTGCTGATTACACCCTTGGTTTTGATAGTCACTTACATGTTTTGCTAGTTGCACCCCTGATGTTTAATCCCTTACTGCACTATAACGTACAAGTACTTGTACGTTTCAAACATGAATAATTGTACTTACAATTAAAACATGTTTGGTATATGCAGATACATCTATGCATTTGGAATATTTCATACGTGCCTTGTTTATGTTTATAATCGTCATGTGATTCCGAAAAATTTATCACAATTTTCATTGACCTATAAATGGGGTCTTCTTTTTATAAATAAAAAAATTACGTTAATGTCGTGGTTAAGAGTTAGAGATACAATAACGACGTGGTGGGTCATTATAGTGCACAAATATGTGATAGACCCTCCCTATTAAAAGATTCCCTTGTTCATCATTGGTGTCATTTTTCCTCATATGCTGCAGGCAAAGGCGATTTTTGGTGTCACACAACTTTTTTCCCCTCTATCTATCGCTCTATAACAATGACTAACGACCACCACTTCAAACATCCATTCATTCCCTCCAACACCACATCTAATGGATGTTGCTTCTAACATCTCCTCCTTCCCTTTCCTCCCTCTGACGTGTGCTTCAGTTTCCCCTTCTTCCCTTTACTCCTCTGAAGTTGCCTCCGATATCCCTTTCTCCCCTGTGACATTGCTCACACTATCGCTCCTTGTATCTAGTAGATGCTAAAATTAGTTGATTGATAGTGTGTTGGTTGTATTTTTTTTAGAAAATGATACAATAGAGAAATGGAAGATGGATTGAAGTTCTGGAGTGGTTCGCTCAGCGCGCAAATGCAAGTTGGCTGAGCGTGAAAAGTGTTGGTTCAGCGCGCAGGTGCATGCTGGCTCAGCGTGAAAAGGGTTGGCTAAGCAGACCGCCAATTTTGAAAAACCTGAAGTGCACATTTTGAAGTATAAAAAGGAAAAAACACTCACCAAAAGGGGGAGGCAGCTTGGGAGAGAAATGGGCCTAGTTAGGGCATGGAAATGAGGAAAAACTCACTCACTTGGGGTCCCATTCCTCCATTCTTCTTCCATTCCTCTTGCTTCCTATTTTTATTTGTAAGTCTCTCATGACAATGGGAGGCTAACCTATCCATTGTTGGGAGCTCAGCAACCAAACACTCTTGATATAATGATTATAACTATCTATTTAATGTTATCTTTGTGTTATTGTTGTTTTTTTAGCGTTATTCATGTTTGTGGTTTGATCTCCCATTTGTATGCTTTTTTATAGGGTTTTAATGCATTGGAAAATGGTTATTTCCTTAGAACTGGAAAACACTTCTAAATAATATCATGTTTAGGGATAGAGTGATTTTGTTTAGCCTAGGTTATCATCTCGAATCTTAATGCAAATTATTTGATGTAGCTTTCTAAGGAATCAGGAGTGAAATTAAATGACTTAGGGTCTAGCACTTGAGGAAAGATGAAGGTAATACGAGAATAATGTTAAACATCGAAAAATCTTTAATATTGCATTAAGGGTAGTTTCGGTGAGTTAAGCCCTAACATGTCACAAAACTCTGCATCAACTGACAACTCACCCCCAAGTGTTTATTTTTTATCTCTTTATTGTGCTCTGCTTAACTATCTTTATTTATGTTGAATTTTACATTTCCACATTAGAATTAGAAACTATCAAATTTAAATCATTGTTTGCTTAAAATTAGAAATATATTAACTCTAAGTACAAGCAAAGTTCTTGTGGAATTCAACACTCAAACTTACCGTTTATTTATTACTTGTACAATTCGGTACGCTTGCCGACAGTTTAACAATAATGTAAGAGAATTTACAATCATTCACAAACTCTATTGAACTAACTTATCTAAACCCTCTTAACATGTAATATTTAATAGATTTATAATATTTATTACAAATTATAAATATTTAAATTTAATAGTATTATTAAACATTATATTTACGAAATACAATATATTTAACAAGCGTGTTGTAAATCTTTGTTACCTGTCGATTCCTACAAATAATAAATATTAACAATCATTCTTTTGTGCTTGAATGAAAGTATGGCAGGATGGGTACAACTAGTAGTCTTTTGTGATCACCTTCATATATGCACACGTACTTGTTAAACAGATACTATAGCTCACAAGTTTTAACAATATTCATGGAGGAGTATATATATATATATATACACACACACCATACAGGGTGGAAGCGACGAAGGGGAAAACTGGGTTTAAAGCATACAAAAATTAAATGAAAAGCAGAAATAGAAACAAATTTCACATGGTTAAGAACCAAAAAAAATATGCAAAAATTATAAATTTAAAATATTAAAGTTAAACTCTTAAGCTTGGCAAGTCATCAGGATGAGAAGAAGTAGATGAGAAGAGAAAGATACAATTATGCAGAAAACATGTAAAGATGAAAAATGAGAAAAAATGATAATATTTCTCAAAGATTTAGATTACAAGATTGGGAGAGAACTCTCAGAATTGAAAAAGCTGAGAGTTTTGTATATATATATATATACTAAAAATGAAAAATAACTTAAAAATAAAATTAAAAAAACTCTAACAAAAAAGATGACATTACAAAGCAAGGAATTTTTATTTGCAGCAAGTGTCATTATTTGGGAGAAAATCTTTCAACCATTATTTATAAAAGTGATAAAATATAGCATTATTCATTTTTGTATCTGTTATGGATTTTACTTGTCAATATATCTTTGTCATTCCTAATTTTGTGCCTATAAATTAATGTTTGCCCTTGAAATAATTCAAAAAGAATTTAACATCTTAGATAAATTCTAAGATAGATTTATAGATTCAGATAAGAGTTATGGCAAAAAATGAGATGAAAATTATTGGAATCGTGATTATGATCATGATTACATTGGACTTCTCACAAGCTGATTATAATCATTCATTTGTGCAAATTGGGTCAAACCATTGCTTGATGGACCCTTATGCCAACTTCTGTGCAGTACAAACACGGCTAAAAAATATGATTTTAACATCGTTATTTATAAAATTGATATTAAAAAATACACGGTGGTATAATTCTAAATAAGTCATTAATATTGATTTTTTAAAAAATCAATATTATGTATCGATATTAGCATTCATTTTTATAAAAATCAATATTATTTAATCAATTGTTAACATCTTTTTTTATACAAATCGATGTTGTATTTTTTCCTAAATTAAAATCAGTTTCATTTTCTTCCTTTTCGTGTTCACTCTCACCCTCACTACTCTCAGTCGCGGTGCTGCTCACTCCATTCCTTCTAGTCTATTCTCTTCTCCCTTCTCACACAATAAACAAAATCGACATGTATCGGGAAGCGATTAAACCACGCAGTGTCCACAACTCTAGTGGCATGCAGAGCAAAACCCTAGCCTCATCTTTGCTCCTCGTGATCTTTATCAACGTGATTACTCTTCAATTTCTTCAATATTCATTCTTCCTCCTCCAATGCCGGTGTGTTAGGATTTTCGATTTCGATCTCACAGGAGGAGGAAGAGAAGCACGTTGGACGAATCGTTAACGACAACATCGATCCCAGACTCTGAGAGAAACATGTGGTTGTTGTTGTTCTGACAATCCGAGGAAGATGGTGGTGGTTTTTTGGACGTGGATGAATTTGACGAGGAACCCAGTGAGGTTGTTGATTCGGCACCTCCGTAGAAGGTCAGCGAAGAGACACAATTCAATAGTTTCAAGAAGAAGCTTCTCAAATGCGGACACGATTTGGAATTCCCCAACTTCGACGATGTTGTAACTGGTTAGTCTTAGTCACTGAAAAAGAAATCTTCAATGTTCAATCTATTGATGCAAATTTTAGTTATTTACCACCTACAGAGATATAAGGTTAAGGGAAGAGTGAAGGGAGAAAGGGGGGGAGAGGCAAGGGAGAGAAGGATGAATTAATTGTCCAACCACAATGTACATCTTTTATTGTTCTAATCTGCCTACAATATCTGTATTTTTGTTGTTTTTGGCAACCAGATGAAAGGTTTATTATGTGCATATATTTTCTCATTTTGTTTAGATGCATGAAACTTTGGTCTCAAAATATGACTTTGATTGAAATGAAAATGGTGTAACCATCTTTGCAGTCCATTGAAATGATTATACCTTCTTCTAGTTAGTTTCTGTTTGCTAGCACTTTGGTTACTTTAGCATAATTGTTGTTGATAAATTGATCAGTCTAGGGAACTAAAAACATCAACATCTGTGCATCTTTGTGAAAGCCAATTGAAAATTAAGCTAGCTTTTGGCATAATTATTTTCTATAAATTGGGGTTATGCCATTTATTCTTTATTAGATTTGCAGCTTCTTTCAAATTCTTCCTGGCTACAAGTTATTCCATATTTGGATGTCAGCTTGGAATTACACTTTTATTCATTAGCTTGATGGATATTGCAGTCCACTCTCTCTTGTAACTAATTTGGAATTTATTTATAGGTTACTCCATATGCCTTTGGGAAGACGGGGAGAGAAGCTGGTGGTGGGCTCTGTTCAATTCCTCTAAATTTCAGTGTTGCATGTTAATATTGAATTGGTATCCTTCAAGCCTGTCATAAACATTACTAGTGACTCCAAGGTGATTAAAAAGATTTTGAAAGGAGAGGGTTCACAGCCAATGAGGGTGCAAATTAAATGTTACTGGTAGAAAACAATACTCATTTAAGCTCAACAAGTTTAACCACTTGGGTTGATGGGTTATTAATGTAGTTGATATGAATCATAATGGATCTAGAATTCTAAGGATTAACGTGGTAAGATGCAAGAGGAAATTTCAAATCTATGGCCATGGTTAGATGTTTCATTATAATCTATATTATCAAAATCTTTGTGTGACTCTAATTTTTCTATTTCTGATTTCTTTCATTTCCTTTAGCATATAAGTAGTGAATCAAACTATGTTACTCACTTGTAAGGTTAGTTTAAAAATGAAATACAATAATTACCAAAAATTATGATGAAAGAATAATTCAGTTCATATATCTTCTATACTAAAATTATGAGTTGTGACTAGTATCATGTTATCTAGTGTCACTTGATGTTATTGGAGGGAAGGGTTTAATGTTCTTTTGCCAATGTTATCTGGCAATTCAATTTCAAATTTACTTTAACGATTAATCATCACCATTTTTTTAAAATGAAAACGTTAAAGGAAATGTATTAAATTCTGCATCTAGACAGGCCACAATAGTACAATCACACAAATAATAACGATACAATGACTATTGTTGTGGTCACCGGAGACAAACAATACAAATTGCACTACGTAACTTGTATATAGCTTCTTTCTAAAATGGTTTTCTGGGTAAATACTCATATTGTAAAAAGTTTGTTGTTTCTTTAAAGTAAGAAGATACTGCAACTATAACTTCATTTATTGTGAAAGTTAAAATCCAAGAAGAAATGGAAGAAAAATCCTTAGTTTACTAATTGCTTTTGATGAAATTGCTATGGCTTCAGTTTAAAAAACAAAAAAAATTATTAAGACTTTAAAGTTGTATTTTTTTTTTAAAATAAGTTCTAGTCATAAACTATTTTATGACTTTAGTTAAAAAATCATAAGTTGTAAAATTGGTTATGATTTTTAACTTAGAAGTTGTTACAAATATTACTACTTAAATCCTTTTTGATATTAATTTGAAATTGACCCCAAATGATAAAAAAAAACCCTCTTTGATTATTTTCCCCTCAAAGTTTGATAGCAAAATGATTTGTAAACATAAACAATCTATTAGATATTTAGTAAAAAAAAAAGAGAAGAGAGTAAAATATTATATGATGTATAGAAAAATAATAATAAATATTAATAAAATTTTGGCTTAAATATGTTTTTAGTTCTTAAAATTTAAGATAATTTTTGTTAGTCGTCTAATTTAAAATATGTTATTTTATTTTTTATAATTCATGAAATGTTGTTTATTGTCCCCAAAATAATTTTGAAATGCTAAAAAATAGTTTTTACTCTCCAAAGTGAAGTTTAGGTATTAAAAAGAACATTCAATGTATTTGAAGGATTAAAAAGGTAGATTTTTAATTAAGAGATCAAATTTAAAGTTGTTTCAAAAGTGAAGGAATAAAAATATATTTAAACTTAACATTTTATAACTTCAAACATATTTAATTCATGAACCACCATTCTTCTTGTGAACGTTCCCCGCCTTTCAAATGTCTCAAACATTGTGGGGTTTGTTAACTTATCAAGGTGAGCTAGGGACAAATTAAGTCAAAAGTATGTGTAGAATTTTAAAATAATTATTTTTTACAAGTAACTATCTTAAAAAACCTAGCTACTAATGATTATTTTATATTAGTTGATAGTGTAAAGTTTTTTTTACGCTAATAATGCACAATCATTAATTTTTTTTTAAAATCTAAATGTCAATAATAATTGATTCACATGGTATAAAAAATCTTCATAAACCTAGAGTAAAAATTGTTACCTAGCTATATTAAGTATTAACTATAAATTTTCAGAAAAATATCGTAAAATTTATTATGAAAAAAGGTGTTCATGAACCACCATTCTTCTTGTTTACTCCCCACCTTTCAAATTGTCTCAAATATTCACTACTAGAAATTAGCTTATTAGCTGTGGATTTTCTTGCAGATTTCTACAAAAATTCATAGGAAATCAGTCTCCTACCGATTTTCTTGTGAATTTTAATCCACAAGTAATTCCTTTGTGGATGATAGCTTTCTGCCAATTTCAAAATCCTCAGGAAAGTTTCTTGACAATTTTGAAATTTGCATGTAACTTTTCTACAAACGTTTTAGCCTTAGCGTGGGTTCGATTATATCCGAACCTATATGTCTAATGATTGTCCACTAAAGACTAGACATGTGCCTGAGAGGTTTTGGGGGAGATGGAGAGTAAGGGACAGAAAGATTTGGAGTGAGAGAGAGATAGGAAAGGCTCGGCAACACCAAAAAAGGTGAGTTAAGTTTTCTTTGATTTGGGAATGTTTGTGAGAGAGTGAAGGAAAGTTTAAGTAATTGAAATTGAGGAAGGGGTCCACCGCACCATGCACCATTAGCCACAACCTCCTAGCTATCGTTGGTTCGAATGGGTTTTGATTTATTAAAACCAAGTTCTGGACAAAAAATGATATATTATAATTTTATGAGGATAAAAAATGGATACTTTTTTCTGCAATAACGAAATTCAAACTTTGTCAACTTTACAATAACGAAAAACACATTTTAGCAAAAAAAATGTAAGAGTTCATTCTTGAAAGTGTTGTAAATTAATTAATTTTTAAATAATTAAAAAATCATATTAATAGTATAATTAATTTGGTTCCAAAACTGGATTAATTTGAGACATTGGTGGATCAATAGTGATCGTTTGACATCCCTTAAAATTTATACACCTTAAGAGAGAAGAAAGAGATATAAAGAAAAGAGAAAAAAATAGATGCAATAGATGATATTGTAATGGAAAAGATGAAGAGATAGGGATAATAAATAGTAGGTTGAAATTTTGAGGTGTAAGAAAACATGGTCGGAGACTTGGAGCGCAAAATCAAACACAAATTCTTAGTCGTCGCCTTAGGATCGCCCGTTACTATTCGACTATTTGTTTCATAGATGTAGTAAATGATGTATTGGAGATGTGCTTCAAATGAAAATTGAAAATACATATATTGAGGCCCTTTACATAATGAACTATTAAAGATTTAAAGTGGCAACTAGTTCGACATTTTTAAATATATTCAAGGTTTTAACAAATAGCAGTAAAAAAAGACTTTAACAAATATATTATGCATACTGTCTACCCAAACAAGGTTTTAAATAACTGTCCAAAACTTCAATTGCTGCTGCAGTATTTAAGATTTTGGCATGTTTTGAAATCATATATTGACAGTAATTGCGGCACACCAACATTATTTAGGCCATGTTTTATAAACTTATCAATTGAGTACTTATATAGCTGAAAAAATATATTAAACTAATTAAACTTTTTCATAAACTAAAATTAACTTATAAATAAATTAAAATAAGTGTTTTAGACAATTTAAATGAGAAAATATTTATAAATTAACTTGTACATAAACTAATTTTAATTTATAAAAAAGTTTATTTCATTTTATATTCTTATTTTGTCTTCTTATATAATGCCTATAGAAAAAATTATCAATCTTATTATTCAATGAATAATTTTTTTAAATAGTTTTTTGGCACCAAAGAAATATATATATATATATATATATATATATATATATATATATATATATATAT
>CM023955.1:37335248-37345283 GCA_013407115.1 Glycine latifolia
GGATTATTAGCGATGTACATTAGATTTAATTTATTTGATAGGATAATTATTTGTAATGTCTTGTGAACCGAAGTTAATTTTTTTAAATTTAAATTTTCATTTATTTATATTAAGATGGCTGATTTAACTTCGATTGATTCTTCGCGTTTTGTATCCAATGATGAGGGTGAGCCCATGGATCTGACAACAGATGTTATCCCTACCCCATATAAGTGGGGTGTTTTGCGTAGGCATACTCAGCAGACCCATGTTTCACAAGCTGTGTAAAATGAGGACATAGCTCGACTGTTGAAGACTCGTTGTGGTAAAGTGACGGGGGGCCACATCACGATGATATACTTGACATCGTTGGTGATATGTTAAGAAATGTTGGTTTTCTACATGTCGCACGCATGCGACATATTCAGGTATGCAAGTAGGAAATGAGTAAACAATTTTTTTTATAACTGTACATATGAATTGATTAGTTAATTTTTTTTTCAGATCAATCATGCGCTTATTAGTGCTCTGGTTGAGCGGTGGAGACCAGAGACCCATACCTTCCATATGACACAGGGAGAGATGACCATCACATTGGAAGACGTGGCTGGTATTTTAGGATTGCCCACCAAGGACAAAGTCGTTACAGGAGTCACCGTAACCGAATGGGACATCGTCATTGATGAGGTTTTTGGTTATGAACCTTAGCCAGACTCCGAGCTTAGAGGTGGATATTTGCACCTGTCTTTCTTTGATATACATTTTGCGCACTGGGGAAGGGTACTTCCAGATTTGGTCGCTGTGATGCACTTTACGAAGGCGCACATTGTGCGACTTCTTAGAGCATGGCGGCTGAGCGATAGATTCGAGGGGAGCATGGTCGTGGCGCGTTACGTCCCATTGCCTTTTGGGGACTTCGAGGAGATTGGAGGATATAGCTGGGGCTCTGCGGTCCTTGCAGGTTTGTTTAGACAAATGTACGAGTGTATAGATCCACGCAAAAGTGACATTGGTGGGTGTCATATGCTACTTCAGATGTGGGCATGGCTGAGATTCCCACCCATTGCTCCAGCTATTCCGCAGCCTACTCACCCGAAGTGGCATTACGGATATTGATATATGTTAGTATATTTTGTTTTTTAAAAATTCTTGGAATCAATCTTATAGTATTCTAATGTCAGTTATTTTGAAATAAGGTTTAATGCTTTAGGTCGGTTTCGAGCACACTAGCTACTCTGGTATATGATGAGATTGGAATCTCTCAGTCAGGATGAGGTACGTTTAGTTATTTTTATGTGTTCTTAATTGTGCAGTTGTGGTTCATGTCGTTACATAATTGTGTGTTTATTTGGTCTGTGCAGGTGGTTTGGCAACCATATGGAGAGTACGACTTTCTTGGTGCATCTGAGTAGCAGCGACTGTTGTGGATGACAACTAATCCTGTTATATGCTTCCGCACAGTTGAGTACTTGCATCTGGATAGATGCATGCGCCAATTTGGGAGGGATCAGCCAATCCCACGTACTCCGAGGAAGCTGAAGGGTGTGCATGACCTTTCATTGTGCGGTAAATGAGAAGATAACTGGGTCTGTAAGTTGAGACCGTTTATTAGACGCTGGGAGGTTAGGGACCAACACATCGACCTTCCCCCTCTGGTTCAGGGCTTCATGTCACCAAACCATGAGTACATGGTTTGGTACAGGGAAAATGGGAAGCGGTACATCTCGAAGATGGCTGCCAAGAGTGGTCGTGGTGTAAGTTTTCCTGACATTATAATTTGTCTATTTATATTTATTATAATAGAGAACATGACTCACACTAATGTTTATATATTTTAATTTATAGTTTGATGGGCTGGAGATGCTGTAATTTGCGCTTGGTCATGAGCAGTGGCCGGGCTACACCCGCGAGTGGGCGCAGCAGGAGATCGGTCGCATAATGTCTATCTTCAAAGAAAGTTGTTGCCTGGAGGAGGCAGGGCCACATGCACCCGAAATCCAGCTTCAAGAAGAGCCACAAGTGTCTGTTGGCGTTGGTGGTCGAAGACAGGAGGGACATGGGCAAGAGCGTCGACGGAAATAGATGCACCATGTTCTTGAGCCCATTGTAGGTCGCAGGCCTTGCGCTCCGGGTTGGTTTAGGCCTCCAATTATAGCATCGACATACGGCAGCCAGCCTTTGTATTACGAGTCTAGTCAGCAGGGGGACATGGGATACGAGGGATTCAGTACGCAAAGTCATATGCCTCCACCGACTGACTCCCAGACCCAGTTTTTGTGCTGTTTGTGTTTTTCCATTTTAGTTTGTAATAGATTTTATTTGTTAACTTACATTTGTTTCGAACATTTTTTGTAACAGTTATTTTAATTAGTTGACATATTAAGAATTACTAACACTGTGAACAACAGTAATTGATATGAGAGGCAAACAGACAAACCACAAAAAATAGTACTTAATAAAAGAAAATAACAGAACAAACATTTTAAATAACAATAACAATTGAAGATAACCAAACTTCATAAACACTACTTAATACAATAAATCATTCTAGTCATGCCCTATTGCCAACATCTACAGCAGACATGTCTCATTCCATTTGGGTAACTGGTTTGTTAAAAATAGCAAAAATCTCAATTGGACAAAAACGTTTCCAGTAGTTGGATTCTGCTAACATCTTTAACACATCTTCATCGCTTATCAACTCTATTATGTGATATTCGATTGTGTAGTCTGAATATTTTGCATGGACTAGCTGTCGAAAAAATAATTTTTTGACCACCTGTGAGTTGTGAATTCCATAAGGGGGAACCCTAACAGGCGCAACTTGCATGATGACATCCTTGAGTATTTCAATGTTGCATCCTGAAGGAATTTCAAACCTTATTGGATTTGTTCCAGTGATGGAATAACCCACAAAACTGCCTTGTCGTGCTATGTTCCACTTGCCGTTGTAATATAGCATTGCATCATGTGTAGGGACGATGATGGGTTGAAGTAGGTTGAGTATACCATCAGGTGTTCTGTTAAAGGTGCATAATATTTCTATAGGGCCAACACTTGACATTTGGTCATTGCACATTAATATTGTGCAAACATCATCATCATTTGTGAGTTGCAGAGAATGAAAAAAATATTACTAACCTGCATGTAGGGATGTCTGTCGGTAGTAGATTTCATTAACAAAATGGTCATTGTTTAGCAGAAGGGTGTCGTGCATCCTACTCTTGAGTGTTTGAAAAGAACACTCATTAGGAACTCACATTGGTATTGGAGTAGGACATTGAAAAGACACACCAGTTTCGTTGTGTTTCATTGATCCATTTGGAAAAATGAATGCTAATTTGGAGTTACCAATGATCTGACTGCTTGTTTGTCCTAAGAATGCCATAGTATTCAGATTGAATTTGATTGCGAAGGTATGTTGTGTAAGAGTGAGAGTGTCTGGCTTATATAATAACCCTTCTCTCTCTCTTTCTTCTCAAAAACTCATTTCTTCTTCCTTCCTCTGCTTCTGCCATTGACGAGTGTGAGAAGCTTCATAACTACCCAACCATTGACCAAAACACTTTCCACCCAACTAGAAAGTTGATTAGAACTCCTCTATGAGCTAGATTCCAAGCTCAGTTCTCAGAAAAAATCATCAATCGGAGAGATCCAGTTCTCTAGGGAACTTCTCAAAGTTGGGATTTGGAGGAGAAATGAGGCGTTTCAAGGACGCTAAAGCTTGGAGAAGTGATACTCTAGCTTTCCTCAACAATTTAGAAGTAATAAACTCAAGTTTTACCGGTTAATTTGTGAATTTGTTCTTGAGGTGAATAGTAACCTTTTTGCGTTAGAGCTGAAATTAGGTTTGGGTTCTTTAGAAAAGTATGCTCAGGAGGTTGTTCTGATGAATATTGAACTTGAAAACATGACTTTTGATGAAGTTTGGTTTTGACTCTGAGATATGTATGAGTAGGAAGAATGTTGGTTAAATGGAGGGTATTATGATATGTATGAGCCTAGGTGCTTTTACAAAATATATTCAGGAGACCATATAAACGGTGAAAAAGTGTTGAAGTAACCATTTTGATGAACTTGATAATCATTGAAATATGGTCTAGTTAGAGTATGAAATTGGCTTATGTAGAGTCTTAGAGAGACTCTAGTGCCTTGGTTAGGCCGAGATAGGTCCTGTTGAGGATCTGTAATCGCCTGTTAGGTGACTAGCCCTTAAAAGCTTGAAATAGAGTAACAAAGGGGTTGTTATAGAAAATGATAACTTTTCTTTTTTTTTAGCGGTTAAGAACCGTTATTGATTCTGGTATGCCTTTATATAGGGCGTGATACAGAGGTTACTGGTGGGTGTGACCACGAGGCCGAGAGAGCCAGTGTAGCACTTAGAGCATGTAAGCTCTTTGTTCTTAGGAGTGTTTTCCATTGTCTGTGTTCCACCATACTTCGAGGGAGTGATGGTTATTGTATTTCATGATGCATGTATATTGAAATTATGTGTTACTGCTTTTTATCGAAAACATGTATATGATGTACACTGTGATAGTGTTGTGTGATTGATGAGATTCTCTGGCCAGTAGAATGGACTAAATATGGACTTCCCTTAGAGCCAAAGTCATGTGGAACAACACTAAATGGTCAATATATGTATATGTAATAAAACCTGAGAGGAATGTACCCGTCGTGGATGATCTTTCTCAGACAATATGATATATCTATATGTATATGTTGTATCTGTGTTGTGATATACATGTGATATGTTTTGAGAGCCGTGATGGCTAGATGATGTGATACAAATTTTAATATTATATGTCATGAAAGTGAACTAGGGGAAGGAAAGACCTCCATGGACCCTGAGTTTACTGAGATTGTTATTTCACCCCTGTTGGGGATTATATGTTTTGCAGGTGATGCTCAGGGAGCGGATGGTGTATCCCAGGGCAAGAGGCCCGTGTAGGGATAGGTTTTATGTGAACCTTTGGCATAGATTTTGTGAGCTTGTTAGCTCAATGTTTTGATTATGCCTGATGTTTTGTACCCTGAGGGGATTATGCACAGTTTTGTATAGACATTGTACATATTGAGAATTCACCATATATAATGTTCAGTGGGTGTTGATAGTGACGTGTGATGACGTCATTTTTGTTTATCGCTTCCAAATTAATTATCTTTGTTAATTGTTGCGTTAATGGCCATAAATGAATGTTAACGAACCGGATGCATACCGGGTGTTACACCTTATATAGAGGTTAATGATGCCCAAATTTAGGCGTATCCAGTCACGCTCTATTTGGGCGTGTTCAGTCACACCCTATTTGTTAGGCGTGTTCAGTCACACCCTATTTGGCCCTCATTGACTCCCCATAAGTGTAAATAGTTTCAAAACAGCCCCAAATTTATATTACAATTTATTAATAAGTCTCATGTTCGGGTTTAGTGTTTAGTGTGTTTCATTTAGGGTTTATGGTTTAGGGTTTAAGGCGTTTGGATTAGGGTTTTCTCCTGATGGTGGTTGGTTTAGTGTTTAGGGTTTAGGGTGTTTGTTTTAGGGTTTATGATTTAGGATGTTTTGTTTAGGGATTATGGGTTCGTCTTTAGGGTTTAGGGTTTATGATTTATGGTTTTAGGATGTTTGGTTTAGGGATTATAGAACACTCTTTAGGGTTTAGGGTTTAGGGTGCAACGATGGCAGAGCCCCATTTTCATCCACCTAAGTTGTTATTTAGTTTTCCATTTTGAAAATGTGATCGTCGTATGTGTAATCACATGCAAAACATGTTGAGTAATATCACCTCTCTCAACCAAATACAGGGGTAAGACAACATATTTATAAATGAAATACATTAACATAACATTAATTAAACAAACATCAATACAAAATCATCAAATAGCACGACAATCAGGACAAGCTCTCCGATTATGTCAAACTTGCTTGAAAATTCTGCATTTTACACGTCTTTGAGTTGTTTCGACTTCATCCATCTCGTTACGTAATCTAGTGGACCTTGGACGACCCTTTGCATGCAACATTTTCCTGTCAGGTATGACAACTGGATCTTCACTCAGTGGAATAACACGTTCATTACCAATTAGCTGTCATGGCAATGAATAAGCCTGGACCAAGTTGCTCACGAGGAAGACATCATCCACATACTGATAAGGATTTTGGCGAACATGTAAAGCAGCAGTTGCAGCGTGACTACATGGGTATTTGAATGCCTTAAACTTGCCACACTAATAAAAATGTTCTGCAAGGTTGACTGAATATGACCTCTCCCAGCCCTCCTCTACCTCAAATAATGTTTGATCAATATTATATGTGCGTACATGGTGGCCTGTAGCAAGGGACTGATTATGCCTCATAGCATCAACCACATTTTTGCAATGTTGTTGTGAATGGTCAAGCTGTGAAGCAGCCACTTGACCTCTGCATACAAAATAATGAACCAATCGGGTGTCTGTGTGCTTCACAAGAGCAGTGATAGGCATGTTCCTTACTCCCTTGAACACCCTATTCATTGATTCTGACAAGTTTGTTGTCATATGACCATATCTTCTCCCCTCTACATCATATGCACGTGTCCACTTTTCCTTAGGGATGCCATCAATCCATTCTGCAACCTCAGGACTAGTATCACGAAAGCGTGCAAACGCTATGTCAAAATCAACCATAGAGGGAGTATAACCTGCAGAATAATAATACCATTAACACTATTCCGTTTACAGATTTGTCTCAGCTTAATATATTCAAAATAGTTTTTAACATACCTAAAGTCATGAGGGTCTTCTTCAATCTTGCATTCTTGAACCTTTGATTAAAATTACTGGTAATATGACGAAGGCAAAACACGTGATGCGCAAAAGGTGGTTGCCAACCGGCATGATTTTCCACAGAAGATATTATGCTCCGGTGCCGATTTGAAATGAGACATATATTTTGCATTTGGGTAACGTGGAAGCGAATGTTAGCAAGGAAATATTCTCAGGCTTCCAACGTCTCCCCCTCAACAATGACAAATGCCAGTGGCAGACATTCATTATTTTCATCCTGACTCATGGCAATCAACAATTTTCCTTTATACTTGCCATATAAATGAGTCCCATCAATTTGAATGATGGGTTTGCAAAATTTAAAAGCCTCGTAACACTGTCTAAAAGTCCAAAAAATGCGATGAAACACATATTTTGCCTGTTCCAGTCGATGTGCCACAAAATAATCATTTGTTTGAATATCAAAAAAAGAACCTGGTGAAAAACGAAACATATAGTTGCACCACCTGGGCAAAAATGCATAAGATTCTTCCCAATCCCCATAAATAATTGCCATTGCTTTCTGCTTCGCATACCAGGCCTTATAGTATGAAACTTTAAATCCATGCGTATTGGTGATCCTCTCCTGAACCAATGCAATTGGCACAGACAATTCCTCCTTAACCATTCCTAACAATGAAATTGTAACATTGACATTAACAACATACCTTAAAAAAACAATATTTTTCATATAGAGCAAATTTAATTGAAACATACCTACTACAAGTGAAGCAATAACATCAACATCAAGCTGTTTGTGACCCTGTGTAATATGATCATTCAGGCAATTGTGTTTTCCACCCCATCTTGAAACAAGCCACTTTTCACCATACGTTGGTTTAATTACCCTAACCTCCAAGGGCAACCATCGTTGTTTCGAACACACTTCATGCTAAACTTGTCAGGCTTGCTCTCAACCACAATTACTTCTTGATGCTCCTTCATGAGGTTCCGCTTAATTGCAATTTATGCGTCCTTTTTGGATGCAAATTCCTATTTAACAAACAAATAGTCCCCTAATTGCTATGGACTTTGCATTGAACCCGAACCCGAACCCGAACCCGAAACAGAACCGGTAAAAGATTCTTCTTCGCTTGGATGATTCCAATCAATATATGTGTAATGTGCAATTTCATCCCAAAAAAGAATGACCTCGGCACCTAAACATATCAAGCAAATAAAATACTATAATATACAAATATACATATATGACTATATTTTCATTGATTTCAGTCATCTAACATACCTTCAACAGCTTGTTCTGGTTGTGTAGATCCAATGTCGGCATGATGACGGATTTGAGACGATCCCACATCAGTATCTTTTTGGAATTCAGTCGTATGCACACCACCATCCTCATCATTATCCGATGCACTAGCATCCTTCTCAAGAAGACAATCTTCCATTGTGATATTTTCATCATCTTCATTCTCTTCATCATCATCCATAACCCAAGTTGGGTCATGTTCAACTTCCTCAGACACGTTTACACCTGGAGCAGCATATGATGATGCATTATGTGCAGAATTAAAAGCGACTGACCTTATGGGTAAAGCAACATCTTCTGCTGCGGTAAAATCCACGTACAATTCTAAAAAATCCTTCCTTGACTGGTTGAAAAATTTCATTACCATTTCTACATCTTCATCATCCAGTAGTTGAAACCCCATGTATTGTTCGTGTTGCCATAATCTTGCCGTCACCAAAGTGATATGTTGGTTGTCTTTTAGACATAATTTTTGGCGTATTTTCTCATGCAATTCACCCAGTGTTGATTTTCGATTGATACGTGTCGGCTTGTTATCCCCTTCAAAAACAACACCTTGTCGTCCTTTAACTATCATTCCATTAAAAAATAGCACAACACGAACACTCTCACTACCTGAACTCATTTCTTGTCGTCAATAAAAACATGAGAGACTGTTTAGAAGAAATGGATTTAGAAGATAACCTGTGAAGAAAGAGATTATGAGAGGTTGTTTAAATAAAATCTAGATGTAAATAATAATTTTGATCTCTAAATATATAAATTGGTAAAATTTAGACTAAAAAAAGAAAATTCTAATTTAGTTATTAAATATGTAAAAAATATAACAATTATTTTTTATCATTAAGTTTTGTGAATATTTATTATAAAGTTATAATATTCATTGATCAATTTAGCATAAAATTATATCTTTTTGAGATCAATAATATTAAGTTGGATAAAACATAATTATCTCATTTTTTTTACGTGTTTAAAGATTAAATCAAAAATTTCGTCTCAACCTGGTTCTTCCATTACATGCTCCAACAAACAAAATGTAAGCATGAATGCTTCTCCTAGTAGGAAATCAAACGTTGATTGGCTACATTATGAAAAATTAATCCTTTTGTTAAACCCAATTGGTTCCTCTCTGTTTTTTTTTTTGCTAAATATTACTTTTAATTTTTATGTTTCGATATTTTTTCATTTTACTACATTTTGAAAATTTTCTTTTGATCCTTCATATTTTTGGAAGTTTCATTTTTATTTTTTCTTCTATTTTCCATTAAAAATATCAATGTTTCATTAACTTTTAAGTTTTAAAATAATTAACATATTTGTATTGTTCGGTTGGGTCGCATTTATTTAACCAATGAATTTGTTTTCAAAATCATATAATAATGATTTTTAATCGTCACTGTTTTAAAATGTAAAAATTATTAAAACACCAACATTTTTATCGGGAAACACAAAAATATTAAAATAAAACTTTTAAACACATAAAGATCATAACAGAGTAAAAAGATGTTTTTAAAATAATATAAAAAATTAAAATAATGTTTTTAAAATTTAATGTAGAAAAAATATTAAAATATAATAAATTAATAGTGACATTTAACTTATTTCTTATATTGTTTGGCACTTTGCACAATAGATGGATCTTGGATGTGACGTTTCCGTGTGGAATTGTCTATCACGACACGATCACACAATACTAAGAAAAATCTTTTGAAATCTCAGAATAAACGAAAGATATTTACATTATAGTATTAAATTTCTAAAAATATTATTAAAAAATAAAGTTCCAACAAATGTTTCTTTAACACGTGATTAGAGTTTGATTTGTGTTATACTTATGAAAAATTATAAAAATAGAAAAATATTTATTAAAAATATGATTTTTTTATAAACTTCAATACTTTAAAAAATTAGTTCTTAATACTCCGGCCAAGAGATAGGCATGGTTATATACATATATATATATATATATATATATATATATATAT
>CM023955.1:37345383-37421219 GCA_013407115.1 Glycine latifolia
ATAAACAATAAACATAAATTAATAATCAAAATGCAAACATAAGGATCGGTTTAGTTACATCAACCCCTGAAATGGGTAAATCTAATTGCATAACTACATAACTATAAGAACATAAAAAAAAGAAAATAGATGAAAGAGATTATGAGAAATGGTAGGGAAGTCATGCAGAGCAAGGGAGAAAGCTTCCTAGCCTTCACCCTCAACCCTAGACAACTCCCTACACCAAATATCCTTCAATTCACATCCTTAGAGCTTAAATGGAGCCAAACGCAGTGCATTGTTGTTTCTGGATAATGGTTTGCACATTTAGCCAAGTGACTGGGCACTAAGCCTGAGGTGCATGCTAAGCCTGCATTTAAAATAGAACTATTGTAAGTGACTGCGCATTGAACCTGAGATTCGTGCTTAACCCAAATCTTTTACAATAGGAACACTTCGCTTAGCTCGCACTTCATGCTGAGTGCGCACTAAGTTTTAGTTCTGGCCCTTTTAGTTTATAATTAGGTCCCCCACCAGCTATCTTTTTTCTTCATTTGTTTCTACACCAAAATAAACTAAAATTACATGAAAAATCAAACATTTAAACTATTTTAAAGCTATTCTAATTTATTCAAAACTTAATTATAAACAAGGCCAAACAAGCTTTTGTCTCTCATTAAGTCATATAGGTTATGAAAAGCTAGCACCCAAAGGTGCTTGATTAAAGTCGGTCAATGTCTGGTGGATTGAAATATGAAGATAATAAATTCCAAGATTGGGAAGGGGTCCAACAGTTGATGTTGTCAAAAGTGGCCAATGTCTTTGGCACCTTTGATCTGAGAAATCTCCAAGTGTCCTTTGGTTTTGATAAACTTTATGTTATTCCTATTGCTAACTCAATTAGAAGATGTTTCAGCTTATATTCCTAATAATGTAATTTCCATTACAAATGGCCAAATATTCTTATTTGTCGATCTATTCAATGCTGGAATCAGACCCACTATTAATGTCGGTATTTTTGTTTCCAGAGTTGGATCAACAACTCAAATTAAAGCCATGAAACAAGTAGCTGGTAAATTAAAATTGGAATTAGCACAATTCCACAGAATTAGAAGCTTTTTCCCAATTAGCAATCACCGAGTTTCCTTTGGTTTTGATAAACTTTATGTTATTCTTATTGCTCTGCCCAAGGCTTTAGGGTACTCCAATTTTTCAAATGAGCTTGCTTGCTTTTGAGTATCTGTTATTAATAAAATATGTTTTGAATTTTCTAATCATTATTTAGTTTTCTTTCTCCTTCTTCATCTTTTACTCTTAAGTTAGACTTGCTTGAATGATTTCTAATGAGAGAAGTTCCAACACCTTCATCCAATCATTTGTCTAAAGTTTGTTTAAGATAAACTTTTTGAGCAAAAAAAAGAGTTTATTAGGTTAAAAACCCATATGGGCAGTCTAAGGAAAAGTTAGGAAAAAAAATAAATAAATAAATATCAACATGCAATTCACAGTGTGTCTTGAGATTAAATTTATGAGAAAAGCAATTATGATTTGAAATAATATACTATCCTTTTTCTCTTTCTCCAAAAAAATATATAAAAACTCCCTTATTATCCAATTTGAGCTTGGAACTATTTTTTTTTTCTTTCAAATTACCCCAAACAAGGATCACTCCTACACTAGAGGGGTGTTGATTACCTCATCTAACTAAATCATGTGTTCATCAAAGGAATGAAAAAAGAGAAAGGAAAAAAGCTAAAAAGCATTAAAAATTGATATTTTCTTTTAAAAAAAAAGGATCAAGAAAAGCAATGCAAGGAGAAGGAAAAATAAAGGATTACATGTGACATGTCAAAGATCCTTGTTTTAAATAAACCTTCAAACACTTATTTGAGCCTTTTAAATCCTTTCTTTCATAACCCTTTTAGCCACTAGCCACATTATAAGCCCGATAAAGTCCATGCTAATCAACGATTGACTGCTATTGTTTTCTTGAATTTTTTTTCTTAACAATAACTTGGCTCACCCATTATTGTCAACATGCTTTCTCAAAA
Organism: Glycine latifolia; assembly: GCA_013407115.1. Taxonomy (NCBI): domain Eukaryota; kingdom Viridiplantae; phylum Streptophyta; class Magnoliopsida; order Fabales; family Fabaceae; genus Glycine; species Glycine latifolia. The sequence goes on from CM023955.1 coordinate 37,347,414, forward strand.
ACAAAACAAAAAATTAAAAAAATTCATGCTCACAAGGCCTATCCATCCAAAATGCTAAAAAATCTTTTGCACTTCAATGAGCATTGTCTGTCATGCTCCACTCATAAGAATCATTCAAAGAGCACAAAGAAATCTAACATGGGACTATTCATCTATCTTCCCTAACTAGGGCAACCCCTTCATTCCTATTTCATCCTTTGATGTCACCATTTATGTTTAATTCATATGTCATTCTACTCTTAATCAATCCTTTGATCATGCTCCTTCAAGTTTAAACTAGGACAACCCATTCCCTTGTTGTTTATTTCCTGTGGAAATTACCTCACTTTTATCCTCATCTAGCTCACTTTATTCATAAGGCAATCCCTTCCATCTTTGTCCCCTCCTTTATCTCACTCGCCCACACTCATCAAGACAAGATTGGGGAAGCATTCCATAATTCCTGATTTCACTTTCATATCCTAGCCATTAAAAAACAAATTAGGGACAGTGATTTGATTTTTTTGACTTTGTCACCTTTTTATTTTAACCTATGGTTATTATCCAATTCTCCATTACATTCATGCTCCTCATTATAGATTGGGGAAGCTAATACTTTTTTCCTTTACACTAGGGCAAACCAAACTCACTGACCAAGGCAATTACCTTGTTGACTTTCCATCTACCACATTTCCACCTTTGCAACTTGTTCAATGTGTTGTTCTATGATAGTAGATACTAACATGATGAAATGAAAAGGTAAAAATCATGGGAAACATGGTGAATCGTTGGTGATAGACCTTGAAGGAATGCTAACCATCTGATAGTATGGAATCATGTGATCTTCAGCACAAAGGAAGCAAAGTTTCAATTCATCCTTGAATTTTGGGGGGCGTGAAGCCATAAGGGTCAATAAAAATGAGTTTGCATAAAAAAAATTTCTCCAAGAAAAATAATAAAAATTCAAAGTTTTTCTCTTTCAACAAAAAAAAGGTAACTTTTGTCAACTATATTTCACATTCACCAATGCATCAATATCACATCTAAACTACATATTACACTTGTGTGGCGATCATGTCCCACCATTTCATTCTTAAGAAAAATATTTTGTTTTCTTGTCATTAAATTTTGTTGGGCCTTTGAGCATTTTGCTTGCACCACACATGTTTCATTCACATTTCTATATATCAAACATCGCATCCATCTCCTACACGTTTCTGTTTTGTTAAATTGAGGAGCTACATGACACTATCATTTAAGTCTAGTACCTTCTTGGCACCAACATTTAAGTCCAATACCTGTCTGACACCAACATTAAAGTCCAGTACATGCTTGGCATCTGCATCAAAATCCATTACTTGTCTAGCATTTGCATCAAAATCCATCAAAGGTCAGTATTTTTCTGGCATTTGCATCAAAGTCCAATACATGCTTGGCACTTGCATTTTTATCCAGTACCTATCTGAAACCAATAGTAAAGTCAAGTACCTTCTTAGCACCAACATATCGGATACTAACACCCACAACATAACATATTAGGTATTCACACCCATTGCATAAAAGAGTATTCACATCCACAACATATAGGGTATTCACATCCTCAATATCTCGAGTAATCACACCAACTACATTTCGGGTATTAACACCCACTGCATTTAGGTAATTCACACTCTCCGCATCTCAGGTATTCACACCCATTACTTATAGGGTACTCACACCCTTAACATCTTGGGTAATTACACTCACTACATCTAGGGTTTCCATTTTTGTTGCTTTTTGAGAGTCCTTATACCATCTAAGTCCCTGAACAAAATTGGGGTTTCTTTTCTTTACTTACCTTTAACTACAATGATGTGCAAACTAAGGTTATTAGTATTATTTAGTAAAATCTAAGTAAAAAAGGGCAATTGTCAACACCTAATTTTTTTCGGGTCACTTGCTATTTTATAAGAGAGAGAGTGAGAGAGAGAAAGAAAGAAGAGAAAAGAAATATGAGAAGATTAAAAAAGAGAAAATTTCACAAGTTTCTAATTTTCAGGTTGTTGGCCCATTTATTTATCAGGATCTAGACAAAAAAGAGGAACCTACAACCCATGACCCAAATCCACTTCAAACTAGTTCCTTCCAATGAAACCCTAGAAGCTACAATTTCTCTCTTATGTGTTCATGCTCACCCACTTTTATCCAACAAACATTCCTATCACCCCACAAGCCTCTAACATGCAACCATTTTACAAGCAATCTCTACCATGCACGAATGCGAGGACAAGCAAAGCAGAGCTAAAAAATGGAAATACTTAGAGTCAGATGGACGTTGCAACACATGAAATTTTTGGGATTTTGAGGCCCACTCTCGTGATTGGTTCAAGGAGAATAGATGAGACACGAACAATAAAAGGAAGACACCAAAACTAAGGAAGGAGGATGGTCTAACTTCAATTGTTGGAGGTTTTCTGAGAGGAATTTGTGAAAAGGGAACGAGAATTGTGAGAAGAAGAATTTGTTGTAATTTTCTGTTATTAGCTTGTATTTTGGTATTGAATTGTTAGTAGAAGACAAACTTCAATTCAGTAATGTATCTTGATTTCCTCTAACAATTTTTAATTTTGGGATTACTTGTGTAACTTTTTTGCTGCTATGTGATTTCTCATATTGTCAGTGCCAACTACTTGTTTAATAAAAGACCCAGGCTAGTTGATTAGGCTTAATTTTGACTTTTCACTGTTATCCCCTTGATTTTTGTCAAATAAAAACTCTCAATGTTCAAGGTTCAATAATCTCATGATGGGTGTGTGTCCGTGTGTTTAAGTTTTAAAAAATATTGCCGTGGTGATGAATGGCTCATTGTCCTTTAGTCTTTCACTCTATTCATTGATTTTAGCTCATGGTTAGATTTTAGCTCCTGTTTTTGACATCCAGTAACAAGAATAATTATTTTATGATATGAATATATCAAACTTTACATATCATAGATCAGACTATATATACCAATGCACTAGTGTGTATCACAACAGAACAATATCACTAGTGAAAGAAATTACAACACCTTTCTCTCTCTTTTGTAGAAGATTTTGTCTCTTCTACAAAATACTACTACCACTCCCTCTAGATCTCTTTATCAGAGGAGAATACTACTACACTTAGAATCTTTGAGAAGAAACTAATTATTCTCTCTTAGTGACTTTTGGTAGTTTTACTGTAAAGTGGAATTGTGTCAGAATTTTTAAAATTTTGTATTGGTCCCTTATTTTTATACGCTATTTTAATTCAAATATTTATTCTCAATTTCATTTCTTCTACTTAACTAAATCACTCATTAGTTTATCTTTTAGTGTACAAGAGTATACAAGAGAAAAGAGGAAAAACTTTGGGATGATGATAAATGTTCACCAAGGCTTCCTTATATAACCTAAGCTTGGAAGCCAAAGGGAAGAACCCACTGATTTGGGACTTTCACGTCCAACAAATTATACCCTAATGAGTAAGGTTGTCCTCTATGAATATATAAGTGGTTATATTCAACCAAAAATATGAATCCATTGAAAAAGAATAAGTTGTAATCATTCACCAAAAAAAATAATTTTTATCTCCATTTGAAGGTACATTTCCTCCATTAGATGCTTTTACTTTATTGTACACCAAATGTACAATACAAAATATTGATAAAACCGATAAAAAAAAATACAGGAAAATGGAGGTTCTAAAATAGTTTCACTTGATTTTGTTACGCTATATGAATTAAAGCGGTTTTGTACTATTTATTCTCCAACTTCTCATTATTAACACAGCTATCTTTGGGTGGGGTTTCGATACATCATGTTATGATCATGATTCATGATCACTGAACTACTTATTATCTTCCATAAATGTCTTTTTGGTCAATATTGATTGAAGACATGAGCATGATATGTGTCGGAGGAACCAAATGTTGTATAAATAATTCAATATGATGAACTTGTTTCTGCAAAGAATTGAAATGTGGGGCACTTGACATTGAAGCTTAAGAATATATTCATTTGTAACATTATTTTTCTTGCATTTGGTAGTTGGTAGGCAGTTTTAGACGCAACTCATCATGTTTCCATTTTAAATATGGCAACATCAAGTGACCCATAAATACTATTACATCAAAAGAAAAACGTACCATCATTTCAATTGTTTGCAATTATTCCAATCAATAGTGGATTTGAGCGCATGCTCAGAATAATTTTTTTGGATATTGTTCATCCAAAATATGCTGCATGAATCAATACTCATTTTAAAGATATTTAATTTGTTGTGTTTTTTTCCCGTTGCCATACTTTTAAAACAAAAGGCAAAAAACAATTAATTAAATTTTCATAATAATTTTAAAAGTTTTATCTAATTTGTGATATTAATTACTGTCTATAATTAGGTCTGAGATAAAAAATGACTATAATTAGGAAAGAATTGGGAAAATCTCTTTTATAAAAACAAAAAAGAAAAACAGAAATAACTGCTACATAAAAAGAAATCCATCAAAGTTATTCAAGAGGATTTATTGGTGTCTAATGAATAGGAGGTCATTCCAGAAAGTGAAATGTCACGAGATAACGATAAGCTAAATTCACCAGAATATCTGCAACTACATCACCTTCTATGGAGGAAAATTCTCACTAAAACATGATGACAATTGCGAAAAACAATACGCATCTTATATTTTTAAACATACATGGATCTCAAACAAAAAAAAATGTATATTTTAATACGGGATATACTGTCTACATCAGTTATATAAAACATTTATTTAAAAAATTATTAAAATTTAATAATAAAATTCTTAACTCAATTGTAAAAGAGTTTTCTTAACTTATTTCTACGATTTTAACTAGAGACGTATAGTATACTGATTTTTACAAAATCACCTTGTTATAAATATAGATTGTTAACTTTTTGTAGTGACTAACTGACTACTTTAAAAATTATACTTAAGGTGATTTTCAATTAGTTAACAATGCACAAAAAATTAAACTACAATATAATTTTTTTTAAGAAAAATACTGGATTTAACAACTGATAAGTATAAGTAAAATTAGGTTGTGGTCAATAAATGCGAGTTTAAATAGCCTACATCAACATTCCCTCAAAACATGCCACAAGATTCTTTTTTTCCTTTCTCTCTCCCCATAAAACATGCCATATGCTACATACTTTGTATTATTGCTTCGGACTGGAGCTCAACATTGGGTTCACGGATCATTATAGACTCACTGTCAAAGGGTCATGCCAATTACGTCTGCCCTCATTGAAAGAATAGATATTCACTCTCCTTTCAAATAATGCATGGGATCAGAATCAGATATCAATAATATGATTTCCCTAATATTCTCCCCGGCACTCATCAAGAGAGATTGTCCCCCTTAAATCCACGATAAAAATAAATGGGAGGCTGCTCATGAACTTTACCCACCCATGACTAAACTATGTCTTCACCAATATAGGAGAGAAAGAATCTCCAATAAAAGAAATTTTAAAGTAGTATATTGATTAACTTTTTTTAATATCTTTTTTTATAGACTTTTAAGTGTTTTCTAACATGCACATTTCATCTTGGATAAAATCAATAGAAACAATAATTTTTATTTTGGGTATTTAATGCACTAAAACTTATATTCAAGACAATTAGTTATGTTGAAATGACGTTGAGATAATTGATCACGCATTCAATTATTCAGTATTTTTTATTGATGTTTAAATATGAATATAAATTATTAAAAATATTAAATGTTTTAATAAAATGCACATAAATTTTATTTATTAAAAGAAAATATATGATTTGAACCCTAATATGGGTGTCTCAGTGCACACCACTAACTTATGAGGTATGACATTACAAAAGTTCCCACTATTCATTGCTTGCCTTTAGAACTACTATCTCTGACGAGCAATATTGAGTTTTTTTCACACTCAATTTATTCTTCTATTAATTTCTTCCTTTTATCACGTTAAATCGTGATTTTATAATTAAAAATTATTTTTTCACACTTACTATATTTTATTTAAACTGTCTTTACATTTATATTTTTTTTATAACAGAAAGAGAGAGACAATATTTTTTATCATACAAATATAGATGTAAGATTAATGCAAAGAGAGTGTATAACTATTATTATTCTAAATCTCAAAAGAGTGTGAAACGACACACATTATCATCCTCCATTTAGGCCCAGATCAAGAATCCTCGGGACCCAATGGCTTTAATGTTATTTTATTTTAAGATAAAAATAATTATGATGATTTAATGGTAAGAGAAATTAGAGATAAAAGAGAAGGAATATAAACTTGAAATTGGAGTGTGAAAAAATAGGGATATTTTGTTTTATTTTGTATTTTTATTTAATTTTCTTTTATGTATAAATTAAATGAGGAATCAATTTAATAACATGTGTAAAGATTCAAAATTATTATTTAATTTATATTAAGATTAATTATATTTAAATATTATTAGATGATAATATTAAATAATATAAATAAAATTACAATACTCAATGTAAGATATTGAAATTACATATTTAATATAAAAAAAGTAACTCTTAAATATTTCATAACTAATATGTAAATTCTCATATCTATAATGTGAGGGTAAATAAAATTTTCAATATTATAATAATTATGACTGAAAATACCATATTATAAGTTACTTAACACATGTTATATGAACCATCAATTTTCCACTCTATAAATATTAGTAACATTTATTTTTAGTTAAATTTTATTAAAAATTATAAAATCGTGTGAAGATCATACACTGTTAAATAAATCTCGTTTATAATTTTATAATTTTTTATGAAGAGTGAGATCCATATAAAATTTTAAAAATTTTAATAGATTTATTATAAATGTTACCGTGTCAGAGAATATAGTATTGCTAGCACTCCTAATTCCTACTGTGTCTCGGTGTGACTGTAAACTGTAGTATTCCCATCCCTCATTGTTAGGAAGAGCTGTAGGAAATGTTAATTAATCATGCTCCCATCAAACAACATCGATCGTTATAATGTCTTTTTCTCTCTCATTTTCCCGGGAAAAAAATTTCTCCATGAGCCACATGGGTTGATCCGTTTCCGAACATATCGTTATGCTGTTCACTTCAATTCAATCTTTGCAAATTTGCAGACATTGTGGGCTCTCCCTAGAGGGTAGAGAAGCAGGTGGGTGGTGGGTAGCCTATCCTTAATGAGGAGAATCCCTCTAAAGTCATTACAGATAGATCATGAATGCAGCAATTAATCTTTGCTTGAATTGAAACTTTTTAAATTAAGATTTTATGTTTGAATTTTATAAATGAAAAAAATAAGATTCAAATGACAATGGCAGTGAAATTTTAGTGAAATATGAATTTACACAAAATAATAAAGTAAATAAAAAATGTTTATAATAAGTAGTTAACTGAAATAGAAATACTTTTATTGAAAGATAAAAAATATGATGTTTATGATTTTTTTTGACATTTTTCTTTAATTTGTATAATAAATATTTTAATTTTAATTTCTTAATTAATATTCTAAGATACTAATTAACCATACTCTTAAAAAAAATTGGATTATGAATGAATATTATTGATGCATCCTCATGTGTACCCACACACATGACACAACACAACTTTTGAGACAAAAGATTAAATGAGTCCCAAATCCCAACCTCTGGTAAAACCATAATAGCATAGCCCCAAGTGAGTGAATGAATGAATGCCAATAACCATGCTCAAACCTAACCTATATGATGGTCACGCGCCAAGCATAATTCTTTTGAGGAATGATGTTGTCGATTGATACCATCAATCTACTACTAATTCTACTGCACAACCTATGCATCTAATGCTATCTAGTAGCATACGAGTATCTATATCTACATCTATCTTAAAAATAGGGTTTCACGTGTGTTTGTCAACCTTGGTAACCTTTGTCGGTCAAACACCCTTTTCCCTTGCACAATTTTTCAGTAGTAAATTTTAATTTAAAAAAAAAACTTAAAAGAAAAGAAAAAGAAAGAATACCCACTAAATATAATCTAATTTTTTAATTTCTTTTTTAAAAAGGTGACCATTTGGGTCATCCTATGATCACGTACTACTCTCTCTCTCTTATCTCTATAATTATAAAGACTCTTCTCTTTCAAAGCTCCTCCTTAATTCTCAGTCTAAACCACACCTTTCCCAACTTCTATTCCACATATCTCTCTCTCTCTATTATTTTCACTTAGCCTATGCAGAGAAAGAGAAGGAGATCATGGAGCTTGGTTTGAGCTTAGGAGATTCTTCAAGGCCTTTGCTTGGTTTCATGGAAAAGCCTCGTGAAGCCTCCAACCAACTTGGGTTAGGCTTCAACACAACGTTATCAATTGGTCCAATCATTACTAGACAAAAAGATCATCAACAAGATGAAGAACACCAAGAAGAAGAAGAAGAAACAAAGCCAAAGAACAACAACACTCACAGAATAGAAGATCCTAATGGCCTTTCTTCCAATCCCAACAACAACAACAACAACAACAACAATACAGTTCTGCATCAACTTGATCTTCTCCCTCAACTCGCTCTCCCATGGCACCCTCCTTCTGAAAACGGTACACACTCACTTTTCCATTTTTACACCTATAAATATTTTCCCTCAGTTTTTTATTTTATTTTTTATCCAATCTCTTATACTAAGTTTTTATAATACTCCTCCTTTTTAATAAAAACAACGTGTTCAAGAGATTCGAATCCTTTCCATTCATTTTATCATAGGAAAAACTTAAGTACAGTTCTATGGAAATTATTCATGCTGTTTTGTAGTTAGTATTAAAGTTTCACTTCAGTGATTTGTATAATAACAGTTTGTATTGAAAGATTACACGAATTATTTAAATAAAATAAAACTATAAAATTTTAATTTTATTGAAGAAAAAAAGTATGAACACTGCTGTATAGATGTTTTTTTTTCCTTTCAATGATAACTTGACATATGGGTCTCTTGCGGACACTTGCAGGAAGTTTATCATCTGAGTTGGGAGGCTCTTCTCGGGGCTTGGACGTGAACGCGCAGCCGCCGGCGGTGGAGGACGAGGCGGAGGAAGCGGCGGCGCTGTCGTCGTCTCCGAACAGCGCCGCCTCGTCATTTCAAATGGATCTCTGCATATACAGCAGCAGAGGAGGGAACTCCTATAAGAGGGACTTTGAGGGTGAGGCTTATGATCAAAGGGCCTCTTCAAGAGCCAGTGACGAAGACGACAACAATGGTAGTGGTGGTAATACTAGGAAGAAACTCAGACTCTCCAAGGAACAATCTGCGTTCCTGGAAGAGAGTTTCAAGGAACACAACACTCTTAATCCCGTGAGTGCCTTTATAAAAGATTATTGTATGATTTGACATCATCACGGATTTATAATCTGATCAATTTTTACGTGACACAAATAATTTTTTTTATTTATTATATGTTACATGAAAATTGATCGTAAGATAGATGGATACATGATCTGCATACATGATACATGATATGACCAAATCATACAATAACTTATCTTATCTCTTTTTCTTTGTTTGGTTTTGTATTGTTTAGTATTTGTACTTAATATTAGTGTTTGACACATAATTTTGTGATGCAGAAACAAAAGCTTTCTCTTGCTAAACAACTCAATCTTCAACCTCGTCAAGTAGAAGTCTGGTTCCAGAATCGTCGAGCAAGGTATAAGATCGTACACATGAGCATAGTTCTAATCCACATGGCCTTGTTATTTGCTAGATTTTTCATGTCATTTTTTTCATACACCATATTATATAAAAGGGTATGGTTTTTATTTATTTAATCTTAGAAAGAGCTTCAAATAGGAGTGTCCTACACTTAAATTAGTTTCACTATTGTTGCCTATAATATGGTTGAGTATTGGTTACTGGTAAATATCTCATGTGTGTGTATGTGTCCATGCAGGACTAAGTTGAAGCAAACAGAAGTGGATTGTGAGTACTTGAAGAGATGTTGTGAGACACTAACAGAAGAGAATAGAAGACTTCACAAGGAGCTTCAAGAATTGAGGGCTTTGAAGACTTCAAACCCCTTCTACATGCAATTACCAGCCACAACTTTGACCATGTGCCCTTCTTGTGAGCGCGTGGCCACAAATTCCACATCCACTTCCTCATCTATTAGTGCCACCATCAATGCTACAAATTCAGGAGCCATGGCCAGTGTCAAAACAAGTAATAACAATAACAACAATGACTCACCCTCCAAAGCCATTGGATTCCCCTTTGGAAAACCCAGGTTTCACCCATTTGTTCACACTAGCCAACAACAGCCCCATCAACACCAATCCTCAGCATCTTGAAAGATATGAAGTTCATCAAGAGTTCAAGACCAGAGCTGTTGAATTGAAGCTTGGAAATTGATTTTATTTTTGTATATAGGGAAGGTTAATTGATTCTGAGAGGCTGATAGATTTTTTTTGTGGGGGTGGAGGGGGGTCATATAGAATTTGGATAATTGGGTTTTTCTTTTTTTCTTGTTTGAATCTCTCCGTGTATTATCCTTCTTTTTCTGGTTTTATTCACGGTGAAATCAGGAAAAAAAAAAGGCAGAAGAAAATTTTAGACAGTGAAGATCATAGATATCAAAGAGAAAGGGAAATGATACTGGTTTTTTTGTACTAGAAAGATCTCTCACCAATTTTTTTTTTTGTTTTGTTTTCTTTAAATACTAGTTATTAATACTAGTAAGTGTCTCCAAACTACTAGTACTGCTCTTTATTTATGAAGAAATTTTTTTCAATATATACACTTTTATCATAATTTTTAAGATACTTTAACGAAAGTTTATTATTTTTATTTCTTAATAACTCTCCTAAAGGCTAAAAACACTTTAAAATACTCGTGAATAGTTTTTTTTTTTTTGGAACTTTCTTTACATAAAATAGAACAAAATAGAAAATTGGTAGGTAAATTAATTGGAAAGTTTCAAAATGTTGGTGCAAAAATTAAATAGGTGATTAATTAGACTTAGGTAGGTATGGGTCATAATAAGGTGAGGAGGGGAAGGCCGTAGTTCAAGGCTGCTTTTCAGAAAGACCAAGAGACTTTCAAATCCGTGGATTGGTCTACCTTTTAATGATTTCATTTCTTGAGACTTCAAACCTCAGCAGTCACTCATCATCACGAAGGATAGAGAGTTCAGACTCGAGACTTGAAACTAGAGAGAGAGAAGAGTCAAAAAAATTGGGTATGGTGGGGGTTCATTGCTCCATTAAATTCAATATATTTATGGGTATGTGGGATGTGGGAGGATTTATATGGAACACTAACAGGGTGCAATTGCATGCCTTTTGCTTCTCTTGTGGGACTTTGGAGGCCAACAAATGGGACTGTGACCCAAAAGGGACAGGACAGGAATGCCACATTGATAAAACACTGTCCCCTAAAGTGGGGTACCCCAATTATTAGTATGCAAGAGGGAAGTACACTTTTCATTATAGTTAATTAATGAGGGTACGAACCGTTTACAATATGTGCATGTGTGACCGTGTTCTGTTCTCACAAAAAACAATTATAAAAAAAAAATAGCATTCTACCTTGTAAATAAATGTAAATGCAAACGCAAATATGTAAGGAATTAAAATTATAAATAAAAAAATTCAAACATAAATTATGAAAAGATAATTAAAATATCATTGATAATTTTTTGAAAAAAATAAAATAAAATTATATAAGTTTATTAACTTTAATAATAACATTTAAATTAATAAAGGTTATATGAATATTGATTAAATATCTAAAAATTAAAATGTTGAGGAAAAAATTATTATTAAGTATTAACAGTTAAACACAAATTTGTGAGATACTTTTTTTAATTTCTTTTATTTTTTTAATTAAAATGTATAATTTATGACAGTTTTTAATTGTATTTCTTAATATTTTAATTGTCGTGCATTTTTTTTCTACATGATTGAGTTTCTTAATCAACAATTACTTTTAAAAAATCCTTAAAATATTAATAAAAGGGTTTTCTAAATTTTATAATAAACTAATAAAAAATTTATAATATGCAAATTGCAATCCTAAATAACTACCCGAATTGTGTTTGTTTTAACGATTATTTTTTTCTCGAAAATGTGAAGTTCACATTTATGTTTGTAAAAATTATAATAAATTATTCTTAAGTAATAATCATATTCGAGAAAATAACAATGCCTTATTTTGATTCATTAACTTTTATTCTCATGATAAGAGTGGAATAGTTATGTTTCTAGTAAATTATGAGAAATTGTTTATAATTGAAATATAAATTTCATTTTTACTTTAGTTTTTATTCTAATAATTTGGAATTTTAAAATATATATAGAAATATTAAAATTTAAACCAATGTATTTTTAAATGCATTCAAAATAACTTCTAGTTACAATATTTTTTAAAATATAGTATTATACCTTGAAATAAATGCCTCTTAAAAAAAGTGAGTAACAAGTGAAATTTTAGAATTTCAATTATTTTTAAAAAAAATAAAATTCTTTTGGCCAAATTTCAGCTTGTATAGGATATCAACTAAAATTTAGTAAAAAAATATTAATTTAAAATTTTGTAATTTTTGGTTGTTTCTCAAGATTTATTTTCCCTTCAACTTCATACTTATTATTTTCCTTATGTATTAGTTTTTTTGTTGTTGGGTCCAAAAAAAATATTTATGTTGAAATCATTTTTCAAAAAATTGATCCAAACAAAAATTGGTTATATTTATAATCAATTATTGTTATAATTGATTATACATCGATGTTGAAATAATATAATTTTTATAATTGTTCCAAACACATCATAGTTAAAATAGTGGCACTTCAAGATTAGGGATAACAATGGACGGGGGTGGATACGGGCAATAGTCACCTACTAGTCATCTCATTAGATAAATATTGGTCTCCTATTAGTTCATTACCTCTTGGATACATGTTAACTGAAAGCCGTAGATGGTTTAAATATATGTCGTATTTGTGAATATTTTATGAAAATAAAACATAATTTTAAAATATTTTAAAAAAATCATTATAATTTTTTTATTCTAATATTATATTTTAAAAAAATAATTTTGATCTTTGCAAAAAAAATTATTCAAATATTCTACACAATTAAAATATTCATGGATAATTCTTAAAAATAAAAAATTTATTTTGTAAGCTCCAAACAAATTTATCTAAAACTACTTGATAAAGTTTAACCTAAAATAAAACTACACTAAAGTATAAGATCATGTTTGGGAATCTGTTACATAATTATATTTGAGGCAAAGTAATTTGCCATCGGATTAGGATCCAATTGCTTTACGTTTATGTTGCTTTTATCCATTAGAATTGCATTGGAATGCATTTCTAACAACAAACCAAACATACACTAAGTTGACAAAGAATTGTTTGTCCACACACGCACACACCCCCTCACACACACACACACACAATATATATATAAGTATTTTAATATTAATGGGTATAAGGTACAAGCATCATAATACCTATTCTCCATAATACCTATTCTCCATTAACAGAGAGTAGTCAAAATATCCATACATATTATATGAGTACCCACTAAAGATACTCATTTTTTATTGATTTTATCTATGATACCTATTCTCCATTAACAAAGAGTAGTCAAAATATCCATACATATTACATGAGTACCCATTAAAGATACTCATTTTTTATTGATTTTATCTATGGGTACAAATTATTTTGTCTTTCCTACTCAAGATTGTACCATGAAGATGTCTTATTGCCTCCACTTTTCTCATTTTGATTAAAAGAGAACAAAATAAAGAAAATAAAATACCTCCTCCATTTTAAAATTATTGATGTTTAAGGTTTTTTATTCACAAGTTAAGAACAACTATAAATAAGTTACTTATTTAAAAAAAATTAAAATATATTTTTCCTTCAAAAATGCATTACTTGTAACTATTAGATAGTTAATTGTGATAGTTAAAAAATTAATAAGTACATTTCGCAACCATCATCATATTGATACAATTTATTAGGGACAACTTTTGAATTAAAGTTTGTCGATATCTCATTGCAAACTATAAACATTAGTCAATATAAAAAAATTAATGTTAAAATTCATTTTAGAATGAAGGGAGTACTATAATTTTACCTTTTTTGCATGTATATAATGATGACAACAAGAATTACACATAATGTTTTTTGCAAATTACAAAATTCTCAATTATTAGACTAACATTGATCTCAAGAACGGATCCACCTATTATTGTGTGGGGGTAATAATTTTTTTTAATTTTACTTATATATGTGTAATAATAATAAAAACTTACCCCTATAGAAAAATAGGTATTATTTTTATAAGATAATTTTTTAAAATGTATATAAAAATATAAGAAATAAAAAAGAGAAAACAAATTGATACTAATTCTATTACTTATCATTTTAATTTTTAGATTTGAGTACTATTTTGGTCATTTAATTTATTTTTTAGGTTCGATTTGATCCTTTAAACTTTAACAAGTTAAATTAGGTTCTTTATTTTTTAAAATAAGTTCAATTTGATTTCATTTTTCTTCTGTCATCTCTAAATATTTTCAAAAAAATGAGACAAAATAGAACTCATTTTAAAAAATAAAGATCTAATTAGAAATTATAAAAATAAAGGGACTAAATTAAATCTACTATATAAAAATTAATGGATCAAATTGAACCTCTTAGAAATAAAAAGACTAAATTGAACCTAACAAAAATTAGAGGGCCAAAATAATAACCTATTTTTTAATGCTCCAACTCCTCTAATAGACATAAAACAAAGCACAATGGTTCATTTACTAATTTACACTACACGTTTTCATTTGAGTGATTCTATCCCAATTCCCAAAAAGAGTATCAAGAAAGGGATTAAAAGAGTTTGGCATTTAAAATGTTTTTCTGCAATAAACTTTGTAAAGAATAGAATATGCAATTGCATGGGAAAAGACGAATGGTTGAATGATTGTTTGGTTACATACATAGACAAATATTTTTTTATAGTATTGACAATGAAACAATCATAGAGAATTTTCAATGAACAAGCGTAAAAAATAATTGTAATTTGTAGAATTTTAAGTATTTTTATTGTTATTTTGTCATGACATTATGTATTTTGTAAAATCTTGTGATATTTTCTTTTGTAGAAATATTATAAGTTATTTATTGTCTCCACTAAGGAAAAATCCTAAATTTGTCGATGCTTGATCTCCTTTGATAAATAGGGTAATTAAGAAAGAAATACTCAATAAAAATGAAAATTATTATTAGGGGTCTATCTTAATTGGTTGAACAGGACGTATATCTGTGTGATGTATTATAAATTCTTGGTATTTGTCTTTAATTTCTATGAATCCAATTTTTTTTTTTAGAAATTATAAGATTGAGTTAGTGGTTGAAAGAAGAAGGGGGGAGAAGTCACAAGTTTGAATCCTTTCACTAACAAAGATTAACAAGTAACATTTATCAATAAAAAAAGAAGAGAAAAAAAGGTTATGCACTCAAAAAAAAGTTATATACAAACATTCAATCATAAATTAATCATGTATGATAAGTTTGATAACTTTTATAATAATTATCTTAAAGTAATTCAAATGATAATTTATGATTGAATAATAATATAAATTATTTTACACTAACAGTGCATAAACATTAAATTCTAATAAAATTACTACATTTTTCTTTATTTTGATTAAAATGGAACGAAAAATAAACATGACTATCATTTTTTTACAATAATGACAAATAAAAAAGGTTTGAAATAGGACCTTGTGCAAATTAAATTTGAACCCTCTTCCACTAAGTTAATCTCTCCGGTAATAACATAATTAAGCTCAGTTATGTTTTCTCATCTGTTGTATTTTCTCACATCAATTAAGCTCAGTTTAACGGGTGTATGAAATATAGTGTTTTCTTTTCTTCAAATTTATCTGCTAAATATCAAATAAAGTGTTGCTTGTCATTAATCCATTAAACAAAAATAATATAATCCACTCATATAAATAATAAAATTTGAATGGGTCTCTTTATTACCTTTGTTAAGATTATAAGCATATATTAATTTATTCTGCGCTTCAGAAGCATAACAATCTATTTCTAGATTATTTTTTTCTAGGGTTATAAATTACAGATGTCCCTCAACCAATGAATAAAAAATTAAACCCATTTATGATTCGTGACACCTACTAATTCAAAAAATATTTACACACAAATTGAATTGAATATGACTCCGCATCAATCCTATGAATTATCTATTACTAGATTATGGTTGAACAATATTTTTTATAATCAAAATAAATTAAATTAAGAAATTAGAACACGATATCAAATTGACTTGGAATAAGTTTTCGTCGTCCCTCACTAATGTGTATTTATCGTTGTACTTTTGTTGTTTTAAAAGTAGCTATTTTTTTGTTAAATTGAATCTATGAGTTGGAATAACTTCTTTCTCAATTTAGTTGCATATTTCATTATTTTGAAGAGGTTTCAAGTTTTGAACAAGTGTAAACGAAAAAAAGTAGATTAAATAAATTTACTACACAAGCAAATCTCCCTGCATACAGCATGGATAATGTATAATTCCATTTATTATATTATTATAAAGATGCTAACAACATACTTTCTAATTCATATTTTATTATTTATTAAAACTAGTTAAAAATTACAAAATTATGAGTAAGACTCATAATCAGATTTAAAAAAATTTGGTGATTTTTAATTAATTTCAGTTAATAATAATGAGTATGTTTAAAAGTATATGTTTTAACAAAAATTGATCTATTTGGTTGGGACCAAAATTGGTCACTTTTAAACAATAAAGGATTAAATTAAAGTCATTAACATCGGGCTAGTAGTGAAAGGTTAGCGTAGTTAATTTAGACGAGGACATATAGCTTCAAATTTCATTTTTAATGTTTATTATTATTATTATTGACCATCAAAAGTAATTAAATGCAAATCAAAGAGATGTCAAAACTAAAAAAACGTACTGTATTTAAATAAATTAAAAACATGTTTAAATTAAAAATTTAAAACTATTACATGTTTCACAATATAAAATAACTTATTACGAGAAGTAAAAATCAATTTTGTTCAATAAAAAAAATCATATTTGTAATATTGACCTTGAAGAATCGTAAAATATTGCTACTTTTTCCTCCTAGAAATATTATTTTTAATCTATAATATATATATATATATATATTATTTTTTAAAGTCTTAAATATGAAAGGAAAGGATGTCTCTAGTTGGACTCTCTAGAAATGCCATACGTTAAAATTTGAAAAAAGAATTTTACCGTTTCAAGTAATTTTATTCAACTTTACCTAAATTAATTGGATTCTTAATATTAAAATACCAATAACCATATCTTGAAAAAAATTGATAAACGAAAGATTAAAACAAATAAATATTTTTTATTTTTTGAGGATATATAAAACAAATGAATATATTCACTGTCGAGTAACCACTTTCATGGAGAAAGGAATGATGGGTCTGTTTGTATGTTAGTTTCTCTAGAAGCACTTCTAGAAAAAAAAAATAAAAAGAAAAAAATGAAATGAGCTTTTTTATAATTAAGTTAAAATAAATATTTCATTAACTAATTTATAGATGTCATCTCATCTTTTAGAGAAGCTACATTGGTGAACTTATACAAATTAGTTAATGAAGAGTTTATTTTTACTTATGAAAAAATTCATCTCATCTTTTTGCTCTTATTTTCTTCTTCTAAAAATACTTCTAGAGAAGTTTATCCAAACAACCCTATATATGGAGCTAGCACGTACAATAATAATAATATAGTCAGATCGAGAGTTTGACAATGTTAAAATAAATTAAATTACAGTATTTCTATTCCCATAATGCTCACCGTACCAAGTTGATGTAGTGGTTGAGATAATACTTTTATTCGTCTTTCCACATTAAATTAATTTTATAATAAAACTACAACTCGCACACAGCAACACCAATTAAAGAGTCAAAACTAAAACACCCAGCTTTATAAATTTTGAGAGCCGTGGGAATTAAGTCATGTTAATAGTTCAGTCTTAGTATATTTTTTTCCTCCTATACAGTGTATGTTGAAGAACAATTTTTTTTTCGGTTTATCCTTTGCCAACTTCACTTTACTCTTTCAAAAGCATATTCTTCCTCAGTACGTCGTATGAGATAATGGTCTTACACCAGACAATGCAACTTCTTGAGTAATATTCGTCTCATCAGTTTGACTTCTCATTTTGCTCCAGAGTATCCCTGTAAATTGTTTCCCATATCATGACATTTACTTAGATAAAGCAAAGAATAGAAATTCAATTATTTTATAAAAAAATTAATCAAACGTTTATATATTAATAATGACATATCTGGCTACTTAACCTAAATTATGCGTAGCGCACTTTTTGATATATAATATAGTGCAATAGATCATGACAATTACATAAAATGCTTATGCTTATGCTTACTTGCTTCCAATGATAAAATACCATATTTTATGTGCACACAAGTAATAATAATATACATTAAAAAATCTAAAAGATGATTCCTTATCCTTTCGAATTCTCGTGTCACAAATGGTTATTCATTGAAACAGAAAGAAACTTCAAGTGAATTTTATAAAGGGTAAAAGACAAGGACATCATTTTCTATGATTAAGCTAGCACCGATGACATGAAAGTTGATAACTCATGCAAGGCATGCTTTGGCTCTCAAATATTAATGCTCTCATAGTTGAGGTCTGAGGGTGGACACATAAATGTAGAGACACACTAGTACATCGCATGCAAAAGCAAAGCTTATGATTAAAATATGCAACCGACCATGGACCCATTCATTTCACATCCTCATTGGGAACTCTAAGGCAAAATGAAAAATATGAAAGAAAAAATTTAAAAAAAAAATGAAAGACAGGACCTAATCACCTTAATGAAAAGTTCAACTGCCATTATTATATGTCATCCAATGATTTGTGTTATGCTTTGTGTCATATTTCACTCATGATTTCACAAACCTCTTTTTGAATATAAAGAATGATTAACGATCATAATTTGATTTCTTTTCTCTATTTTTATTACCTTGTTAAGGGAACATCAATATTAACAGTAAACATCAGAATACAGTATCACTTTTAAAATTATTATATAAAAAAAACCGTAAAATGATTTTAAAATAAAAACAAGATATATTGTACTTATTAAACTCTAGTCTTGTTAAAAAAAAACTTATTAGACTATGTGTTTTTTTAGGATATTAAACTTTAGTTATATTACTGTCTATATATATTTATTTGTTTTTATTTAACACATAGATTATCTATTCAAGTAATAATTAATATATATCTGATACATTTTATACAAGGTTTCAAAATCAAATCTTTTATATAGCAAAATATGTGTTAACTAAGTTAGTTCCTCCTCACTAAATGATTACCTGTCCACGAAAATGTCTATTGTCCAGATCAAAATTAAGAAGTCTAAAGATCAAAAAGAGAAACGGGTATTGCTAGCTTAATTTGACCTAAGATTAGTAGGTATCAATGTAATTTATGTTAAAGGATATTGCTAATACTTATTTTGTCTCTAATTATAATATAAGGCTCTTTTTAAATATTTATTTATCTCTTTTTATAAGATTATTTTCTAATTTTTAAATGTATTAATTATTATTTTTTATATATTCTTACTTAATTAATTTTTTCTTCAAATATTAATAATACACAATTCAGTGGATAGAGAAATAAATAATAATAATTTTAAAATAATAGTACAATTAATTGACATATTTAATATGACTAATTAAAATAATTATTTTTTAAAAAACATTAATTAATTGAAAATGTTATGATTACAAACAGATAAAGTATATATATTTTTAATTAGCTTTCAGAAAGAGTAATAGACATACAAGGTAGGTAAATGTTTGATATGATTTGTCAAGAGGAGGGTGGTATATTGAAGAGTTCAATTCCTAGGTTTTCACCTCTTAAGTGTAGGAAGACCAGAAGACCAGAAGACCCCACATGTACGCAAGGTAGGGAAAGCAACTTTAAGGGGAGTTGATTGGTATTTTCTATTTATTGATTGAAATCGATTTTGGTAGACTTATTAGGAATAAGTTATCAAAGTATGTATTGTTCCCTAATAAATAAATAAAAATGTATTGTTCGCTATGAATTTTTAAAAGTGTATATGAAAAACTGAACTTTCAAAATATTTATTAAATAAACTAATAGTAGTAATTAATAAATATTTCGTATATTATCTGAAAATTAAAATATTGATATTGAAGAAAAAGTAAGGTGGCAGAATAATAGTATTTACTTTTCAACCGTTTGAAAGATTGTGATTTGCTGACGTTGACTGGGGATGCGTGGAAAAAATACCAGTGCTATCTTGCCTTTATTGCATGTGGGAAACAAACTTAAGTTAAGGGGCACCAATGACATAGTTAAGTGGAGAATCTAATTGAAATTCTAAGCCAATCCTGATAATATATATCGTTGGACATGCCCTATTCCATGTGAAAGTGCTTCTTGCTAAGTGCACCATGATCAAAGAAAATTTAGCTAGATTTTGAAGATCTTTGTGGTCATTGCAATTTGTCAAAGCACGAATGACAACTTTTTGGTTTAATCGAAAGCTTGTTAACCAAGAAACATACCAATACCTACCAACCAACTTATCATAAGCACCTATTTCATTGTGTGATATGGCTTTTCCCCTTTCCAAGTTTTTCCATTTCTTTTGTTTTCTTCCACCTTCTCAAATTTTCCACAAAAAGCAAACGAGATTTATTTTGCAATGCTTCTTGATTTTGGATAAGCATTAAGGTTTCATGAAAGGTTAAATCATACGAGGTGGCTAACCTCTGATCACCCATATTGCGAAATCCAGCTCGGTGTAGAATATTTCACACACTATTAAATCCATAGTGCAAACCACTGCAGCATAATTGAAATAATTAAACCTATCTTTCGGCAATCTATTAATGGAAAATCAAAATCACAAGGTCAAATTGCGGAAAGGTTTATGAAAACAACCTTCTACTCTATCTAGTTAGTTTGAGCACAGCTAAGCACTTCCAAAATAGATTAATGCTTAATTAAATTGTTGCTTCATTTTATTTCATTATTAGATTTAATTTCAAATAATTTTCAAAGTAAACATTTTTTTAAATGCTAGTAATAAAATGATCATGTGCAAACCATTTTCTTTAGAACAAATTATGTTTTTAGTCCTTCGATAATCGAAGGTTTTGATTTTTAGTCCTCCAACTTTTGTTTGACTGGTCTTCACTCTTGAAGTATTTTTCCATTTATTATTCATCCTTGTCGTTTGATAGTTTTGTTTGACATGGTCAAATTCACAAAATATATGATTGCATATCATATTTTTGTAATTTAATCATTTTGGAATTATTGAAATTTTTTATTTAATTAGTTTTATTAATTGTTAATAAGTGATAAAGTGTTTTAATTAATTTTATTGAAAAAATTTGAATCCCTTACAAGCTCGTGAAATACAATATGATCAGTTTCAGTAATCGAATCATAGATGAAGAATCCATCGACTTTGCTGACAAATCGAGAGACTTTGATGCAGAATCAGAGTTTTTGATCAATTTTGAGGGTTTGAGCTTGTGATTTTCAGAAGAGGAAGGTTTTGCGGATTTGAAGAAACTGCAGAGGCGTTTGACAACTTTGTCATTGTCGAGTGTGGATTCGACAAGCTTCATGAGCAACTAGTCTAGTTAAGGCAGCTTCTGCGACAATTTTTCATTGCAAAGCATCATGAGGGAGAAGTTGAAGAAGAAGAACCTGGATGCCGATAGTAGACATGTGTGTGTTAACCATGAAATTTGCGTTTGTTTTCATTAACAAACATAATCCCATTGGTATATTCGAGAAAGGGGACAATTTTTCCTTTGAAGGCCTTTTAACTTCATTGTAGGCCCTTCGTCATGGGTCTGTGTTAAACTTCTATCAATATCAAAGATCAATCATTGTAACAAATTATAAACAAGAGAGTGATGTGTTTCGATAATATTGACTCCAATGATAATTATAATAATAATATTGACATGATAATTCTAATAAAAATTTTGATAATAATAAGAAGTAGGGATTGAAATAGTAAAAATTTTGAGAAGAAATGGAGATTGAAAAAAGTAAGGTTTTGAAAAGAAATAAAAATTGAAAAAAGTAAAAAGTTTAAAGGAAAATAAGAACTGAAATTGAAATGTTGGTTGAGAATATTGTCTTAACCCGTCAATCCATAAATATCTCGTGAACTTAAAAGGATGAGATTGTTATATGTTCTGACCCTTATTCCAATGGTACAAACTAGTATTTATTGACAATAATTTTTAACTATCCATAACTTCCCAAATAACTTCCTATCGTCATTTTTACCTATTATGGCTTTTGTTTTCAATCTTCACTTTTGATGATTTTATCTTCAATCTCCACCATTGATATTTTTTAGAGTGTATGTTTTCTACATCTTGATACTTTTTAAATCTTCATTTCTTCAATCATTATACAACTAGTCCAGCTAAGGCAGCTTTTGCGACGATTTTTCATTGCAAAGCATCATGAGGGAGAAGTTGAAGAAGGAAAACCTGGATGTTGATAGTAGACATGTGTGTTAACCATGAAATTTGCATTTGTTTTCGTTAACAAACGTAATCCCATAGGTATATTCGAGAAAGGGGACAATTCTTCCTTTGAAGGCCTTTTACCTTCATGGTAGGCCCTTCGTCATGGATCTGTGTTAAACTTCTATCAATATCAAAGATCAATCATTGTAACAAATTATAAACAAGAGAGTGATGTGTTTCGATAATATTGACTCAAATGATAATTATAATATAATATTGACATGATAATTCTAATAAAATTTTTGATAATAATAAAAAGTAGGGATTGAAATAGTAAGAGTTTTGAGAAGAAATGGAGATTGAAAAAAGTAAAGTTTCGAAAAGAAATGAAAATTGAAAAAAGTAAAAAGTTTAAAGGAAAATAAGAACTGAAATTGAAATGTTGGTTGAAGATATTGTCTTAATCTGTCAATCCATAAATATCTCGTGGACTTAAAAGGATATGAAGGTGTTATATGTTCTGACCATTATTCCAATGGTACAAACTAGTATTTATTAACAATAATTCCTAACTATCCATAACTTTCCAAATAACTTCTTATTGTTATTCTTACCGGCTATGGCTTTTGTTTTTAATCTTCACTTTTGATGACTTTATCTTCAATCTCCACCATTGATATTTTTTTAGAGTGTATGTTTTCTACATCTTGATACTTTTTAAATCTTCATTTCTTCAATCATCATATAATTAGTAAAAGGATTATATTTTGACAGTTAATCAAAATAGTCTATTAAAAGACTATTTGTCAATACTTCTTTGACAATTATGTTTTAATAAAAATGTTGATGTTATCAATGTGCAATGTGTTGTTTGGAAAACAAAAAAGAAAAAAGAAGAGAGAAAGAAAGGGGGAGGAAGATGAAAGATCCCATTATTTGTTAATTTCATATTCTATGCGCCGTTTTTTTTAGATCAGATTGTATTGTGTTAATTTATTCGCGATGGTTAAGTTACCGTGGAAGTTCCAAATCATGCTATTTTTATTTGTTCCATTGTCTGGAATTGGCTTTTCGGAATTTCCTCCAAGTGGACCTGGGAAAATTTTGAGACTTCTACTCTTTGCTGAAATTAGGCCTGACTTTGTGGATGAGTCTCCACCATTGGAATGAAACGTAGTGCTTTATTTGTTCGAACATTTGGATGAAATGTAGCAACAAAAACACCAAGGGGTCCTAAAGCAGAGGCCGAAGTTGGGGAGGTGAAGGGGAGAGAAGGAGACAAAGAAAGATGGGGAGTAGGTTAGGAAAGAGGCAAAGAAAAGAAAAGAAAAAAGAGAAAAATAATGTTTTTGTGGAGGAGAGAGAGATTTAATACAACTAATTAAATAAAAATAATAATTTTTCAATAATTTCAAAATTATTAAAATAAAAAATATGACTTGGAACTATTTTATTACATGTTTCAGCGAACTTGACATGTTCTAATTTGCTAACTAGATGCCGTGTCAATACTTAACGGAGCTTCCAAACAATGGAAATGAAAGAGAAAATGGAACAAAATTTTGAGATAACTACCTGTCAAAACAAAGTTGGTGGACTAAAAATCAAAACCCCCAATAATCCACTAAAATTATATTTTGTCTTATTTTTTATATATTCATTTGTTAACAAATAAAGAAATTATCCCTACTACAACAAACCATTTTTACATCGGGTCATACATGAGTTTCCAAACGGATGTTCTTCAACACAATGCTAAATATATGTGTATTTAGCATGGTTTGAAACTCATATTGAATCCAAAATATCAACATCGATTTCTCTTGAACCCAATGTAAGATGTAAATTTGTCTATTTTGTCAATTGTGTCAAACTTTATTGGTTAATAATAATTATTGTTTTATATAAAATCACATTTATTCTTTATGAGAGTTAAACATATTTGAGCTTAACAAGACCATTATGATTAGTGAATAATATTAATAATAAAAATAATACTTTTATTTATTCCAAATGATTAATATTCTAAAATAATCCATAATATATGAAGTTTGGTACCAAATTAGTCTTTTGGAAAATTAATTTTATATCAAAAAATTATATAAAAAGAGAGTAATTTGATATTAAAATTAATATTAACGGATTATAGTAAAACATTAATTCATTATTAAATTACCATTTTGATATATTTATCATTTAATCGATAACACTTGAATTTTAAATAATCAAATATATGTTAACTCGGATTTTTTTCAATCCTAAGTAGATATAAATATGGACCATAGTTTTAGGTTAAGTTGTACTAGTATATATTTGCAGATTGTTTATTCTCTTAATTGAATCCTAGCTAAAAGACATTATGCCTACACTTAGGCGTGTTATTTCAATGTCGATACCTGTTCATAAACTCTTTTTTTAATCCAAATTTTGTTTGAAAGAAAAACAAAGATAAAAATTTGTTGTCTGTTTTTGATTTTCTCGAAGTAATCAATGGTGATAAATTCAGTTTATTCATAGTTTTAAAAATTGATTTGGTGATATATGATCATGGTACTAGGTCACTGGTTATTAGTCACTATTAGAATTGATAGATCATTAGTTGACCTGCATGACCCAGTATATAATAAAAACAAATATATATATATATATATATATATATATATATATATATAAAATTTAAAAATACTTTAAAATGTTTCTTCTAATGCATTGAAATTCAAAAGTCTTAAAAATACAAAAAATATATAAAAAACACAAGTTAAAAATAATTATTATATTTACATTTAACATCAAAGGCATCATGAAAATATATATCAATATTTTCACTAAAATGAAACATAATCATATCACATCAATGTAGATTATAAAATATAAAAATCAATCCAAAGTTTCATACCACAGTTTTAAAAAATAATTCGGGATCACAATTTCACTTGCAACTCAACCACAATTGCAGTCACTTCTAAATCAATTTAATTCAACAAAAAATGTAATTGTGACAATAAAAAATATTCAACAATGAATGAAAGATCAATTTAACTCAAAATCACAAAAAAATGAAAAAAAAACTAAAATGAAAAGAAAAAGATAAGTGACCCGATCCGAGTCACTGGTTCGACCACAAACCCGACCAGGTCAAATCGAGTCGCTCTGGATCAAAAGCGTAATCGATTAAACTTATAACTCGACCTGATCCAATCACCAAATTGTGATTCCACCGATCTGACCGACCGAATCAGTCCGAATTTGAAAACTATAGTTTGATCTCATTCCGTTTATTACTTTTTTTTCTTTCACTTTACTTAATGATTTTCCTTTCTTTCCATTTTTCACATATTTAAAATATGTGTGTGAGAGAGAGAGAAAAGAGTCTCTTCCAGATTACGATGGAATTAGATAAGTTTATAACATTAGTCAGCAAATAAAGATAATATGAGCATAATTATACATTACGCTACATTAATCTTTTTTTAAAAAGACATTCAAGATCAAATGTCAATGATGATAATATCATGTTCTTTTCAAATCGAGATCGAGTTTTTATTAGTGTAGTACTTGAAATCAACTTTCATTTATTTCTGTCAACTTACTTTGGCTACCTTAGTCGGTAGAATAAAATAGAGATATTATAAGATTTGATAAATCTTTTAATATAGTACATTTATTTAAAACTATAAGATCTTAAATCACTTATCTAAACAAAACGATCTTAAATCACTCAAACTCCTCGCTATTAATTTACCTAATCTTTTTGGGGGTGGTAAGTCTTATATAGTATTCAATAAGCATAATATATTAAACTTCTTTTGGCTACCTTAATCGGTGTGTGAAGTGTTTAATTAATAAGTTTTAATAATGCATTTTATTTTTCAATTTTTTTATTTGAATTATATAAAGCTATTTTGTGAACTATATACTGTATTTTGTATTAACTATGTATTGATTTTAATTTTAATTTTCAATTATTGTTTTACCAAATTTTATCATTTATACTCATTTTTTTGTCTAAAATGGAGATTAGTACTATAAGTTTATAACACCCTTCAACTCCAAGAAAGTAACATCAATCCTTGGTTAATCTCAATGCATTGTTTTCAAAGTTCTAAGTTTTGGGTAAGATGAGCAACCACCACTAATCACCATCTAATCCCGTCGGTGGCTTTCCAGCTTCACTACGCATTTATGACACTAAACATACATCCAATGAATTTTTTTATCTTTTACTACACAATTTATGGAAATTTCAAATTTTATATGTAACCAATAATTATATGTTTACACACAGAAACCCACCACCATGTTGGAGTTTTGTAGCTTGCTAGTAAAGCAATCATCAATAATGGAGCTTAATATCTTATGTAAGCTTTAAATTTCCCTCTTAAACATAATCAATGAACAGTTTCTGAAACATTGGATATTGTAATCAATCTCTTGATTTAAAAACTATTTTATGGTCATCTAATTTGATCAACGCTGTTGTATTCAATTAGTCATGACTTGGTGAATTAGGGTGGCTTGGAATTCTGAATGATTTCAACAGTTTCGAATAACAAATATAATCATTAATTAATAGTAGCACCATTAGTAGGAGTACATACTAACAGACAACAGAAGTCCTAGAAATAGAACCAAAAACAAATGACGTGATGAATGCGTGTTATGTGGTACCAAACTCCATGGCATGATGTGGGTGCCATCTTCAACACGCAAGTAGCAATGATATATTTGAAAGAAGGGTCATGAAACAATATTTTTGTACCTAAGTGTTACCATATCCTTAAACGATGTGACGTAAAATGTGATTGATTTAATTATATAATGGCTGTTATATATTATTATTGTATGATTAAATTAACCATATTCTATATTAAATTATTTGAAATAAGATTATCCTTAAAGAGTATTGTAGAATCGTAAAAGGAAAAACAATGGATAGATCGAGCCAAACCAATATTGAGATATGGAATTTTAAACTAATAAAAAACTTTTTGACTTTTAGACACCTTTCAAATCTCATTCTTATCTGCTGAATCTTAGAGTGAACCATCCAAAAGAAAAAGACAATGATTCAGACTGGGAAATGGTTGAAGAAGACAGAATTAAACAGGATAATCAAAATTCAAATGGTAGTGGTTATATGGTGACGGTGTGATTGTGTACATGACTAGTATAATAATTATATCTATCATGACCAAAGCATGAAAAATGTTTATCCAGATAAAAAAATCCAAATCCCATTATATTTTTTTTACCAATTTTCTTATTTACTCAATAAAAAAACTTAAGCATTTTTATGTTTATAAGATTTTAATATATTTATTTTCTATTTAATATTTCTATAAAATATTAAGAAGATTAATAAGGAACTTCTATTTTTTTTTATAAAATAAACGACATTGCCCTATTTAGAATTAGATGAAATCTTTGATAATGTGACGGCAGGAATTGTGCTCTCTTATTAATCTAATGAAACTCCTTATCCTACACCCCACCAATTTTCCTTTTATAAGATATATATTGATTCTTTGGGTTCTTCTGCCTGCATGTCCAGCACTTGAAATTGATCCATTCAAATATGGTTTTACTGGCAAATCCTCAATTCACCACCAAAAATTGACCAAGCAAAGCTAAGGTGGGAGAATTGCTGAGTCATGGACTCATGGTGAATCTTAGTCATTGATTCGAAGTAAACATTAGGAGATAATAAGTTGGCTCTTTGTTTCTCCCCAATAATGACAATTGAATTCCCATTGCCCATCTCCACCTCCACAAGTTGACCCTTTATTATGGCTGCAAAAAAGAAGCCCAATTCAGACTCCACATACGAAGCGAAAACGACTTTAAACATGTTATTTTACCTTTTAAGCCATCAGAAAGGAGATGTTGACCCTTGGAAAGTTTGAGGTTGATACGTGTTTGATTTGTCAAGCTTGTTCAATTTGCAACTAGTCCAAACAATTACACAAAGTCAATTCACTTTTACGAGCATCAATTAAGACATGACTGTGGTGTCACTTATTCGTCAATAAAATGGAACATTTTTAGGATGAATGTGTGTATTTAGAGCATAGTCAACTTACAAAAGCCATTTTGATTTCAAAATAAATATAAAATAATTCTTATTAATATTATATTACATTACATTAACTTCAAAGAGAACAAGTTCATTACGGCTCTACTAGGGAAAAGATTGTGATTAGAACATTATGAATCAGATGGCAATAACATTAGCATCTTTGCTTATAGCATTATAGCTTTACCACTTTTCGCCGACAAACCTTTTTTTTTTTCGAAACGAAAGGAGAGGAGCATGCATAACTTGAAAATATAAGTTAATCGAAACAAGCGATTGTGCTTTGATTAGCTATAAAAATTGTTTTTAATATTTATACTCAACTGCTAAAAAGAAGTTTTATATTTGAAATGAAAATTAATTTTTAAAGTAATCTAGTTCATTGGAATTATATAACAGAATCATGATAACAATAAAAAAATTATATAATGAATCATTAAAAATAAAATAAAGTTAAATCAAAAAATAAAATATAAACTTAGTCTGTTAGTCATAAGATCCAAGATTTTACTTATTGAAAAATGAATCCCTTTATAATAGAAAGAATCAATCATCATAATCTAATTTTCTTAGTGAGTCAAACTTGTGAATAGAGCTCAAACAGCTTTCTCCCGATAATTTTTATTCTAATTTTAATTTTAAGCGTGAAAAACCATTTTAAAATATTTAGATTTTTATTTCATAAGCTCAAAGATATAATGTAGCCAGAACAGCAGATTCAGTGTTTGTGACCAAAACACCACAAATACCAATTCATCAAAGGCCCATGCAAAGAAAAAATTCAATCTAAAAACACTAAACCCAAATTATAATCAGAAAATTTCGGAATTCGGATGGAAATCTAATCACTAAAAATCATTGAAGAGATGGTAGCCATGCACTAGATACTTGTATGTACATGTTTAACAATGGATTAATTTCAAGACAATTGTTTTTTGAATTGAAAATAAAATCATGTTTTTGGTTAAAACTATTTTTCTTAAAAAATAATTTAATCCAAATGCATGATCCTCCCAAAAAAACAAATGATTTATAATCTTCCAGGGATATGTCATACCTATCAGCCCACAAGAATAAACAATGGTCTAAGCAAACAGTGATTTCTGAGTCAGCTATTTCATTCAACCTCTTAACTATTGCCAATTTCTTAAAGACCAGCCAAAGTAGAAATTGTTGAGAAATGCTGAAAAATCTACATGTCCATTTCCAGTTAGTTTTATACAATTGCTACAAAGAAAAACATGTTTTCAATGAACCACAAATTATAATATTGAATCAAGTACAAGCATGTTAGGGTCATGCAATAACCTTTGATGTTTGTATAGTCAGCAAGGTCAGTTCCCAACAGCTGTGTCATTTCTACACTGTTCAATGGCCGGAGGAAGCAAAAGCCTAAGCCTACTTCTGTACCTTGTGATACGTTGTAACCGTTCTTCCCTTAAACTACATGAAGCAAAGGAAAGTAATAACAACATTGTTAATATATTCATTTCATCCAAAAGCACGGTATATCACACACACACACACAAAAAAAAAAAAAAGGAGCATGCATGCTTTTCAAAACCATTAAGTTATAAGATATAGTGTAAGGATATCCCTATAGCATAATTCTTTAGGGATCAACACTTTACCCAAAGGTACAAACACAGCATTCAAGGGGAAAAAAATAAAGGGCAGTCATTGTAACAATGCAGGTTCAAAAATATGGAGCAAAGAAAATATGCATATGCTTTAAAACAATCTATTTTGAGGTCACAATTAAAGAATAAGACAAATAAATTATCAGCCTGAAAAGCTAACATAAAAAAGGATAATTCCCATTTTCAGGATGACTCAGCGTCACGCCATCATCCACCATATGAAAGGTGATGTAAGTCCAAACTAGGCCTTGATTCAGAGACAACAAAAGGGAAAAAATTCATTTAGAACTGAAAATTTGCATATGCTGGAGGATGAAACAATGTTTCAACAGGGTTTATATTTGAATAAATATCATCATAAAGTCTATTATACTAATCATCCAGCAATATTGTGAAACATGATTATAATAGTTAAACTTCCTAGGCAGTGGTTGGAATAGTCAAACTTGATGATAGTGCAAAGTGTTTTACATCAACACTGGGTCAATTAAAAACATTCAATATCACAAATAGGAATGTGGCAAACAAGTTAGTCATATAAAAGTGCCAAATTTAAAGTGATTAAAATGTCAATGGAATAGATTCTATTGGATCATTATGGAATGACAAGATGCCTTTATTATGCATCTCATCAAAGATAAAAGATATCATTCAGACTTACAGTCTGTTTGAATAAGATTCATTTCACTGCAAATAATAGATTTATGCTCCCACGGCATTTAACAAGAGAAAGAATGAGCTCACCACTGAAAACACATTTGTGATGATCAAACAGTAAAACAAACAGGCACTTAACCAAGTCCTTTGTTCTTTCTTACAGTGGACCTTTGAGAGACATGTATTTAAGAGAAGAAAAAGCCCAAATTTTATTTAATAATTAATACTTTGATAGAGAAAGGAAACTCCAGACCAATGTAATTATGTATTACTATTTTCAGAATTACATTAATATTTATGAGGTGATAAATAAGAGCATAAAATCTGATAGGAACAGGAGTGTGGGCTTAGACGTAAGGGAGAGGCCCAAGATATGGAGGGTGTATGCTAGGAGAAACAAAAGTGAGTAAAGGAAAGATGAGGTGGCAAGAGTAACAGAATTGCCAAAAGTGTGAGAGGGGATCTGAGGGTATTTCGGGAAGGTGTCAGAGAGAGACGGGTATTGGGAATTTTTAGAATTCTGTTATGGAGAGAGAATTCTAACCTCTCTGGAGGAGCTTGGCTCTGGGCATTAGGATTATCATCTACTGTATTTTCTGTTATCCACAAATAATACTCATCTTCTCTTATTTACTGTTCTATTTACATTACTGCGTTTTGGTCCCTAACAATTTGGTCCGACCTGCCGGATACGTTAGTGAGAGGAAGTGTAACAAGAAGGTGATGATACCGGCGGATACCACAGAGGCTAAAGTTGCAGCACTAGAGTCGGAGGTCGCGGGACTCAAAATCGCTATGCAAATATGCAGTTCAAGGCAGAGGATAACCACGAGAGGTTGATTGCATTGTTATCCAAAACCAATATGCGCAATGGTTCTATGACAAAAACATCGCCGCAATTCCCTAACTGAGCGTTAGAGGAATTTTGTTAAACGGGGAAGAAAGTATAATTGCCTATGTTCGACAGAGAAGACCCCACCAGTTGGATTGTTCGTGCGGAGGTCTATTTTCAAGTTCAAGATATGCATCCCGATGTGAAGGTGAGCTTGGCTCAACTGTGTATGGATGGATCTACGATCCATTTCTTCAAGTCGCTTCTCAACGAACACAACGTGTTGACATGGGAACAACTCAAGGCGGAACTTTTAGAGCGATATGGAGGGATCGGAGAAGGAGACATTTTTTAGCGGTTAGCGGCTATTCAGCAAGAAGGAAGCGTCGATGAGTACATTACCAAATTCGAATGCCTCACTGCTCAGGTTCCCCGGTTGCTTGATGATCAATATTTTGGCTACTTCATCCAAGGTTTGAAGGAAGGCATCAAGGAACATGTCCGTAGTATGCGTACACTGGGTCCATTACCGCATTCGAGGATGATGAATCTCACCAAGGCGACGGAATTAGAGTTCCAAGAGAGGAAAAGAGATTGGCATGGGTTTCGATCACCCAATACGAGAGGTAGAAGTGGACTGGGCTAAGGGAACAGGAATGGCCCATCATTCGCTAGTGGTTTCATGGATTAGGTCAATGGCCCAGATCGGATTTTGGCCAAAATCGTTCAAACAGAGAAGGGGGTGCCAATAGTGGGTTCAGATCTGAGCCCAATTTTGAACCCCAACGTTCTACCCCAGGGACAGAGGCGTTCGTCATCTCTCCTACTAAGAGTCGTCGAAGTGCAAGAGGAAAGGGCTCTACTACAAGTGAGGTGGACCATTCCACCCCAATCGTCAATGCCTTAACTTCCAGTTGCAAGTTATGTTGGTGGAAGAAAGGGAAGAAGTGGACGGGGAGGCAAATGCTGTGATTGTAGAAGAAGAGCTTGATGATGAAGAGGACAAAGGAGAATGCAGCATGTTGTTCTTGGGCATGCGTCCTTGGTGAATAGGACAACCCCAAACGATGAGTTGAGAGCAAGGATCAATGGAGTTCCAGTTCTTGTGTTGGTCGATAGTGGGAACACACATAACTTCGTCTCTCGGAAGTTGGTCCAAGCTATGGGTTGGCTTGTCGTAGCAACCAAAGTCATTCACATCAAATTGGGAGATGGGTATAAAGCTCATGCCCAGAGAATGTGCAAGGGAGTTACCTTGGAGGTGGATTTATTGAAGTTTACAGTGGACATAGTGTTATTTGATTTGGAGGGCATCGACTTGATTTTGGGGGTAGCTTGACTCACTCCTTTGGGGGAGATGCGAGTGGATTGGGGTGAGCAGGTGATGAAGGTGAAACAAGGAGACCAATGGCTTATAGGGCAATTCAACCCAGCCAGAGCACTTTCTCAAGTCCATCAATTTTGGTTAAAAAGAAGGACGAGATGTGGAAGATGTTTGCGGATTATAGGGCACTCAACAAAGTAGCAATACCCAACAAATTTCTCATTCCCATAATTGAAGAGTTGTTGGATGAGTTACATGACACCCAATTTTTCTCCAAGCTAGACCTCAAATCGGGGTATCATCAAGTGTGGGTGCGGATGTAGGAGGAGGATATCCACAAGACAGCATTTAGGACTTACGAAGGTCATTACGAATACATGGTAATGCCCTTCAGTTTAATGAATGCCCCTTAGACATTTCAATCATTGATGAATGAGATCTTTTGGTCCATGATGCGGAAGACAGTGCTTGTATTTTTTGATGATATCCTCATATATAGGACAAGCAGGGAGGAGTATTTGATTCATTTGCAGGAAGTGCTCCAAGTGTTGCAGCACCACCAGCTCCGGGCTAACCAGAAGAAGTGTGCCTTTGGCCAGCAAGAAGTAGAGTACCTTGGACACACCATTTCTCAAAATGGGGTGGCAGTTGACCCCAATAAGGTGAAGAGTGTTCGTGACTGGCCACAACCAAAGAACGTAAAAGGGGTGAGGGGTTTCCTAGGTCTTACAGGATACTATCGAAAGTTTATCAAAGATTATGGCAAGAGAGCTAGACCTCTAACAAAACTGACTAAGAAGGACAGTTTTAAGTGGACTCCAAGGGCACAAGAGGCATTTGATTGGCTCAAGCAGCAGTTGATAACTGCTCCAATATTGGCCCTACCTGATTTCACACAGGAATTCATCATTGAGAGTGATGCCTCGGGGCAAGGCTTGGGTGCAATTCTCATCCAAAATGGCAAACCAATAGCATATTTCAGCAAGGCTTTAGGGGAACGGAATTTGGATAAGTCTACTTATGAGAAGGAGCTGATGGTCGAGGCTTTGACTATTCAACATTGACGGCCATATCTGCTTGGACATAAGTTTACGGTTAAAACTGATCAAAAAAGCTTACAGCAACTACTATTGCAGAGGGTCACTACCATGGATCAACAAAATTGGGCGGCCAAGCTATTGGGATATAGGTTTGATATTGAGTACAAACCTGGGTTGGAAAATAGAGGTGTTGATGCTTTCTAGGATATTTGGTGATTCTGAATTGTAGTCCTTAGTTCACCAACCAGTGTGGGAAGGTATCCAAGAGGCCATTGAGGAGGTGCATCGCGATGAGAAGTTGTTGCTATTATCGAGGCACTGAAACTAGGTAAGGAGTCCAGACCAAGGTTCACTTACAAGAAGGGGACCCTGATTTATGAAGGGCGTTTGGAGTTATCCTCCACTTCATCATGGATTCCCAGGATGTTAAGGAATTCCATGATACACCCCAAGGAGGACACTTGGGCTATTATAGAACGTATCGTAGGTTGGTGGCAAACTTGTTTTGGATTGGGATGAAAAGAATGGTGCAGAAATTTGTGATGAGCTGTGACATTTGTCAACACCAAAAGTACTTGGCCAAAGCCCCTGGGGGTTTGTTACAACCCTTGAATATTCCTAAACAGATATGCGAAGAGATCTTGATGGATTTTATTACGGCCCTCCCAAAATCCAAAAGGTTACGAGGCTATCTTGGTAGTGGTGGATCAATTTCCAAGTCAGGTCACTTTTTTCCCTTGAAGCATCCCTATTCTGCTCGTGTATTGGCAGAAATCTTCACCAAGGAAGTGGTCCGTTTACATGGTGCACCAGCCTCCATTCTTAGTGATCGTGATCCAATTTTTGTTAGCTCTTTTGGGCGGGAGCTGTTCAAATTGTAAGGGACTCATCTCAAAATGAGCACAGCGTATCATCCCCAATCGGACGGCCAAACAGGTTGTCAATCGCTGTTTGGAGATGTTCTGGCGGTGTTTCATAGAAGACCATCCTAAACATTGGGTGCAGTGGATGTCTTGGGCTGAATATTGGTATGACACCAATTTCCATACTTCGACAGCCACGATTCCTTTTGAGGTGGTTTATGGACGTAAATCACCAGTACTTAATCGCTTCTTGCCCGGTGAGGTTCATGTAGAGGCTAAGGCGTGAGCTGTATGATCGTGACAAGGCCCGTCGCCAGCTGAAGGACCAACTCCAATGGGCTCAAAGTCGCATGAAAACTCGAGCAGATCGCAGAAGATCTAAAAAGCATTTTGAAGTCGGGGATGGGTTTTTCTTAAGCTTCAACCCCACGGGCAGGTGACCATGGGTGCTTGAATTAATCCCAAGTTAGCACCCCGCTATTATGGACCCTTTCAGGTGTTGAGCATAGTGGTGTTGTGGCTTACAAACTGTGATTACCTGAGACTGCTAGGATCCATCCCATTTTCATGTGTCATTGTTAAAGAAGGCCATAGGCGAGTATAGTGTTGAAGAGACCCTTCCTTCCAAATTGGCTAGTAACAGCACCATAACACTAGAACCTGAGACAGTGTTAGCTCGGCGGTCTGTCCAGAAAGGTGGAGAATTGGTGAATCAGGTGTTAGTTCAATGGAAAGACCAGGGACTCGAGGAAGCAACCTGGGAAGAAGAATTCAACATCATAAGTCAATTTCCTGACTTGCAACTTGAGGACAAGTCTCTTTTTGAAGGAGGTATTGATAGGAATGGGAGTGTGGGCTTAGAAGTAAGGGAGAGGCCCAAGATATGGAGGGTGAATGCTAGGAGAAACAAAAGTGAGAAAAGGAAAGATGAGGTGGCAAGAGAGTAACAGAATTGCCAAAAGAGTGAGAGGGGATCTAAAGGTATTTAGTGAAGGTGTCAAAGAGAGAGAAGGGTATTGGGAATTTTTAGAATTCTGTTATGGAGAGAGAATTGTAACCTCTCCAGAGGAGCTTGGCTCTGGGCGTTAGGATTATCATCTACGGTATTTTCTGTTATCCACAAATAATATTCCTCTTCTCTTATTTACTGTTCTATTTATATTACTGTGTTTTGGCCCCTAACAAAATCTCTAATAGAAAAATGCTTAAACTGCAGGCAGAGATCATAATAGAAAACCAAAGGCTTCTAGCAAATATTTTGTCATATTTAAATTTAAGTAATTTACTGATGCTGTCTGGGCTTCTTGTCTCCTAACAAAGTTCATATGCTATGTGCAATAGTTATTACAAGACAATTTCGTGGCTTTGACTTTAATATCCAATCAACATGGACCTTCTAAGATCTTGATTCCATCTCTAAACTTAAGAAAAATGATTTATAACAGTTGTAACGTGACTTTACAATTTTCACATGTATGGTTAATCTACAACTTTCAGTAGATAGATGTATTTGACAACTTGTGTATTGTCAACCAAGGTTGTGAAATTACTTGAGATCGGAAAGGGTGTGAAAAATTGTAAATCGTGACATAGATCGTAAGATCCTACTAAAAATATAAAAGTGCATTATAATATAAAAATAGGATGATTAAAGTATGTAATAAGTCCACTAAAATTCAATAATTTAGATATATATCTAGTAGTCATTGTATTATTAATATTTTAATTCTATTTTATATTTGAAAAATGATTATGGAAAGGATAAAAGAAGGGAAAAGAAACTGTAGAAAGAAAGGGGTAAAAAAAGAGAAACCAAAGTCATAGGTTATTTCAAAGGCCCAGAACAAGCCCAAAGTGAGTTTCAGAAACAAGCAAAACAAATTCAATATGATCCACACAAACCAAAGTGATCTTAGAGACATGATAAGAAACCTAAAAAAAAAGGAAAGAAAAAGAAAAGAGAACCACAATTGATAGTGATCCAAGACAGTGGTCAAAAGGAAGGAGGGAGGAGAGGGGGGGAGATTGTAACAAGAGAGGTGCCATACTCAGAAAAGACAAAAAAACAAAGAAAAGTTGTGGTGTGGGAGAGGAAACGTGTCACAAATCAGTCGGCTGATTGGGACAAGAGAGGTGTCGCTTGACAAGAAGAGCTTTTAGGGGCAAAAACCCATGAAATGGATTTTCTCTACATTGGGTTGCCCAAACCAACCCACAAAGCTGTGGATCTTCAACTTGTAGGGACATAAGAATTTCATGAGCTAGCAAATTTGCTTGCCAATCATGGTACGATCCCACTCCTCAAAGATCCTACACTGAATCAAGCATGGAAGCCATCCATAACTCGTAGGATCTAACAATCTTACAAGTAAAATCACAATTTTTGACAACCTTGCTGTCAACTCAGTCTAGAAATGTTCTGACCACAATTCATGCATTCACACATAAACTGCATGGTTAATCTGCTTCATTCAGTTGATAGTTGTATCATTGTATGTTACAATTTATAATGCATTGTCAACTTAGTCGTGCAATGTTCTTACACAAGTCATTTGTAAATGATGAATAAATAAACCACAAGGTGAAAGGGAGGGTTAAAAATAAAACTTACCGTGCTCTAACATTTTTGGCACGTTTAATATGTCTCTTCAATAGATCTTGAGGTGACAAATGCTCAACAGACTGCTCATTCTGAAAGCAGCAATGAGCAGAACATTATCAATTAATAGAATTGAAGTGAAAGAACTAAAACTTCAACAGAAGCATTGCTTTAAAAAAAATCTGCATGAGAACAGTGCTATTCTACAAAGCTTATTCAACAACAAAAGTATCAAAGAAATATTTATTTTCCGTGTACATAACGATTTCACTTTCACAAATTTGATTGCTTTAAAATAGGCAGTTAACCAGAAAAGAAAATCCAACCTCTTCCTTCTCATCTTCATTTTTTTCATCTTCTTTCTTGTTTGACATATAACTAGCCACCATAGATGCAGGCAATGGTTTAGGAAGAGCCTTAATGACATCTTTCTGCTGTGGCTGCCAAGTACAATGAAACATAAGATAATAGATAAATAACACATCAAAATAAACAGATGCATATAAAATATTCATCTTCCAAAAGCAAGTCATTGATAATAAAACCTAGTAAAGTCCTGTATATCTCTCATATTATTGTAACCAATTTTAAGACCACATAGCAATAGATCATCCCCAAAAAGCTAAAGCTTCGAAATAAAACCTAGTACATTCCTGTAAACTTCAGCACCACATTGGACGGATGGGATTCTAGTGAGTTTAAATGCAGTGTTATCAAAATCAGATAGGTCATCAACTCCGTATGTGTATCAAGTCAATGGGTCATTGATCAGATCAATGAGTCACTAGTTGAATCACATGAACTAGTATAAATTAAAGTAAAATAAATAGATGTTTGTAATATAATATTATTTTTGTCATGCATTACGCTCATAAGCCATACTATGAAGTTGTGGGAGAGAGTTATTGAACATCGCTTGAGAAGGGAGACCAATGTTTCTGTAAATCAATTTGGATTTATGCCAGGAAGATGTACCATGGAAGCTATTTTCTTGATGCAACATTTAATGGAAAGGTATCAAGAAAAGAAGAAAGATTTACATATGGTGTTCATAGATCTTGAGAAAGCATACGATAGGGTCCCAAGACAAGTCCTATGATGAACTCTTGAGAAGAAAAAAATATCATTAAAATATGTTAATGCAATCAAGGATATATATGAAGGACTACCACATGTGTGAAAGCTTGTAATGGAACATCAAGGGATTTTCCTATCACGGTAGGTGTACACCAAGGTTCGACTCTTAGTCCTTATCTCTTTGTCTTAGTGATGGATGAACTATCAAAAGATATTCAAGAGGAAGTGTCGTGGTGTATGTTTTTTTCAGATGATATTGTGCTTATTGATGAGACCAAAGACGGTGTTAATAGAAAACTTGAATTGTGGAGAAACCCTTTAGAGTCTAAAGGATTCACGATAAGTCAAAGCAAGACTAAGTATATGAAGTGTGAGTTTTCGTTGGGAAGAGATGGTGATCAAGATCCTGTGCATCTACTTGGTCAAGAGGTACCCAAGAAAGATGCTTTTAGATACTTTGGATCAATTTTGCAAAAAGGTGCAGAGATTGATGAGGATGTAAATCATAGAATCAGAGTAGGGTGGATGAAATGCAGAGCGCATCTGGGTTTTTGTGTGACCTCAAAATTTCACTTAAGCTAAAAGGAAAATTCTATAGAACAGCTGTAAGACCTGCAGTGTTATATGGAGCTAAGTGTTGGCCAGCACATAAGCAAGATGAGCATAAAATAAGGATAGCAAAAACGAGGATGTTAAGGTGGATGTGTAGTTATACGAAGATGGATAAGATAAGAAATGAAGATATTCGACGAAAGGTAGCAATAGTATCGGTGAGTGAAAAGAGAAGGGGCATAGATTGAGGTGATTTGGGTATGAAATGAGACGGCCCTTGGATGCTCCTGTAAGAACAAGAGTTTGTTACCAAGAGCTTGTCACAAAGAGAGGTAGAGGTAGACCGAAACTTACCTGGGAAAAGGTAATTAAACAAGACTTAATGAAGTAGGATATAGATTGGCGGAAGGTATGTCTTAAGACGGAATGGAGAAAAGCTATAAGCTTAGTGGAGGGTTAGACCCGTTAGTATATCTATGTTCCAGTTGGTCCCTTTTTAGTTCTTTCCCTCTTCATTTTTCCCCTCCTTCTTTCACCCTTCTTTACTTTTATCTTATTTTTCTTTTCTTTTGTCTTATTTCTCCTTTTCTTTCGCATCTATCATTGGGTTCATCTACCACCGACTTCAATTAACTTAGGTTAAAGGTGTTTTGGTGTTGGTGTTGATGTTGATATAACAAAACAATTGTAATCTAATGGTAGGTTAGTCTTATGTAAAGGAAGTGGTCTGAGCTCCAAAATCCGCAGGTAGCTACTATTTTGTATTTTTGCAGTTTTGTGATTGAGATTTGCATTTGTGGTTTCCTGGAGTGTAGCGGTATTCAACATTGAAATTGGTTCACCAGTTCAACTAGAGGTAATTTCACCAGTTTAATCCAATTCAAAGCCAATTTAATGACATAAACACCAAGTTGCATAAATAACTACTTGAATAAGTAAACCAACCTGACTATGGGCTCAGTTCCTAGTCAAACCAATTCAACTGGCCAGGCCAAGCCAAGCCGAGTTTTATAACTCTTTATAAGGCTTTGGACTCTCCAACTACAAGAGTCAGCTCTTGCTATTTAGTTCTCCCCAAGGTCTTGTTGGTGACACCATCAAAGTTTTTCTCCCAAGATCTTATT
Organism: Glycine latifolia; assembly: GCA_013407115.1. Taxonomy (NCBI): domain Eukaryota; kingdom Viridiplantae; phylum Streptophyta; class Magnoliopsida; order Fabales; family Fabaceae; genus Glycine; species Glycine latifolia. The sequence continues at coordinate 37,387,768 of CM023955.1, forward strand.
AATTGGTATCAAAGTTTTTCACCATGTTTCTTAGCTACAAATAAGAGGCATAGGTGGTGACACCAGCATTTCATTGTTCGCCTGAAACTAGTCAAAAGACTAGTACACAACCAACCCACTCGGGAATCGGGGTTAACATATGGAACTTGAGTTCCACATAGAAACTATGGTGTGAAATCCCACATAACTATATATATGGTTAAAAATAAAGCTTCTAAGGGCTTAGGCAATTCTCTCCTTATGACTTATGAGATGACTTTTGGAGTTGCGTTAGGCCTAACCCAAATACAAGATGGTATCAATAACCTGAGCCATTTCTTCACAAACAAATGTTTTTTCCTTTTCTTTTCCACTAGAACAATATCAATGCTTCGCTGGTCCAGTTCTCTGCTTCCGTGCCTTTTTGCCAACGTGATCCAATGACCAAGGGCCACCCCCTTTGCCAGTAACCTTCCTCCATCATAGCCCCTCAAGCCACCACACAACCCTCTACACACTTGTCTGTAACTGGCTCATGAACCCTTTTACAAGATATCAACCTGCCATCAAGCTTTCAGCAACCACACCCAGCCTTACCCCAGCCACAAATCAGTATGGTGTCTTCCCCCAGATCAATCCTACTGTTGCATCTCAGAGTTTCACCAATGTTCCTCTCATTCCTTGTGAAAAACACACTAGGTCTACCAATTATCCAGCTTTGGTTCAAGGGATGAAGTCGTTCCAATTGCCTCACCAAACTACTCACAGTTATCCTCACCAAAGACCAATCATGTTGGAAACAAATTGATGCATCCTAATCTAGGGTTTTGTGTTATTCTCTTGATGCTAAGGTGCAGGTTTGATACTCTGCCTTCAAGACATGCTATGACAATTGGAACAAAGCATGGTTCTGATTACATGGAAGATCCTCCTCTTTATCACTCAATTGTTGGTGCTTTACAATATGGTACACTTACCAGACCAGAGGTTGGTCAGTGCTAATAGGATCTGTCAGTTTCTTTCTCAACCTCAGGAGCAACATTAGAAAATGGTTAAATGCATTTTACAGTACCTGCAGGGATCTATTTCTTTTGGCCTACCACCACAGGCTGCACCTGCTGACCAACCCTTCTCTCTTCAGGCATACTGGTGAATGGTGATGCTGATTGCTGACTAGTGTAGTGATCATGATAATAGGCAATCTAGTAATCTACTCCTGGATCATGTATTTTGTGCTTCTAATCTTGTCTCTAGGTGGTCCAAGAAACAAACCAATTCTTGGTGGTCCAACACTACTGCAGCAGTTTTCTGGATAGAATCTCTATTTCAAGAATTGAAGGTCACCACTCACTCCAATCATCATATACTGTGACAATAACAGCATTCTTCTACTGTCACATAATCCTATTCTGCACACTAGAACAAAACACATGGAGCTAGATCTTTTCTTGGTCAGAGAAAAGGTCCTCAATAGGAATCTGCAAGTCTACCATTTCCCTGCTCAAGACTAGGTTGCTGATGTTCTCACCAAGGCGGTCTCAACTCCAAGATTCTGCAACTCACATGACAAACTCAAGTTCTGGAACAGTGAACTGATCCATCCCACATGAGTTTGTGGGGAGCATGTTAGAGTATATACAGTAGCTTCTAAGCTTAGTTTACTCTCATCCAGCTGTCATTTTGCTAGTGACAGTTTATCAGTTAGCTATACTAACTGAGTTGTTGATCAGAACTAGGATATTTTGTATAAATACTAATCATCTTTGTTTTACCATTGAGAATTCATTAATATCGAAATCATTTTCATTTTTCTTCTCTCTACTTTTCATATTTGATAGGTGTGATCACTCTTAAGAGCTTCAAATCACCCTTGTAATGTACTCACTGCCCACAATACACCATCAGAATGGAGGTCTTAATGCATTGGATTTGGAAGAACTAACTTGCAAAGATACATGTGAAACATTCACTGTTGTGCAGAATGAATTTTCTGATTTTCACCTCGAGGACAAGGCCAAACTCAGGGAGGGAGAGATATTGTTAGATCCCCCCACTCCCAAAAAAAAAAAACTAAGTGTGTGTACAGTAGAAGGAACAAGATTACACCCAACTTACCTCTATTAATGCAGCCATCGAGTAGAATGCAAATGAGTGGCTAGGTTGTTACAAAAAGGAGACTAGATAACAGATGGTCAGTTATGGTGAAGTTGTAACTGAATCAAGGATAAGCCCAGGCTCTGGAAGTCCTGGAAAGCTGGAAAATTTGTATATTTTATTATTCATCTCTATCTTCTCGAGGAAGCCATTCTCCAGAGAATACAGATCACCCATAATCAAGGTTCACCTTTGATATTGTCCCATTTCCCACCTTTTTCCTAACTCTTTCACCTTACACCTCATTCATTCAAAGGAAAACAAAGAATGCAACATAAAACTGTATTAAACCTTAAGGCCTGTTTTATATTTTGAATGGTGAGTCCACTAACAAAAATAAAAAATAAAAAGCTCTATTCAGGTGATGAGCATCTTTGGCTTTAATTATCTATACAGCTTCCTCTAATAAATTGGTTTCAAATAAGTTAATTTTAGCAGATTTTCATCAGATTCAAATTCAAGTTTCTCAGAGAAAGGTATGTCCTAGTCACAATTTTAAAACCTAAACTGTGTGTTCTAGTTAAACTCGCAACTGGTGAAAAGGAGGTTACAGGACCCTTGTTCAAAGCATCATATATAAAATTCAAACCCACTGCAACTGCAACACAATACTACTTGATGCAGTACCCACAGGAAAAGCATGCATAAGCCAAAAGAAACTACTAACTTCTACTTATAAAAGATTCAATCATTGTCTCATTCCAAAGATGCCAAATGATAGAAAATATCTGCATCTTCATAGAATTAAGATCAATTGGTACAGAGTTTAGAAATCAATATATTTCATTCAAATTCCACACACACAAAAATAAAAGGCATGACCTCAGAATCACCTGTGTTTAGTTCTAAATTCAATATTTGCTGTACATAGGATAAGGTACAACCAAAATATTCATCAAGTTTCCTCGAGTCAAACTTATTTAAAGTGAAAGTTCAATTACAGCAATTTTATAATTTATCAAAGTATACATGCAATGCAATTAGCACCATCTCTTTAACACTAATTAAACTAGAATTACGGAAGAATATTTAGCCAGTCAACATCACATGCTTGAAATCAGAAGCAGATGACAAATTATAAAAAGAGGAAGTACAAATATATAACTCAAACCTGGCTTTCTTCATTTATACCATTTCTCAACCATGATCTACAAAGTGCATATAGAGAAGCATCCTCCGTTACTCTGACCTAAAAGTATGAAATATAACATAATTACCACAACTAAAAAGAAAATACCAGGGAAAGGGCTAAGATTTTGGTTCACAGGACTAGCTCATTGTCATATGTCATAACCAACACTACAAGTTTATGCATTGGATTTAAAATATTTAGTTAAGAAAGTGACAAGGTTGGATATAATATATGAAAATGTTTTGGGGGTTTTCAACTTAGTGTGTGTTTGGATTGGAGTTAAAATCATGGTGAGTTGGGTCAAACTTGGTTTGACTGAAAATTGTGATGTTTAGTTACTAAATCTAAAGCAATTCCAATGGGAAAAAATCATGGTGAAGTTGAAGCAACAAGAAGTTGCTTCTACTTCATGCAAAATCAATTTGAACGTATTTTTTCTAATTTATCCCCACACTTATTACATCAGTTACACAGAGCAATATGAATATCACGAAACAAATCCACTGCTTACACAGAGCAATATGAGTATAGTTGTGATGGGGAACACATATATATAAATAATTTTTGTAAGGGTTATGGTTCGGTTCTAGTTATGACTTATGACTATTTCAGAAGTTAACATACTATACATATATTCTCTTAATTTAATAATTAACATGAAATGAAAAAATTATGCCTATATATGTATATATATACACACACACACAGAAAAGTGTACATAGACATTAAAACCCATTTTGGTAATTTCACACTCAATCAAATTTGATTCAAAGTATCCAAACAAATATTTTCTTAAAAATCATTTTTTTTATACTTGTTATCCAAACAAAAATCATGTTGCCTCAAAATCAATTTTAACCATAATCAATTCTATAGAATCATGTTGATCTAATCACTGCATATCCAAACACACAATTATATGTTGAATCATCACTTATTTTGTAGCACCAACTAATTACAAATTAAGTTACTGTTATAATTACAGTTAGAACTTTGTTTACTCTAAAACTGATTTAATCATTTTTTCTTATTTGACTTCAAGTTAACGAGAAAATTTCTTTCCTTTCTACATAAATTAGAATTCTAAGACCTACCCTAGTCACATTATAATGTTATCCTGTACTTGGGAAACATGTTCAAGCTTCCTTTCAATCTTTGCTAGTGAAACTAGATAGTTATGTCAACTTCGGAAGCATGGTCAGTCTACTTTTGATGTCACTCATTCAATTTTAATATAGGGTCCAAGTTGCCTTTACTCCTTCAAGTCTTAAGTAGTTTTTACTTTTATTGATTACTTCTGTTACTCCTTCAATACCCATTTGTTTAGTCACTTGTATGTTGGGTATGGCTCATACTAAGCCTATATATTTCCTTGTAATCTGAGTGCATTGTAACGAGTGTGTGAGGAGAATATAGAGAAAAGCTTGACGTAGCCCACATTGGGTGAACCAGTGTAAACACTGTGTGTTATTTTTTCTTCCCCTTCTCTCTCTGTTTTTTTCTCAATTTTTATGTGATTGTTCGGTACCAACATTTTAAACCAAAAAAATTACCCAAATAATTAAGTATTTACACAGTTCAGTCTGGAAATGTTGATCATACGAAGTTACAATGTTACATTGTGATAAACAAGTGGCTTTATATATTGGCTAAAATCCAATCTTTCATGAGAAGACCAAGCGTATAGAATTTGATAGTTACTTCGTCCATGTCTCCAAGAAGTTACTTCCAAGGAAATCACTAGTTTGTTAACTCGAGTAATTAACTTGCAGATGTTTTCACAGTTTCTGGTCCTGTCCCACCTCTGTTCTCAAGGTTTACACAGGTCTGTGTAGTTTGATTTTGAGACCTCCTCTGTTCAGGTTTTTTTTCCTCGTGTTGAGCAGTTTGCACTTCATGATACAATACTCCAAGGTATTAATTATTTTATGCTGTATCTTTTTCCTCCTTGTGCAAATTTTCTTTTGTTGTTACAGACTTTTAATTATTTCTTGGATTTATGGGGATTTTTTGTCTAGATTATGTCACTGTGACCTTTTATTATTAATTATTAATGATGACAATTTTGGGTAATTTTTATTTTGAGCATTTACAGTGTAGTATAATTATTTATTTTTCAGTATAGAAGCCCTACAGCTCTACCACTAGGTCCACTACAGCATTTTTGGGGTTGGCTGCTCTATGCTATTAGCCATGATTATCAACAATGCTTATTCCTATTTTACCAGGATCTGCATGAATTATTTTTAAAAAATAGCAATTTGAATTTGTCACAAAAAATTTAATTTACCATTAATTCTGTAAAACATATAAAGCCACCCCAATTGCAAAAATCAGGCTCAATTAATTCTATTTAAAAACTAATTAACATTTACGATATAAATTATATTTTTCCATTTATTTCTTTATAAAGCAAAATTACACCACATTTCTTATAGATATATTACATCTTATAAGTTATATGATAATTCTTCATCCATCTCTCTATTCTGTAAATTCAAATGTATGAATGATCAAGTAGACCAAAACCACTTCTCATTTAACATAAGAAAACTAACCAAAAACACTTCCCCCTTATTCTTAATCTTAATTAACCCACCTCTAACTGCAAACAGAAGATACAAATCCATCATGCTATGATATCCATGTAATTGTAAAGACTAATGAATCATCAATCTCCACATCTACATTTCACTAAGCTTACCAAAGCCCTTTTTCCAATTATGACCAAGGGTGAAAGAAGACTAAATAATGAGCTACAGAACTGAATTGGAGAGTGAATTTAAGGTAAAGAAGAATGGTTAGATTCCTATATGATGCCTACAAAAATCACAGCAGAAACTGACAATATTCACTATGCTTTATGGAACAATTCGTTGGACCTTCTGAGAATAAACTCATCTATAAAAGTGAGTCTAAAGCACATGATTATCAAGGGATAAAATTGACAAAAAAAAAATTGAAAAGAAAGGAACAAATGGATCAAAGGTAAGGGTGCTCAGTTCATAACCATGTTTACAAAGACAAGTTTAACACACAATGAAATTAAAACAAGTCATCACTGTAAGATTAGGAGAAAGTAATACAGATGCCTTGAAACTGTGAAAGATACAATTGTAGGCAGAAGACAAGCTCATTGTGCATATCCCAACATCAACATATTTTGGAAAAATATTTAAACAAGCACTTGCAATTACACAGAATGTAATTACATAAACATACAAAAGGGAAGAGCGTCACATTAAATGCAAATTAATGCAGTAATTATAAATAACTCTGCAAGACAAACACAATGCAAAGGATGTAAAATAAGAGAAAAAGGGACTCACTTTTCGATCTCTAATAACAACGTAGGTATCCTCTCTGCTTTTTTCCCTGAGAAACCCAACAGAAATATCAATCCAACTCCATTACCAAACGAAAACACAACAAAACACCACGATAAATACAAATTCAAAAAATTCACCTCGTATTGGTATCTTTACCGCCATTGACATCAGCAACCGCGGAGCGAGCAGCAGCCTAAAACCAATCACAAAAAAAAGAACAATTTGAAATTCAGCATAATATTTATTTCCACCACATCAACCAACACCAAAGATACAATTCCAATTTAAAACCAAGTTGAATCAAACTGGTACTATCATTTAAAATGGACAAAATCTAGAACCTCAAAACAAAAAGGGAAAATCATAACCATCATTTATTCACTCTAATAGATCACTCATTCAGAAAACATGTAAAATTCAAAAGGGGGGCTTCAGATTCGGAACCCTTTTAACGGGAGGCGAGGCGGCGGGTGCGGCGTGAGGGAACGGCACGTGAGTCGGCGGCCGACCCACGTGCAAGGCGTGGCTGAAGTAGTCCAAGGGCACGCCGCGAACGCCGCCGCCGTACATCATGGACGGCGGCGGGAAGGCGGCGGATACGCCGCCGTGATCGGCGGCTCTGACGCCTTTGGGCGCGAAGGGGTAGACAAAGTGAGCGTTTGGGGTGCGAATTGGGAGGGTTTGTTGCTGGGAAGGGTAATGGTGGTGCTGCTGCTGCTGCGGCGGCTGGGGGAGCGGCGAGATGGGTCGCGATGCGGTGGTTGTGGCGGTGGCGGGGTCGAGAGGCATGGCGGCGGTGGCGGTGATTTTTGAACTAGAATTTGAGTGAAGAGAGGAAAAGGAAGCTGCGAAGTTGTTTTGATTGTGCGCGTGTGAGTAAGTGATTTTGGGGATTTTATTTGGAGAGAAGAAAAAGGGAGGGAAAGGGAATTTGGTAATAATTGTCCGGGAAGAAATAAAAAACGGGAAAGCAAAAATTAATAACAGCTGCTTGTGTGGGGTTCGGTTTTGGAGGTTTTCGATGTGGACCGTTAATGGAAAAAATATTATATAATCTAGGATTATAATGAGCTAGATTAATATTCACGGAGTCACGAAATTAATTGTTATTAATAATTTTTAAAAATTAAAATATATCAAATAGTCAGAGTTTATTTCTCTCTGAGTGAAGTGTTCTTTTCCTTGTGAGAAGTTTATTCTTGTTTCCCTATATCAATGGTTTCCAAACACATAATCATACAATCATATATCTTCCTTTTCGGTATCCTTTACTCTAGTTTTTGCCAATAAACCACATGATTTCCTCCCCACTTGTTCCTTTTATCTAGCCTTGGCCATTAAACCACAAAACACCCTCCTTCACCCTTTCCTTTGTTCCAACCTAACTTCCTGTTTTCCACAAACCCTATAAAACCTTTCCTAATCCTACTAAGGAAAACCAAAATGTTGATAACACCATCCTTGAGGAAGATGGCCATGACCTAGGCTTTAACATTGAAAATGTTGAAAATAGCGTAGCTGATTTTTCTTTGTGCCTAGTTAGTTGTTTCTTAATGGTCAAACCTATTTGTGTCCACTTCATGAAAGGGTGTGTCCATATCTAGGATTAAGGAAGGCTTATACCTCTTTAGGTTTTTCCACCTAGTGGATATTCATAGAGTCATCAAGGGTGCACCATGGAGCTTTGATAAGCATCTGGTTACTGTTGTGTCATCAAAGCAAGTGAGATCCCAACCAATGTACCACTATTCTCAGTCTCGTTCTAGATCCAAATTTATGAACTAATAATGAGCTTTATGCCACAAACAATCAGCCAAGGCATTGGTAATTTCCTAGGAGAATTCGTGGAATATGATGAAAAAGGTTAAGTATCCTGGAGGTGGCTCAGTGGAGATCATGTCCAAATATGAGCACCTAGGAGTGTTATGCTACCTACATGGCATATTGGGATATTCTTATGATTTTTGCACCAAACTTCTGTTTATGCAAAAAGATATGAAAGTTCGCTCATGGAGCCCAAACCTTAGGGCTGACACTCGTAACTATGGAGGAACAAGGGGTCTCATTGGCTAAGACAAAATGATCAAGATGTTTCAACATTCAAGCCTCCTTCAATGGCAGAAAGCAACATTGTGCAGGGAAGACACAATAATTACAGTGAACCTGACACAATTAATGTTAATAATGTTCAAACGACCAAAAGCACAGATTTTTTGGTGGAAATATTCAAGAATTCAAAATTGATTCTCTCCAAAATCGTTTCACAATCATCAACTATTATTGACAATGATGATGAAATGATTGTGGACAATTACGACAATGATTTGGTCATTGGAGAAATAAAGAGGCGCTTCGAGAACAATCAATCTGAGGATCAGAAGAATGATCAACTGCTATTATTGACCTAAATTCAAGCCAATCACCAACAACACTGAAAAACCTTTTTAAATTGTGAGCCCTAGCATAGAGGCCTGTTAGGGTCAATGAGTTTCCTTAGTTGGAATTGTTGAGGCCTAGGCAACCTACGTGTAATTCCTTATGTCAATGACTTCATCTAAACGCACCACTTAGACGTTATCTTTTTTTTCTGAAACACTTGTTCATTCTTCGCGTATGGATGAAATAAAAAATCTTATTGCTTTTAATGATTGCTTTGTTATTAGTTGTACAGGTCAAAGTAAGGGTCTAGCTCTTCTTTGGAAACGCTCCTTCGAGTGTCATATGTAGAATTATTCATCAAACTTCATTCATGCTTAAATCCACCAAACATGCTTTCATGTCTGGCAATTGATTGGTTCTATGGATGTCCCGAGAGAAATAAGGTGTGAGTCATGGGACCTCATTCATCATATCTCTAACATCTCTCCTCTTCCATGGTGTATTTTTGGTGACTTCAACGATTTTTTGTCTCAAGATGACAAGATAGGCAATCGTGATCATCCCAACTAGTTCATTCAAGGCTTCCGGGAAGCTGTTGTTGATTGTAATCTCCATGATCTCCCTATGGGAGGCTACAAGTATACAGGGGCTCGAAGAAAAGGTAAACCATATGCTATTAAAGAGAAGCTTGATAAAGCCCTAGCAATTATTGAATAGATTGATCATTTTCCAAATTTCAAATTATTCAACAAAGTGGCTTGAAGATCATGTTATTCTCATATTCTTCTCAAATTGAATGCTTCCACTAATAAGCCTTTTCAAAGTAGTTTCGATTTGAGAACTCATGGCTTCTTCATCCTGATCTTCCTCACATTGTCCAACAAAGGTGGTCCAATTCCGTGCACCTTGATCGCATCTCTAAACTCAATAGTTGTTCAACTGAATGAATAGTTGGGGTCACCAAATAAAAATAGAATTTATTTTCCAAATTGGTACCTACCCAAAAGATTTCGAATTGATTTGTGAATTTAATGATGAGGACTCAATAGTAAAATTCACAATAATGTGTGACAAGCTAAACAATTTGATCAACTAGGAGGAAGCCTTTTGGAACCAACACGCAAAGGTGTATTGGCTCAAAGATGGCAACATCAACTCAAAATCCTTCCATTCCTATGCATCACCTAGAAAAAGATGAATGTTATACCATCTATTTCTTTTGAAAATGGTAACATTTTCACTAGTCACAATGATATTTGCAATTTAGTCAAGAATTATTTTGAGAACCTTTATTGTAATGATATTGTTCACATTGATCATGTTATCAATAATATTATGCCTTGGATTTTGTATGTTGATAATCTTAATTTAGTTGTTCCTTTTACTATAGCCAAATTAAAAAATGCCTTGTTAGAAATGGACTCAAATAAATTGTTGGAATAACCGAGAATCGAAAAAGGGGGTTAAATAAATTATTTTCAATACTTTTACTTAATCATTGTTTAGATTCAATTAAAATCAAACCTCTTATGAAATCAAGGTTTTCTCAAAAGTCTTGTAAAACATTAACAACACAATAAACCAAGGAATCAAAAAACCTTAGAAAATTGAGTTTTATGGCCCACACATATCAATTCCACTATCAAGATTAATTCACAAAATCAAGGGTTAGAGAAAGAGACAATCACACACAAAATTTATATTGGTTCAATTCTCAAGATGACCTACATCCAGTTGTTCTATGTTCCCTCAGAAACATTTCACTATTAAAAAACCAAGGTACAAACATTATGCACATGCAATTCGCTAACAATCTACTTTTCCCTTGAACGGTACAAGAGAAAATCCAAGAGTTGAAACCCTATCAACTCAAAAAAACCCTTGGTAACGCAAACCAAGATTAAAATCTACATAGAAATCAGAATTGGATTGAATACACCTTTGATGTGCAGATCACAACATCTTCCATAGATGATCGACTCATGATGAATGATGAATAATCATTGATCAAGTTGATTCTTGTTGGGTAAAAGTGGCGCAACAGTCTTGCCCTCAAATCAAATGCGGAAACGTAATTAGAACACAAAAGGAGGAGCGAGAGAGACAATATGTTTTACGTGAGAAAACCGTCCCGGAATCTGGAAAGGAAAAACTCACGGGACACTAGCCCAGATCAAATATCCACTATAACTGAGAATGGTTACAATGAATCAAATACACCAAGCTGGTGATACACTCAACCTCTCCAACAATGGTGATAATCAATTCTCAAAGTGTTTCACTCTAATCACTCAATATGCAGACACGCAGGCTTGCTCAACAATGGCCCTCAAGACTGTCACTCGAGGCTCTCAAATATGCGGAGACTCTCTCACACTCAAATCTTCCTTGACGTTTGTGTCTTCTGCACTCTCACATCTCTATCTCTGGTCTCTCCTAATTTTACCCTCAACTAATGTATATATAATGGTAAATTAGGTCTGGGATAAAAACCCCTCAAATGGGCTTGGGCCAGCATTGAAGGAGTAAAGTCCAACAATTCTCTCCCTACAACTTCAATGTGGTAAATCAAATACAGCCCAACATCTTCAACTCTTCAAAACAACCTGGCTTCTCTATCGCTCAGGTTTGACACAACCCGTCAGTGTGACGAGTGTATCATCAACCCGACCTCTTCAATGAGATGAGTTCACCAACCAGGCACCTTCACAGCAACCTTCAAATTTCCTTGCTGATACCGGCTTGGTCATCATGTCGGACCAATTCTGGTCAGTGTGCACTTTGGCAAGTCCGAGCTCTCCATCTTTCATCACATCCCGGATCCAATGATATCTCACATCAACATGCTTGGAGCGGAAGTGGTAAGTCGAGTTCTTCGCCAGATGAATGGCGCTCTAGTTGTCACATTTCAGCTCGTACTTGTCCTGTTCATGACCGAGTTCCATAAGGAACTTCTTTATCCACAGCATCTCCTTGCTTGCCTCGGTCACAACAATGTACTCGGTCTCGGTCGTCGATAGTGCGACACACTTCTGCAATTTTGATTACCACGAGATTGCTCCTCCAGCAAATCTCATCAGATATCCGGTCGTTGACTTCCTCGAGTCGGAATCTCCCCCTAAATCAGCATCCGAGTAGCCTTGCAGCTCGGCTTCACCATCTCCAAATCTAAGGCATAACTCGGTCGCTCCTCTCAAGTACCTGAAGATCCACTTCACTGCTTCCCAGTGCTCTCTGCCGGGGTCCGAAAGAAACCGGCTCACCATTCCAACTGCAAATGCCAAGTCGGGTCTTGTGCAAACCATTGCATACATCAAGCTTCCGACTGCGGATTGGTACAAGATCTTCTGCATCTCTTCTCTATCTTCATCAGATCTCAGACACTGCTTCTTATTCAGTTTTAAATGCCCGGCCAAGGGGTGCTGACTGTTTTGGCCTTGTCCATGTTGAATCTCTTCAGAATCTTCTCAACATATTTCTCTTGACTTAGCCACAGTAGCTTTTTCTTTCTATCCCGAATAATCTTGATTCTGAGAATCTGCTTTGCAGGACCGAGATCCTTCATCGCGAAGGCCGAACTCAACGCCTTCCTCAGAGTGGAGATCTTCAACTTGTCTTGTCCTACAATCAACATATCATCAACATAAAGTAGAAGAGCCAGGGAATCACCGGTCTCATACCTCTTCACAAATACACAGTGGTCGACTTCAGTCTCCACAAATTTGTGTTCGTTCATGAAGGATTCAAATTTCTTGTACCACTGTCGAGGTGCTTGTTTCAAGCCATAGAGACTCTTCTTCAGCCGGCATACCATGCCGTCGCATCCCGGAGCTCAAAACCCTTCAGGTTGCTCCATATATATCTCCTCTTCCAACTCACCATGAAGGAATGTCGTCTTCACGTCCATCTGTTCTACCTCGAGGTCCATCGAAGCCGCCATTGCTAACACAGTCCGAACCGAGGTCATCTTCACAATAGGAGAGAAGATCTCTTCAAAATCAACACCTTTCTTCTAATTACAACCCTTCACTACAATCCAGACTTTGTATCTCGACTTCTGCCCGTTCTCTTCAGGTTTGATCTTGTACACCCACTTGTTCTTCAAAGCTCGTCTTCCTTTGGGCAACTCGGTCAACTCATAAGTCCGACTCTCATGCAAGGAATTCATCTCGTCTTGCATTGCCTTCAACCATTCTTCTTTGTCTGAGCTCGTCACTACCTCATCATAACTCTGAGGCTCACCATCTTCAGCAATAATGGTGTATTCATCTGAAGAGTACCTTGTAGAAGGTCTTCTGTCTCTAGTGGGGTATTTTGGTTGTTCTTCTTCAATCGCTTGAGAACCCGGTGCATCACGATTTTTCACATCAATTCGAACCTCAGTATCTCGGTCCTCTTCAGCATGTTGCTGGTCAACATTTCTTTCCTCGAGCTCTCCCCCTACTTCAACTCGAACAGGAGGGGCGGGTTCTTCACGTCGAACAGGAATCTGGACTTCGGGTTTCGAGATGTCATGAATTGTCTCATATTCATGAAATACTACATCTCGGCTTCTCACTATCTTCTTGTTAATCGGATCCCAAAGTCTGAACCCGAACTCAATTTTCGGCGAACCGAAGTAAATGCATTCCTTGGTCTTCGCATCGAGCTTTGCCCTTTCATCTTTGGGGACATGCACGAAAGCTCGGCATCCAAACACCTTCAGGTGGTCATAGGTCGCATTCCGACCTGTCCAGACTTCTTCAGGAATGTCCCCTTCCAGTGGTCTTGATGGTGACAGATTAATCAAGTCAACAGCTGTCATGACGGCCTCTCCCCAGTATGCTTTTGATAATTTGGCATTGGATAGCATACTCCCGACCTTCTCTTCAATAGTCTTGTTCATCCTCTCAGCTAGTCCATTCAACTGCGGAGTCTTGGGAAGTGTTTTCTCAAGTTGGATCCCAGCTTCTCTACAGTGAGCTTCAAAGGGACCTCGTTACTCACCACCGTTATCTGATCGAACCACTTTCAACTTCTTGCCAGTCTCCCTTTCCACCATAGCATGAAACTCTTTAAAACATTGGAGTACCCGGTCTTTAGTCTTCGTCAAATAGACCCACACCTTGCGGGAATGATCATCAATGAAAGAAACAAAGTACTGAGCTCCTCCAAGCGATCTCTCTGACATGGAGCAAACATCAGTATGGACTAGGTCTAGAATCTGCCTTCGTCGCCTGGGTTGATCCAGTCTCACAAACGAAACCTGGTGCTGCTTTCCAGCTAGGTAATGTGTGCAACTCTCTAACACTTGGCCCTTCAACCCGGTCAATAGTTCTTTCTTCTCCAAAATCTGGAGTCTTTTCTCGATCATGTGGCCGAGACGCTTGTGCCATAGCTCCAGACTCTATCCATCTCGAATGGCATTGGTTTCTCCACCAATCGTTCTTCCTTGCATCACATACAAGGAGCCTTCTTTCTTACCTCGAGACACTACCAAGCTTCCCTTGGTCAGCTTCCATCTACTTTCTCCAAAGTAATTTACTGACCCGGCATCATTTAGTTTTCCAACTGAGATCAAATTCAAACGCATGTCAGGTACATGCCTCACATCCTTCAGCGTAACCTTGCACCCTGTATCTGTGGTCAGAGTTACATTACCAACACCAACAATCCTGCTGGTCACCTGATTTCCCATCTTCACGACACCATAATCTCCCTTCCTGTAAGCATAGAATAATCCCTCATGTGGGGTGACGTGGAACGAGGCACCAGAATCAACAATCTAGGTGCAATCATCATGGGCAATGTTCAACACTTCCTCACTGAGGAGGAATATCTCAGCATTCGAGTTAGCAACCACAGCCATGGTGCTCCACAGCCATGGTGCTCCTCTCATTTCTCTTTCTGGGAATAATCTAGTCCGGCTTCACACAGGCGTTTTGCTCGTCATTCTGCAGAGCTCGGCAGTCCAGTCTCTTGTGTCCTACCTTCCCACAGTAGAAGCACTTAAAGTCATGTTTTGGCCTTGACAGGCCTCTGGACCTATCTCGTCCACCTCGATCCCGGCTCTTGCTACGACCCCGGGAATCAGAATTTCTTCTATTCTCAGCAACGTTAGCCTCAGACGTGTTGGTTACACCTCGTTCTCTTCTCCTGGCGTCTTCATTCAGGAGGTTGTCCATCACAACATCCATCTTCAATTTTCCATCAGAAGCCGAGTTACTCAAAGTCACTACCAGAGTATCCCAGCTTTTCGGCAACGAACTCAATAACAGCAAAGCCTGCAACTCGTCATCAATCTTCATCTCGGCTTTGGTCAATTGATTCACAATACCTTTGTAGGTGTTGAGGTGTTCAATCATGTTCATTTCGTCCTTGTATTCTATCTTCACAAGTCGGCGAACCAGGTGTGCTTTGTTCCTGGGAGTCTTCTTCTGAATCATGGATTCTAACTTGTTCCACAATTCGTACACGTTCGTGAACTCGGACACGTGCTCAAATAGGCTTTTATCTATATATTTCTTGATCATGGCCACCGCCTTACGACTCAGGACCTCCCATTCCCTATCACTTTTGCCAGCCAGTTTCTGAGCAAGGGTAATGGGCTCAAATAGATCTTTGTAGTAGAGGTGATCCTCCATCATCGGTCTCCAATACGCAAAGTTGTCTGCGGTTAACCTGAACATATCTCCATCGTGGGTGATACTGCTGGTCTCCATCTCGTCTTCTTCAGAACCCGTCGAACCCGGGCTCTGATACCACTATTGGGTAAAAGTGGCGCAACAGTCTTACCCTCAAATCAATTGCGGAAACGTAATCAAAACACAAAAGGAGGAGCGAGAGAGACAATATGTTTTACGTGAGAAAACCTTTCCGGAATCTGGAAAGGAAAAACTCACGGGACACTATCCCATATCAAATATCCACTATAACTGAGAATGGTTACAATGAATCAAACACACCAAGCTGGTGATATACTCAACCTCTCCAACAATGGTGATAATCAATTCTCAAAGTGTTTCACTCTGATCACTCAATATGCAGGCACGCAGGCTTGCTCAACAAAAGCCCTCAAGACTGTCACTTGAGGCTCTCAAATATGCGGAGACTCTCTCAGACTCAAATCTTCCTTGACGTTTGTGTCGTCTGCACTCTCACATCTCTATCTCTGGTCTCTCCTAATTTTACCCTCAACTAATGTATATATAGTGGTAAATTAGGTCTGGGATAAAAACCCCTCAAATGGGCTTGGACCAGCATTGAAGGAGTAAAGTCCAACAATTCTCTTGAAGAAATGCAGAGAAGATAACTTAGATGACTCTTAGAAAGTATTTTTCAAAAAACAATATTATAACAAGAGTCACTAATGAGAAAGAACAAATGAGAATATATATAATGTTAACTAACAAAACATATTTAATCGATTACTAAATCTTTAATCGATTAATTCGATCAAATACCCTTTGTTATGCATTTCCAAAAAAAGTGGTAATCTATTATCTCGTTTCATAGTGACTAGTGTGAACTTCTGAGAATTATGAATAATCAATTACGAAATGTTATAATTGATTATTTCATCTTACAAAGAGTTTCTTAAATTTTTAGCCGCAATCTAATCGATTACAAAACGTGATAATTAATTATCTCGAAGCACAAAGTCTTCCTTCTCATGTAACTGGCAATATAATCGATTACTAAAATTGGTAATTGATTAATTTGATGATCTTAGCCAAATTTCAAATAGAAGTTAGTTCAAATGTTTGTTTTAACACTTTGTAATTGATTACATAATATTGTAATCGATTACACTGTGTTGAACTCATTGCTTTCAAGAAACTTATAGATCAATCCATGTGTTAATCATACTTGATACTCTACTAAACATGGATAAACAAAACTTAAACTAATATCTAGCACACATACTTAGTCTAAAAACATTTAATACTAATGTTACATATATTACAACATGTTTGGCATTGTAAAATCTTAAAACCAAAACTAAAACTTAAGACTAAATCTTTAAGTCTTCAAATCAACATAAATCTCTGGGCCCAGATGACCTCAACCTTGTTTTCTATAAATATATATATATAGTATCTTCTTTGACCTGAATTTTTTACTACAAGTAGCTCTTGGCTCGAAAATGACAAGTTTCCTCAACAAATTAATTTAATTTTGATTGCCTTCATCCTTAATCCCAAAACTATGAAAAATTATAGACCCATATCCCTTTACAATGTCATCTACAAAATTATCTCCAAATCCCTAGCCAAACGCCTTAAGCCCTTCATAAACAAGTGTATATCCAATGAGTAATATGCTTTTGTTAAGGGAAGTCTATCCTTGACAATGTCATTATTGCCTTTAAGATTACTCATCACATGAAATGTAAAACTAGAGGGAAAAGAAGGAATTGACTCTCAAAATTGATATCAATAAGGCTTTTAACTAAGTTTAATGAAATTATCTTTTGAGGGTTATGTCTAAAATAAGTTTCAATCATAAATGGATTGATTGGAAAAATTTGTGTTTGAAAACTATAAATTATTCAATTTTGATTAATGGAGATTCTATAGGATCAATTTCACTAGGGAGAAGACTAAGACAGGGTGACCCATTATTACCCCACCTATTCATTATTTGTAATGAGGGAATTTCTTCACTTCTAAAAAAGGCTAAGAGAGAAAGGGTGAGATTGATGGTATTAAGGTGTGCAGAAAAGCTCCAAACCTCTCATTCCTTTTATTTGCTAATTATTGTTTTCTTTTTTGTAGGGTAGATGAAAAACATAAATAATGGTTATTAAACTATTATTTTTCACTATTAATTTCTTAGTTCTCTACTTTCTTTCTATGTCCCCAAAACGTTGTGAAAGATGGTCTTTTAAAATATTATATTATATTTGGTGTGTTGGATATGGATTATGTAAACTTATTATCAAGTTCAAGCATAAGTTATAGAAGCTCTCAACTTTTATATTTGCTTTTTATATTTTTTTTGAAACTCTGAACTTTTATTTGTTGTCATTTTAAGCAGTCAACATTAACTATTCATATTCTCTTTGAGTACTAACAACTCATTTTAAGAAATCTTTTTCAAACACTCTATGGTAACAAGTTAATGTTTCATGTGGCTGAGTCTAAATTGATCTAAGATGATTTGTCCATGGTATTGCTATGTTGTAATTATTCATCACCTTCCTCTAATGGACATAATGTGATACAAATGTTGAATGATTACTAAATCATAGGATCATTTAATCATTACGTGATTTTAGTTTACCTAGGCTAGTATGTTTACTTTGCAACAAGGTATGTTTCATACATTGACCTCATTGTTTAACCATGACAAAGCATATATGCTTCCTTCTTCTTTCATTTATGATCATTAATTTAATTGTGCATTTCTTGGATTTAGATTTGCCTCAAGGATGTTGGGTGCATATAATCTACATGCTCTAACTTCAAGGGGGAGTGGCGGTGTTCTCGACTAGCATTAGGCCTATAAGTCCATTAGTGTATGTGTCTTTCTCCATCGTTTTCTTCTTTTCTATTTATGTGTGTGTTATATAGATTTAAGATGATTGACCCTTAATTTTAATGATAACAAAATAAAGTTTACGATTGCATCATTTAATATATCAATTAAAAGGCATAGGCACATAGCCTTCAAACTTAACTCTTATTATAAATGACAAAATGAATATCGTGATTTGGGCTAGCATGTCGATGCCAAGGTAAGTGGACAACCAGGTAAAAAGGTCTAGTATGACTGAGTTCATGTACGATCATGTCCAAAATAATAATCCCATGTCATGTCCAAAACAACAACCCTTTTGTAACTATGTTCTTTTGTGAATGTGAACTGAAAACGTTGTAAAATTATGTTTAGTTTAATTTTTTTACTAAATTGAAAAATAAAGAAAAACCTAAACGAAAAATAGTTTAAAGTAATTTGTAGTTCTCTTAATTATTAGACAATTTTTAACTTGATTTTTAACTATTTTTTTAAATGGGTCATTGAACTTATATTTTTTTAATTGTTATTCGTACAATAGTCATTATGAAAAATTAATCATAGAGACCTAATTAAAAAATAAATATAAGTTCAAGGACTCAATTTTTTTTAAAAAACTTTAGGTGGCCTAATAAAAATATGCTAAATAGTCTAGTGACCAACGAAGTAATTAAAGGTAAATTAGAAATCATATATAGATGTCATTTATTTATAAACATTAACAAAATCTCAATCAATTCTTTTATTTCTTGATCGATTTAAAAAGGTTTTGTAGCTCTTTCTTGAGCATGCGTGATATCATTGGATAGTGTATTAAAAAGGAGTACATTAGATATTTCCAAACAAAACTTGTAAAGGAAAAATAGAAGTGCAGTTAAGGGATTTATATTTCTGAAGTGTGTTTTGTAAGTACAATTGAGTTAGGCTATGCTTGGTATTCTATTTTGAGTGCTCCTAACTCAGTTTGGAGAGTAAACTTAGTTTCATGACATGGTTGGTCATTCTCATAAATACGTTTGCGCATCAAGATTTTGTATAGTAACTAAATTTTGTGAAAACAAAACTTGCGTTATTTTTGCAAACTTTTTAATCCAAACATGCGTTTAGTTGTATGAGTTTGAAGCAATGTTATTGTAGGGTGAAGTCTCAAGAGATTTGGACCTACCATTGTGAGAATATTTGAAGAACCTGTAGAGGTTGAAAATACTACATAGGTGACAATACTGGTCCGAAAAGGTGGAAATATTGACCTAAAGATGTGAGGATACTCGATGTAAACTTACATACATGACAATATTGGATTTAGAAGCCACCTGTAGAGCCTTGAGAAGAATATCTTGAAAGCCTGAGAAGAATTTAAGAATTATTTAGTAAGTTCTTGAGCTATTTAATTTTTTAATTATATCCCTAACTATTTTTTTTCTTCAATTGGATCCTTGAATTTGAATTTTTTTAATTAGTTTTTTTGGTTAATTTTTCATAATGAGACTCAAACAAAAAGTTCCAATTAGAAAACAAAAAATATTTTTAATCAACTAATTGATTTATTTCTTCATAATTTTAAATTAAAAATTGTAAACAATTTAGGAAATTATGAGTAATTTAGCCTTAAAAATATTATAAACACAATTAATTTTGGTTTAAATATGTTTTTCATGTAATATTCTCATTTTTCATATTATTACCTTTTTTTTATTTTGCTACCTGACCGTTTTAGATTTTTGTATTTGGTGCCCGTCATTAGTTTGACTCTATTAAATGGTGACATGGCTGACGAAATGCCATGTCATCAGTGTCATGTCACTGTCATACCATATTTTGCTTTTCCAAGTCATTAACTGTTAAAAAAATTGCTAGAGTTAGCTTAGCCAACTCTAACAACACAACACATCACATCATCTTCTTCAACCCAAACACCATTGCCAATAGCCACCACCATGGCCACCAACAACCGCCATCTTTCATTCATGCTGCCACACACCCTTCCTCCACCATCACCACCCATCACTATATTCATGCCCAAAACCACCACCCATAACTAGATTTGAACAAGCAACATGAAAACCACTACCCCATTGCAGATCTTCGATCGTGTTTCGTTTTCTGTTCGTTGCCCATGAAGTATGAATAGTGCACAATGACCTTCGCCACAAATCTCGATTTGGGGAAAAATTGAGAGCTGGGGTCAATTTGGGGCAAAAATGAGTGGGAGTTTCAATTTGGATGTGATGGTTTGGTTTAGAGGTAGCTTGTTTTGAATTTGGATTGAGCTTTGTCAATACAAATTAGAGTGGACTTTGTGTTGTTGGATTCGATCAAGCCAACTCTAAATGAGTATTCTTTTCAATAATTAAAAAATAATAATGACATGGAAAAATATGGTGTGTTAGTAACATGATATTAATGATGTGATATTTTATATATCACATCATTATTTAATGAGTTTAATAATATATATCAAATATAAAAATCCGAAAATGTCAAATATTAAAATAAAAAATTAATAAATAACAATATAAAAAATATTACAATATATATATAATAAACATATTTAAGTCATTAAAATTTACAAATTACTACAAGCAAAGAAGCCCATTATGATTTTGGGCCGAAAAGCCAACCTGGCGGTTTAGCCCAAACACCCGTCTCTCTCCTGAACCGTTCTGTGCAGACTACAGTTACTCTCCTCCATCACAACCAAACACCACCACTCCACCAGCATCTCGTTTAGGTCATTCTTCTCTCTCCCTTCGCACTAAACAATGTCATTCTTCTCTCTTTCCTTACCCTAAAACTGAAAAGTGTTCCTTCCACTTTTCTCCTCTCACACACATTCCCAATTCTCCTTTTCTTCCATCGTTATGTCGGGCCGGAACCGCGGACAACCCCTTCCTCCGCCACATGCGGCGGGGCTATCGCCGCCGCTCCACGATCCGCTATACGGCGCGCGGTCCCACCACCACCATCATCTAGTGGGCCCCGTCCCTCCCCACCCCCACCACCTTCTAGAAGATTTCCGCGACTCGCAGCTAGGGCTGGGCCCGCCTCGCGGCGGACCCATCCAGCTGCACCCGGCGGCGATCATCGAGGAGCGCCTGGCCGCCCAGCACCAGGACATCCAAGCCCTGCTGGGCGATAACCAGCGCCTCGCAGCCACCCACGTGGCCCTCAAGCAGGAGCTCGAGGCCGCCCGGCACGAGCTCCAGCGCGTGGCGCACTTCCGCGACTCGCTCCGGGCCGACACCGAGGCCCGCATGCGCGAGCTCCACGACAAAGCGGCCCAGCTCGAGGTCGAGCTCTACGGCGCCGAGGCCGCCCGCACCGAGCTCCTCCAGGTCCGCGCAGATGTCAAGGAGCTCACCGCCGTCCGCCAGGACCTGTCCGGACAGGTGCAGGCCATGACGCAAGACTTGGCCCGCATGACCACCGATGCGAAACGGGTTCCGGCGCTGAGGGCCGATGTGGAGGCCATGAAACAAGAGTTGCAGTGTGCAAGGTAGTGGCTGTGTCTCAATTTTGAGGCAATGTTGTGGATTGTGCTTAATTTTATGATCAAGGTTTTTAAGTTACAGTCTGATGCATAGTTTGTGGTGAATGCTGAATCCAATGCATGCTTAAGTGTTTAAGGTTTTAAATTACACTATGATGTATAGTTGACCTTGGTTATGGTTAATTTTTGGATTATGTTGCTATAGACTAGGGTTTGTGTGGAGAAACTTTATACAATGCATATTTTTATTGTTTTAGAGTATGGTCTGCATGGTGGATATGTTGAGGTTTGTGTGGAGAATTGTTGTTTTTAATTATCTCTTGGCTTTTAGGGCTGCCATTGAGTATGAGAAGAAGGGATTTGCAGAAAACTATGAACATGGTCAAGTGATGGAGAAGAAATTGATTGCGATGGCTCGGGAGATGGAGAAGCTTCGTGCGGAGATTGCCAATTCAGAGAAAAGAGCACGGGCTGCTGTAGCGGCTGGGAATCCAGGTATACATTTTTATGCGTGATATGGTCTTGATGAGTTAGCAAATTGCAATTTGTGACATCTAGTGGTTTTTTTTCGTGGAATTTAAGCCTACTATTGCTCTTACTTTATGTGCTGTCCTTTGCTGTGATTTTTATTTGTAGGTCAAGGGTATAATGCAAATTATGGCAATGCTGATACTGGATATGCGGGAAATCCTTACCCTGGCATTTATGGCATGAATCAAGTAAGTATTGTCGCATCTCAAATGTGTCTTAACTCTTAAGTATAGTTGACCTTATAATATGCATTTGGTCTGGATCAAAACTGAGTGGACCAGAACCTACAATAACACAAAGAGAAGTGTATTTCCACTTTTTGTATTCTAACCCTGAGGATTACCTTGAATTTAAGAGGATGGTGCTGTTAGGAGACAGGACAACAGAAGAGAAGGGAAAATAGCTAGGGACAGGTAGAGTACGTAGTTAGAAGAATTAATTAGATAAATAGGGGGAAGAAGGCATTCAGAGAATTAGCAGATTAAGATTTGAAACAAAGTGGAAACCATTTGTGAGCCATTGGAGGAAAAGTCTTTCTCCTTGTTCTGCTCAATTTCATTCAATCAGAAAAAAAACCATTTTTTCTTTTCTTTATGTTCGTTTTGGGTTCCTAACACTGACTGCCACCTGCATATTGCTACATTTGGTCTCTCAGTTTGGTCAATATGAAATTGTCAATTGGTTATTGTGGGTGACAAAATTGTATTGTATAGCTTGCAAATAGCTTGGGTTGTCTATTGCCCTAAATGTATTTGATTGTGTATGGTGTAAATTATTGTCTACAGAGTATGTGGTTATTTGATAATCTTTTATGACCTTCCAGTCAATTTGGATATTGTTCGTTGCTAATCCTGGTAAATTTCAGGTACAGCCTGGAGTGGAGAATTTTCCTCAGTATGGACCTGGGCCTGCTGCTTGGGGCGCATATGACATGCAACGAGCTCAAGGACACCGATAAATTCCTGTTAAGCAATCTTATTACTGGTACCTTGGGTTGCAACTTTCTAGATGATTGATTCAGGGTTTAAAGAGTTATCTACTCATGAACGTCATGGAATTTGTCTATTAGATGGTTCTTGAAGTTGTACTTAAATTGAAAAGCTCATATGTAGGTTGATGGTGCAGTAGATGACGTTTATCTATGGTGTCAAATAAAGGACATTTTGTTTTATATTATCTTTTTATTGTGGTGTGGCTCTCATGCTAATCTTGCTCTTTAATTTATGTCTTCAGCTTGAGTTTTCCTTTATTCCTATCTGCCATGGTTGATTGTATGTTGCTCATTGTCAAAATTATGCAACTATAGTTGGATTTTATGTAAATATTAGCTTCTTGTTATCCATCACCACCTCCTAGGACAAGGAAAAGAAAAGTTGTTTTTTATGTTCAAGGTATACAATCTCTGTTGGAGCTGTTGTTAAAAAAGCTGAAAATAGTTGGATTTTATTTAATTTTTCTTGATGACCATCACTAGCCCAGAAGAAAACAAGGAAAAGATTAAATGTTCTTCTATTCCTCCTTTTCTGTGTAATAGGCTTTCTAGGAAGCACTGTGAAGTTGCTCAAGGTATAAAATCTTTGTTGGACCTCTTGTCAGTAGAGTAACTGAAAAATACCTTCACATTCAAAAGAAATTCTATCTTGTACATGTTTATTCTTTATGGCTATACGATATGAATTGGAGTCTTAGAAATGCTTATTTGACACTTGCTTTAGCTTTTTGAGAAGGGTTTGTTGAGATTTTCTGTTTCTTTCATTTTTGTCCTGTATTTATGTCCCCTTCCCCTGACTCAAATACCTAATAAAAAAAAGTCAATTCAAATTCAGTGAGCATTAAGCTGTCCCTCTACCATAAATAGGATGATCTGTGTAGCCATATTACTGTGTCATTCTTATGGCTTTTTCATGCATTACAATCCATATCTTTGGTTACAGGATTACTATAAATTATTCTAAATTCATACTGCCTCCAAGCAAACATGCTAGCACTTCCATATCATTCATTCACAATTAGAGTGTAAAGAGAAAAAATAACTTTATTCAAGGAATGAAGGTTTCTTATGTTTATATCTGAAAAGCAAATTTGAATTCACTATATCAAAATAATAATTTCTAAGAGAGGTCTATGCATTGGATTGCATACTAGTTTCCTATTGTCTCTTATATCCAGTGGGGATGCTGAGCAGAGTACTGTGTCTCCATTTTCATTATACATTTTGTTAAGAATTCCAGTTATAAAATTGCATTGTGATCTGGGAAGATTATGAAAAACTAGCTTGATAGAGGTCCAATTATTTGCAGCGCTCTCTATCTTGGACACAGATATTTCTTGGAATCTTTATTTTCTAGAAACTTGCTTGATAGAGATACTTTTGAACTTGAGTCCCAAATGATGCTTCTTTAATTGGCTATTTTTTGTCTTCTAAACCAGATAAGAGAGTTTGGACTTTTATCCTTTTTGTTTTCTTGTAAATCTTCCAGTGTTATCTTCTGTTCTCCGAACTTAAACAAATTCCTTGTTGAGAAACTTTAGAAATCTAAAATGCCCTCCATGGAAAGGTCCCTTATTTGGACAGTAATACGTAATAAGATTAAATCTAATGGTATCTTGTAGATTAGACATTAAAAACTCTATCTCCTAATCTGTGATGTGATATTCTGATTCAGAAATTACTACCCATTTTATTTCTACATTGCCCAAGAATCAACCGTAGACCTAAATTCTTTATCCCCTAATCGTTTTGAGGATTCATAGGAGCAACAATGTTATCAAATAGTGATTATAGCGGCACTATAGCGGTATGGTGTCGCAGTATTATCACAAAATGCCATAAAATAGCGGAGGCATTGCAGGTTTCATATGGCAGCTGCCAGAGCCATAGCAGGCATTGCGGCATGGGGGCGGAAATAACACTGCTTTTTTTGTTTTTTAAACGAAAAAGAGAAAGGGACTGAATCCCATCCTGGCCCATCTGAAAATAAAGGGTTTTAAACCCTAAAGAGAACCATGCTCTCTCATTCATTCATTTTCACTTTCACAAAACCTTTCCCGCTCTCAGACGGTGTGCTGCTTGATGACCTCCGACAGCAACTTCGACACCGGTTGCAACTTCGACGGTGGCGACAACTTCATCGACGACCTTCTCTGGCTCCAATGACTGCCATCACCGGTGTGTTGCAGTTGCTGTTTTTTTTTTTTGTCTTCTTCTGGCTACTACTATTGACTTCTGTTTTGTTTTTTTTTCATTGTTCAGCCCTTTTCTACTATGGCTGAACCATCTATACATGATTCAAGGGGCAAAGCTAGGACATGCCCTGGTTTAAACTCTTGAATGTGTTTGTTAGGTATTGATAACTAAACAAAATCATTCAAGAGTTTGTTAGGTTATCATTGTTCTTAGTTTAGTTCTTACTTCTTGTTGTTTTGAACAATTGAACTCTTGAATGAGTTTGTTAGGTGTTGATTATTGTGAACTCAAGAAACTTGTCATGTTTTTCATTTATATGTATTGTTTTTAAGTATTTATATCTACTTTTTTTTTAGTGTTATTTTTTATTTTTTTTTATCTTTACTGTTATATCTACTGTTTTTTACTTTTTAATTTATATGTACTGTTTTTTAGTATTTATATGTATATAATTTTTTTTTTGGTCCGCCATGGCTTCCGCCATTTTCTGCTACACCATCCGCCATAAATTTATGGCCGATTTTGGCTTTCTGCTATCTGCCATAAACAACACTGGGGTGCAAATACATTAATGTTTTATGGCAATTTTACTAGGTTTTTTGTTCTTTCACTATCTATTTAGTATGGAATGGTCAAATTTAGAAGGAAAACCAGCATTAGGTGTGCTTTGGTACAAGTTTGCTTTTTTAGTCTCTAATACTTGGCTCATGATTTTCTTGTTGGAAGTTTTTTGGTGATTTGGTAGATTTACGTAGGGATTGGAGAGCATTTTTTCATTATGATTTTATTATCTTTCTGTTGATTGTTGGTTTCCTTATTTGTTTTGTCAATGGAGGATTTCTCTTTGCTGCTTTCATTAAACACAACGTATAATATAATTTAATAAATTAAACAATTAAACAATGATAGGACTAAAAATATAATAAACTACTCAATAATAGTAATAAAAATGTAACAAACTATTTAAAGCATAACATATATAATAAGGTAAAGAGTAAATTACACAAACCTACCCTGAGGTTTTGTAAAATTACACAAATCTCCCCTACTTTTTTAACATTTGCACTACCTCCCTTCAGGGAAGCCTTATGTAATGTTTTCAGAAAAGTTAAGGGGGTGTCGGTGTTTATTTCTAAATAAATGTGGGGGGAGGGGGGGTAATGTAGTGTATAAGGGTGCCAGTGTATATTTTTAAATAATTGAGGGAGTTAGTTTAGGAGTAGAAAAAGGCATAGAGTGTTTGTGTAATTTTACAAAACTTCAAGGGGTGTTAGTTTAATTTACTTGAAGTTAAATAATAATAGCAATAAAACAATTCCAAAATAGTGGCTATCTTACTATGTGCTATACCACTATAGCAGTTTTTGGGTTGGTCGCTATCTGGGATTTAAAACATTGCTTCCAGGTACTGACCTGTTGACGTTTTTGCCCTTTTATTTCTGATCATGTCTTCCTCGTACTACTCCTTGGCCTATTGACCGCCCCTGAGTAACTCTTGCTACTTATGAAGATTTCCTCCAATGGTATGAGCAATGCCAGACATTCAGTTCTACTGTTTCAGTGTTTGTCATGCAAGTGGCTTCTAATTCCACCGATGATCATTCTAGCTCTACCACACGTTGCAACTACATAAGCTGCACAGTTTTTTCTAAATCTCCCAGCCTTAAGCCACATTCGTAGAATTTGGCAAACCTCGCATGTGTCCTAAAAACATGGAGCAATTTCTTGTGATAAGGATTTTGGAGGGTTCACAGGCCTAACAAATCATGCTATGGGAGAAGATTGTTTCCTTGGCCTACTGGTTGTTGTCAAGACATGGTTTATTCCCATGTGGATTCCATTGTAGGTTTTGTACAGAATTGGAGAGCTCTCTTCATATTTTCTTAGGTCTGCTTTATTTCTGTTGGTTGTTTGTTGTTTTTCCTATGGAGGATTTATTTTCCTTTTCATATGTATTCCTTTTTCTATTATAACAATTTTGCTTTTATAAAAAAAGAAGAAAAGAAAATTACCTTGAGCACAATTCTTCCTTCATTGTTGCCATATTTTATTTTTTTCCTTGGTTCTACAGAGTAGAGACCTGTAGAGGCATCTTCCCTGGTTTCTTGTGTTGTTTAGCTAGGAAATTAAATGTCATTTTCCCATACCTTACTCTTATTCACTTTTCTGAAGTATTAAAAGTAGAGGATCCACAGCTCATGTTTTGAGCTTGCTGCACACAGCTGTATTTTAGTTTTATCGGGTCACTCTTTTCTGCATTAAAATTTATTTTTCTAGTGAAAAGGATGTGTTTCTTGTCTCCCTCCTTTTTTTTGGTTGTGTGGTTGTTTACGGCTACATATTATCGTGCACAGTCAGCAGTTTTGGAATGATTTAGGTTTTTATAATAGATATACTAGCAGCTATCAAGACGGAGGCAAAACAATAGGGGGAAGTTTTGAAGTACTATTCATATTTATTTTATCCTTCACAAGTTTGGTGAGTGCGGTTGCATTCAAGGGGAGATTTTCTCTTTTGGGAAATTTTCTATTCCTTTTCTGAAGCAGCCAAGTGTATTTTTAGCTAGCTCTATTTTGCTGGCATCATATATTCAACACTGGAGCAGAAGAATGGGAGTCTTAGCTGAGTAAGTTATGCAGCTTCTGAATTGTAAATTCTTTCATTTGTTTTCCCTTTCCATATCCTATGATGGCCTTGAATGTAGGAATTGCCAATTTTGGCCTTCCAAACTTAGGTTATGCTAATGCTTCTCTGTAGTAGTTTTAGTCTACTCTGGTGATTTAATAGTTTATGCTCATTTAATGTTCTCCTACTATGTTAGACCTAATTTCTGCTTGGATTGGGTTATCTGGTTTGTGTTTGTTTAGATGACAAATCCACTCTTCTGTTTATGCCACCCATTCTTTATGTATGTTTATTGAGTTAATTTTCTTTTGTCTGCTAATTGGCTTCACCCTCATTTGTTTAATACTTGAGCTATGTTGTACTTTTCACTTGCAAATGTGTGGGCCAGAAACTGAAAACAAGGTATGGTCTGAATCATAGCCAAGGATTCGTGTTTTTGTGGCTATAAAATAGGACAAAGTTACTTTTGTGTGAGGGGATATATGGTCGCTCTAAAGCTAAGATTTTAAGGGTTTAAGTTTGGATTTATTAACAAGGTGCTATATAGTCTATTTCAAAATGATTTGATTGTTTAGACTTTTCAGAGGTGGACTTTTTTACTTCATTTGTGCACATTTTAGATCTTCCCATCAAGGATTCTAGTTTTTCTTTTTAAGAATCTAGTAGGTGTTTTAACTACTAAGTTAAAAAACATGACAAGTTTTAAGAAGGGCCTGAAAATGATTAGTAAAAATTACCTTATTGTCAGTATGGCTATGCTATGAAGAAACATTCTATGAGTTTGGACCTAACTCAATCCCAAAAGCTAGCTGATAGGGTGAGAGTTACCCCCCACTTATATTGTCTATCTTGGCACTACCCTCTAGCCAGTGTGGACTTGGATTTTTCCCAATACATCCCCACACGCTTAGCACTTTTGAGCTTGGGGCATGGATAATATGGTGGGTGACCCTTTCATGGATCTAGGATAGGCTTTGATACTATATTAAAATGTGAGCTTTTTTTAAAACAATGAAAAACATTGAAGTTCATTTCATTAATACACTGCCATAGAAGAACCTTGAAATTCCGACATAGTATCATAATATCATTGTTCGAGATCCCTTGGATGGCTCTGTAACAGCATGGGAAAACCCAAAGGATTCTCTCCCCATCTCATTGCTCTAACTCTACTATCAAGTTAACAACTCCCTCAATAATAAATAAATAAATATAAACTCATATAACATTCACTCACTCAGAAATGGGTACTACAATTCCTGAGATCTGAAAAAAAAAACAGAACTTAAGGCATAACAATAACAAAACTTATAATATTGTAGAAGTCTAGCTTTATTCCTATGCAGTTCTGCAAAACTTAAGGACAAGGTATATTGAGTGGCTCCTCAGTCCAACCAGAAAACTCATCAACACCAAAATCAAAATCAGGAAGCTCACTAGGCTCATTGTCGTCAAACCCACAAATATGAATATCTTCCAAGCCACTGAAATCATCAAAACCCTGTTCATAATCATCAAACGTTAGCCAATCAAAATCAAGCCCGAAGTTTGGCTCAATCTCAGATGGAACAGCAGCACCAGCAGCAGATGGTGGTAGTGGCAAGTTCAACAGACTCAAATCTGGTATCTCTAGCCCTGCAAGTTCATCCAGCAAATCATTAGCCTCAATAGCTTCCTCAGTTGAAACATTACCCTTCTCAAGGGATTTGGAAGCCGGGGTATCCAACTTAAGCACAGACAATGGTGAATTTTGTGACAACACACTTTTATCTGAGTCATCGGAAGTAGTAGAAAACTTCTTAGATACAGACACATCAACTGCAGCAGCAGCAGACGAAGAGTTGCTCTTATCAGAAGTTGTAGCCAAAGGTTCAGCAGCAGAACCAGAACCAGTTTTGTAAGCTTGAGCCTTTGCCATAGCTTCAAACTCAAGCCTTCTGGCCTCATAGGCTTGGGAAGCCTCTTCTGCAGTGCTGAAAGTGCCTAGCCATATACGAGTACTCTGAAATGGGTCATAGATCTCAGCAGCCCATTTACCCCATTTTCTCTGCCTCACACCTCTATATTTCCCAGAAGTGTTCCTCCTCATGGATGTGGTATGAGTCAAAACCCTCTTCTTACTTTGGGGTTGACCTTTAGTGCTAACCCTCATGTCAGGAGTGGTGAATGTGTGAGGCAGAGGGGGAAGAGAGATCTCACACATGCTTCTTTTTACTCTTCTTGGGTTCTGAATCCTCTCCAACTCATCTTCGGATGAATCAGTAGCAACAGGATCGTTGCAAATGATGCGCAGTTTTCTCATCGCCTTGGGCCATTGGAAGGAGGGAAGATTTTGCTTCAGTCTAGAAAATGGTTGTTTCTGAGACTCTGCCATGGTGGAAAAAAAATAGAAAACTCCTCCAACCCCCCTCAGAATACCCAGAAAATTGTGAAGGGGACCAAATTGAATCAAAGAAGGAAGGAAATCAAAGGAACGAAGCCAACCGGAAAAAAAGGTAACAAAGTCTCTCAAAGTCTCAAGTGAAATCCCCTCTTAAGAATATAAAGAGATAAGAAAAATCTTTGTATGTAAAAACCCTCTAAAGCACTCCACTCCACAGCTAGTCCATTTTGGCCTCAATCGTATTGAAACAGGTGGGTTCACAATATTCTTGTTCAGAATGCAGTGTAGCATACAACAACAGGACACATGAAGGGAGTCAACAAGAAAGAAACAAAAACATGAACAATGAAAAGCTTCAACGGAGCCCTAATCACTGCCAGAATAAACCTTGATGACATAAATCCACTGCTTGCCCTTCTTCTGAAGACAAATTCTCCGAAAAATGTTGATATCGAGCATCAAGCTTTATCTGCCCTCTCAGCCCTTGTTTGTTTTCGCTCAGAAGGAGGCTACTCTGTCTCTTTTTTGTTTCTCTCTCCTCTGTCTCTGTCTGTCTTCTATGCTTGGCAGTGTTCTCTCACAGTGAGTGGCCCCTCTCGTTGCTCTTTTCTATTCTACACAGCAAAGGCCTGAGCCATTCACCTTTTTTTATCGTCAGCCAAAAATTCACATTAAAGGGACCGAGTAGGTAAAACATATAAATATTAATTATGCAAAGTTAATTTATTTCCATTATTAGGTGTGAGCTGGCATGGGGCTGTGTGTGACACTGCACATACATCAACCGTGCATGACCCATCAACATGCTACATGATATCATGCCAACATAATTTAACGACTTTCGATACACCCTCAGAATCCGATGATTCTGTTTTACCACGTGTGCAGGCTCGCTCCGTTATAAGGATCCAATGCAAGGTGAATTACACACGTGTGGAGATTGAGTGGGGGAACAGAAGTATCAGTCATGTAGCATTTTGTGCTGCTAACGGGGACTAACGAGGAGCGCTTCAGTTGCTACACACACACAATGATATTTACTGGAAATGCCAATATTGGTGCCTTTCTCACTTAGGGTGGTGACCCCCTCTTTAGGTTGGGTGGTTCTTCTTATCTCAAGAATCTCTATTTATAGACCTAATATGTTAATCTTAAAAGAGAAAACAAATTCCTAATTTATAATATCTTTAAATCTAAATAACATCGTAAAGATAAAGATCATATTGTTTTAAATCCAAACAATATCCTATAGATTTTTTTTTTCCCATTGTCCGGAGGTTCCACGTTATGCGCAGGTAAAGGGAAGGGATATTGTACGCAGCCTTATTCTTGCATATGCAAAAAGGCTGTTTTCGGATTCGTACCCATGACCAACACGTCACCAAGCACCACTTTACCGTTGTGTCAGGGCTCACCCTCAAACAATATCCTATAGATTTGAAATTAAAAATTTGAATTGTTTTTCAACATGTTAAATATATTATTGTGGATGTAGGCATGCATGGCCGAACCACGTTAAATAAATGTGATATTTTCTTATTTTATTTATGGTGTTGCCTTTTTTTTTATGGTTTGTTCTCTCATTGTGTAGTTGTGAAGAGGTGTGTGCTTTTCCCCAGGACATTCCTTGTTATGTTTTTAATCCAAAGATTTAGTTAATTTGTGTTTTCATTTTGGAGGTGGGGGATAGTTCCTTGAATTTTTCTTTCAATTTTTTTTAAATTTGTAGTCGACGGTTATATGATAAGCAGGTATATCAGGTCTGTTTGTTTTTTTTATTTTGGTGGAATTGATTTTAAAATAAACGATGCTGAAAGAATTGCATTTTAAAAAATATAGGCTACCCAAACACAATTTGTGCATTGCTGAAAGCCATTTTGTTCACTGCTAGTATGTTTGGGGTAAAACAAATAGGATGGTAGTAGTTTAATTGCAGTTGAAATTTTCTTCTTTAAATTCATTCTGTCTTACTGTTGGGGGCTGTTTGGTAAAAGGAAAGTTTTTTCATGCCTGGGAATCATGAATCCCAGGAATCATAAATCATAATCATTGTTCCCATCAAGGAATGACTGAAATCTATTTGGATGGTCATAAACATTCTTTGAAATGTTTATACATGTTTCATGAGAATCAAAGAGATTATTTAACACATTTAATAAGAAGTTATTTCAAAACTTCATATAATTGTATTAAATGAGCTAAATAAGTCTAACGTGACATTTCTACCATAAAAAAGGAAAAATACAATTTTACAACATTAGAACTTTTCTCCCCAACCTTGGGAAAGTTAAATTCGCACCTCTCCCATGGGAACAATTTTGCAGGAAACATAGTAAAATACATTCCTGGAAAACTATATTTCCCGGGAATGTTATTTTTTAAATAATAAAATATGGAAAACAAACATTCCCAACTTCATATTCCTGGAAAACTAAAAATTTCCTTGTACCAAGTGCCCCTTGACGTCCTCAAAGTTTTACCAAATATTCCTGGATTGATGGTCTTATAATATCCGGGTTTTTACAATGTTACTTTGTAGTGTTATTAGGCTGAGCTTAATTACTTGGAGAGTCCTCTTAGTAATATATTCTGTTTTTTGATTTACATCTGTCCCTTATAATTTTGACAAAAGGCTTTGTTAAACGAGGTTCCATTCCAATTTTAGCTGATCTGTTCACTCTTAATCTTGGGACTTATGTTTATTATCACTCCTTGGCAATGAAAACACATTTAATCTGTACTTGTTTATTGTGACATAATTTTTT
>CM023955.1:37426219-37573513 GCA_013407115.1 Glycine latifolia
TTTTTTCTTGGCATCTGTCTCATGTCTTACAAAGTGATGGAGATGAAAATTGTAAATCATAGGACCCAAATGGATGAAATGAATGAAGGAATGCTTCATTTGTTATTTGTGATTGGAAAGGTACTGGTTGAGCTTAGATGAACATTTTATCATGCACTCATAAGACCAACAAGCCTTTATGCCTTATGGTACTAGGTGATGGGTAGTAAGGTGTCAATGAGAGCATTAGCTGAGTGTTGCATAGATGAGAATGCTGCAATATATAAGTGGGCATACATGAATATAAAGATTAAGAATGAATATATTAGAAAGAAAGTAGCAGTTACACTTATAGAGGAAAATATGGTAGAATCTAGTAATCTAAGAAGACCAATGAAGCCCGAGTTAGGGAAGTTGGGCATATAGTCTATGGAGGATAAGAGTAAATCAGAGTGTTAAGTTAGTATTAAAAAGGACCTAGATCCTAGTGGGCAGTGGCCTCTCCAAAGACCTATTTTTTACATAACGCAATGGTCTCAATTGATTCATGTAGCTGATCCTGCCTAGTGGCAAAAGGTCTTTATTGTTATTGTGTTGTTGTATACATCAGACATCATGTATTAGTTTTAGGTTAAATTACTTTTTTGTTCCTCTAATTTATTTTTTAGGTTCAATTTGGTCCTCTTATTATTTTAAGGCTCAATTAGGTCCTGATTTTTTAGAAAATGGTTAAATTATGTCCTTTATTTTTAAAATGTTTAATTAGGTCCTATTTAAAACCAATTTTGGTCTTATTTTTTAAAATTTTCAGAGCAATGGAAGATAAATGGGACTAAATTTAACCCATTTTAAAAAAATGGAGCTAATTGAACCTTTTAAAAATAAAGGACCTAATTGAACAATTTTTAAAAAACATATGACCTAATTAAACCTTAAAATAATAAGAGAACCAAATCGAACTTAAAAATTAAATTAGAGGTCCAAAAAAGTAATTTAACCTTTGTTTTATGTAATGATTATGTTTATTTTTTAACATGTGCTGTGATGACATGCAATTGTTTTTTGCATATAGGGTAATGAATTTTGGGCCCAAACATTGTTCCTCGGACTCTGATTCCATCGTTCACACCTGCAGGTATGTTCTATTTGTATCCTAGTTCACATCTTGCAAACTTTTCTTCGTAGCCTTCCTTAATCAGTTTAACTAGCATTTTGTGCTTTATATGGGCATATTCAAGTTTATGCAAAATTTAAAAGATAATAAAAGAAAAATGTTTAAAATTATAATGGATGCATGTATAATTAGTCATGTTGAATATTAAATATTAAAAGAAAATAATTAAGGTTGTAAAAAAGATATGCATAATTGTTCTAAAAGAAATTAAATATGATGTTTGTCATTCTTTAGGGGAGGGTACAATGAGAATATTCATGTATTTGGGAATAGATTAATTTTAAGAAATAATCACTTATATTACAAAACATATTTTTTAGTTTTTTTAATCACTTATATTTCAAAAGCTTTATTAGAAAGTTGATAAACATTTCTCTAAAATAAGCTAAGCAAAATGTGCACTAATTTACTCTCAAAAAGTATACTCTAATTTTAATAGGTAAGCAGGTATTTGAAAGTAATTAATTTGAGTGTTAGCAGCTGAGATTTTGAGAGAGAGAGAAAATTTTAACATAAAAAGGAAATTTGGCAGTAATTAATTTGAGCATATAAACCACTGATATTTGGGGAGAAAGAAGAAATTTTAGCATGCAAATAAGTTGAGTTTTTAGAAAATATGAAGAAAGATGTTTTGTGATGGCAAAATCATTTTCTGAAATAGAAGTTTGTCCCCCGTTTAAGAATGAGGACTCTATTTTATTATGTTCGTTAGACTATTGGTTCTGTATAAAAGTTCATTAAATTGAAGAGAAAGAACGTAAAAAGAATTTGGAGGACAAGGGGTCATCCATAGCAGAAGAGTGGGGGGAAAACAACATGGAAAAAGAGAAAACACAGTGAAGCAAAGGTTCCCAATCTGTCATTCCCAATGCATACCCATATCTGTTAAGGAAATCTTCTAAAGATGACTTTGTGCTTTACACTAATTAGCAGATTTGTTAAGGAATTCCACCAAAAATGATCATTGAGAGCCAATGGAACTTCCACCATAAAATAGTTTACTATGTTTAATTTATTTAGAAAATCAATTTTAGAATACTTTCTTTCCTCTCTTGTTTTGTTTCCGTCTTTTTATTACTTTTACTATCTAATAAAACGATTGTGATAATGTAAAGCCTCCCTATCCCCAAAAATATGAAAGAACTCTTAATTGGTATCACAATCAGATCATTTACGGATTTGGCTTCTCTGAAGTGAGAAGGTGCATTTTAGAGGATAAGGTGCAATTACAATCGATAATTAAAACATCAATGATTGAAAATTGTGATAAAATCAAATACATATTTAACAAAATCTAAAATTAATTATAATATCAATCGTTGATTTTCTAATTAATGTCTTTATTACACTTTATCTTCTAAAATGCACGATCCTCACTTTAGAGGAACCAAATCCAAGGTTCACATACGCTTCAACTCTGTCTGTTGGAAGAGCAAGGGTGTACAAGCTTACAAAAAAGGTAAGTTCCCAAGCTGGCACCTACCTTATTTAGTAATCAAATCTCATTTATGTTTGATCTACAAGGAATATGTCTTCCAAGAGTTACCCTGCAAAGCCTTGTTGGGCTACAGGTGGTGTTTTGTTTAAATGGTTTTTCAGAGGATTGTAAATGATTTGAATTTAGTGCTTATGAAGTTTGTTTAGTTAAACAAACAAATTCAAGCTAATAGTTAGACTTGATAGTTTAAATGAGTTAAGCCCAAGCTTTATATTTTGTGGATAATTTGCATATATATATATATATATATATATATTATTAATTACTTAGATAATTGCAATTTTATTGATCATATTTACTTTAAAAAATTATAATTTTGTTTATTATGATCTTACACACAATACATATAATATCAGTTTATAAGAGTCATTTTAAATGAATGATTTTAAATACACCCACCTATCTAATGCCAATTTTCAAGAGTCATTTTATTAGGATGACTGCAAATGTTATTAATTTTAAACGTTACAAAGTGAAAAAGAAAACAAATTTCTATTTATTGAGTATATTTTAAATTTTAATGTAGGATAATGGTGA
Organism: Glycine latifolia; assembly: GCA_013407115.1. Lineage (NCBI taxonomy): Eukaryota > Viridiplantae > Streptophyta > Magnoliopsida > Fabales > Fabaceae > Glycine > Glycine latifolia. The sequence goes on from CM023955.1 coordinate 37,429,408, forward strand.
TTTTCAAGTGGGAGACAAATATGGTTATGGCACAACCAGTTCTTTGTATTGTGAATTATGTAAAGTGATTTTGATTAAAAAAATATATACTCCATTGTCCAAAAACTCCATATTATGCGTAGGTAAGAGATAAATATATTATATGCAATATTACATTTGCACATGTAAATAGACTGTTTTCGAATTTGAACTAATTACCAATAAGTCATCAATACAGCTTCCATTTTCCGTTGTGTTAAGACTCGTCCTCGCATAATGATTTTGATTGAATTAAAAAAAAATTGGAATTCTTATCCATTTTATTTCAGATTTGGACGTGAATCATATTTCCTGAGCATGTCCCATGCCACACATGAAATGTAAGGGATTTTGTGCCGTTCCTACATGTGAGGTGAAACGATATGCCTCTAATTTCTCATGGTAATAATAGAATACTTTGCACAATTTATGATATAGATGACGTAGGCTATGTTTGGTTTTCAGTTTGGGGTGTTCTAAATTTAGTTTTGTAATATGTTTGGTTATTCTTAAAAATACGTTTGAACATTTAAAGTTTGCCTAGAATCTCCATTTTGTAGAACCAAGACTTGGGTAGCTTTAAACTTGAGTTTAACCCAAAAGTTTGTAAGCTTAAAATAAGTAAATGAGAACAAACATAAAGTAGACACACATTATCTTAATTGAATAGAAACTATTTTTCTTCAATTTAACTTTTTAAATCCAGTTTAATAATTTTTCTCTCCAGTGAAAAATATTAAATAATATTATATTTTACTTTCGTATTTTCTATATATTGATTTACAGCTAAAAGAAAATATGTATTACACACACATTACATAGAAAAAAGTATATATCTATATAAATTATTACATTAATATTTATACTCAAATAATTATATTTAACAAACACAATAAATACTAGTACTATTTAGTGTTTACATATCATAAATAATATTTAAGATATTTTTAAACAATAATGAAGTTAATAAAAATTATAATGTATACTTTAACGTTAATAGGATTTTAGAATACATAAACTTAAACAGAAATTAATTTATTTAAGAAGTGTAAGCATAAATTACATTTATTAAATGTGAAAAATATATTAATTAAATTTACAGATACTACATTAATAATATTAAATACATTTTATGAAAGTAATAATAATTAAATATATGTATACTAAGCATTAATTTTTTATAATTAGTTTTATTTAAATATAGCATTTGACTTTTTCTATTTTAGAATACTTTTTATAGACTAATTTTTACACCCACAATTTCTTATGAATGCATATTGACTCCATTAAAAAATTTAAGAAATTAATCAATTAATTAAATGTCAAAATCTCTTACCATGATTTCCTTTATTTTATCTAATAAAGCATTAAATATCAGATAAAAACTGAAAAAGAATGATTCAGTATTAATTAAGACAAATAAGTTTGACAGACTTTTACAAACATAAATTTTGTATATACGTGTGTGCGCGGTGTGTGTAAAGGAATTATACCATTATCAAGTGAAAAGGAAGACAGCTTACAAAGGGAGAAAATGAAGAAAGGCTATATAGAAGAACATAAAATGTATGGAAAATATTTGTTCATGTTATGCTTATTGCCATTTATTGCAGAAGCACACATTAAGCTTTTCAATGTGGCAGAGTACGGTGCAATTACAAATGGCAAGGAAGATAACAGTTTGGTAAGAATGTTCATTTCCTTTATCCACATGCCGCCTTCACTTTTCTTTTACAATTTGATTTTGAATAATGTTATTTCTACCTACATTTTGTACAATTTTAAATTTTACTTTGAGTATGTTTGATAAATATTTTTAGTTAATTTTTAACCTTTTTATTAGTTAAAAAGTTTATTTAACAACGTTAGTAGTGCTTGATAAACAATTTTTTTAATAACATGTAACATTTTTGAGACATTATTTCAAGTAGTATTTTAGTTTCTAACTTCTTACATTTTTTTTACTTTTAAAATATTTTTTTAACTTTACGTTTTACCCTTTAGATAATATAGGATTTTATTACCATACGAATAAATATAATAAAGCATCCTACTTAAGTTTATGTGTTTTTATTTTATTTTATTTTAAACTTGGTTGACACTAGGAGTATTTTAAGATATAATATAAAATTAATAGTAGAATGCAGTATATAAAAAAATATAAGAATTGAAACTGAAACTTATAATTAGAATGATTGATCTTTAAATAAACAATTATAAGAGTTTAAAATTAATTAAAAAAGTAAAATTGTAATTACCCACAAATATATTTTATCCATAAAATAAAATTATTTTTTAATAAAAATATCATTTAAACATTTATATTTCCATTATTTTAAGTTTATAAGCTACTTCAACAAATGAATTTACCAAACATTTATAAAGGGATTTCAGTCAACAACTTTTAGGCTTTAGCGGCCAACTGACTTTAAAATTTTTCAGTTTTTTTTTTCAAACAGCCAATAAGAAAGGAGATAGACAAGAGAGAAAAGTGAAGATAAAATAAGTGATGTATTAATGATAATAAAAAGGGATATCAAAAAGTGTTGTGAGAATAACATTACTCTTTTGTGAAAGGCATTTTTGAAAGCGTGGAGTGATGCATGCAAGTTGAATGGATCGGCAACGGTTATGATACCAGAAGGAACCTACATGCTCAAAAGTGTTATATTTAAGGGTCCATGCAATGGTTCAGTAACCTTCCAAATTAAAGGTGTTCTGAAGGCTGTAATAGATCCATCTTTGCTCTCCGATAAAAAATGGATAAATTTCAGATATATTGACCAATTGAATGTGAATGGAGGTGGCACATTGGATGGTCAAGGATCTGCCACTCGCCAAAAATGCAAAAGCAATGCGAATTGTGAAATTCTTTTTACGGTACATTCCTTGTGTTTCCCTTTTTCTTTTTCTTGATCAACCAATTTATTAAAGGCTTACACAGCCTTACAGGGGGTACTCAACTAAAACACATACACCCCATTACGCCTTACAAGCACAAAGATATATATAGGTTCCTTTATCCACATCATTATTGTGTTAGAATTTTGTGTTGGTCCTTGTCTAATTCTTGGATTAAACTTCTTATTAGCATCAATTATAAAAATAAAATTATCAATTAATGTATATTAACTATTTGTACCATATTGAATGATGTTGTGTGATTTATGTAGTCGATTATTTATTGGGATAAGATTTTGTTATTGTTATTGTATTAACTATTTGAACTTATTACTTAGTGTATTAAGGAGACGTCTATGTTTTTTTTTGTCTGGTAATTATAAAACTGTCTTCTCATTAGTCAATTTCATGTGGAACAAGATTGAGTAAAAAACCAAACCGCTAGACAAAAGAGGAGCTCTTCCTCGTTATGTTGTTTGCGATTCCTTTTAAGATAACAAATATTGATTTCATTTCCTCTTCAAGTATACACTTACTAACTTGTCTTATCAACATGTCATAACTTTGCATCATTATTCTATTAAAATCCACCATTTCATGTTTCATAAATCAAGTTTAATTTTGATCCATTTCAATGAATTTCATAAGAAAGTTTGTATCGGTAGTATCGTGCTTAGTTCTCAAGCTGTTTTGCCATAATATTCTGTTGGGAGAACTCGGTGGTGCGCGTCACCTTCTCCACCAACTCGGCCTTCGTCTGGGGAGTTACAGACTCCACCCAGAATCAATCAAACAGTAACAAATGCGGAAACGTAAATCTGAAGCGAAAGAGAAGAACAAGAGATAAACACACACAAATGGTTTTACGTGGGAGAAAACCTCAAAGAGGAAAAACCCACGGGACCTTGTCCAGAAATCTCCACTATCACAATAATGGTTACAAGCACTCCACGGCCACACGCCGGAGTAAACACTCAACCTCACCAACAATGGAGGGAGCTCTCTCTCTCTACAGCCTAACGCCGGAGAAACACTCACAGAGACACTCACAGGAGACACTCTCAACTGCACTCTTCTTCTCTGTGGTCTGGTCTAGGTCTAGCTCAAGGTCTTGGTCCTAGTCCGCCTCCTCCATCTATAAATGATGCATTTATAGAGAGAAAATTAGGTTTAGGGATTCTGCATTCCCTAAACGGAATGGGCCGAGGTTTGACCTTGGGAATTGGGCCCAAGTCAAACATTCCCATTTTCACCACATGGGGATTTGGGCCAGCATTGATGACGGAATTATCCAACATATTCCTAGCTTCACATCCATGTTGTAACTTACACTAGCATCTTGTTTGGTTCCATATTATGTCAGACTACGGATTTTGACTTCATCACCAACGGACATGTCCAAAACTTGCATTCCATTGATAGCAAAGGTGGCCATTTCATAGTGTTTGGATGTGAGAACATGACCTTCACAGACCTAACCCTAAAATCCCCCGAGAACAATCGCAACACAGATGGAATCAAAATATCCCAAACAAATGGGATGAACATCACAGGTGTGAAAATTGGCACTGGCGATGATTGTGTTGCTATGATTTCTGGCACTAAGAATGTTCGGATTTCAAATGTTGTTTGTGGCCCTGGTCATGGAATTAGTGTCGGAAGTTTTGGGAAGAATGATGGAGAAACTGATGTGGAAGATATTGTTGTCAAGAATTGCACATTTGTTGGTACCAGCAATGGTCTTAGAATCAAAACATGGGCTGCTCCATTGAAGAAAACTTTGAAGGCTTCAAATTTCGTCTATGAAGATATTGTCATGAATAATGTGCAAAATCCTGTTGTCATTGATCAACAATATTGTCCACTATATCAATGTGACCTTAAGGTTTGTGCTTCTAGCTAGTTCACATTTTTTACATTGTGATATTAATAATAATTAATAACTCCTTTTTTCTTACACCTATTTTATCATTTGTAATTAAAATATAAGCATTTAATTTTTTTTTATCGGTAGAAATTTTGTTTTCTTCTTCTTGCATTCAGTCAGTTCCCCCATTAATTAGTAAAAGACATTTTACATATTAAAACAATGGGAGCATATCTAGTGAGAGAGTCATTTTTATGAGTGAGAAGAGTATAACCATACAAGCATATATAGATGATCAAAATTTGACTTTTTAAAAAAACTATCATGACTTAATGTTTTAATCTTAGCTAAGATAAGATCTTATTGTTATTATTATTTTTCTCTCTCACACATAAAGAATCTCTCACTAGACATGCTCCCTTAAAACAATAACCTATACATTGATAGTTGCCATAACATAAAAACCATAGTAGCCCAATGATTGTACCTGGCTATATATTATATATATAGTTCAAGCTGAAGAAAATATTTGGTGTTTGGAAACTCACCTATTTTGTTGCAGGAGAGTTCACACGTGCAAATCAGCAACGTGGCATACAGAAATATTCGTGGAAGCAGCAAATCTGATATTGCAGTCATTTTTAACTGCAGTAAAGATAAGCCATGTCAAAACATAACTCTGGACAACATTAATTTGTGGCGTTATAGTGGCAATGGTAAGGGAGGACTGCTACTGAGGAATTATTGCTTTGAAGTCAATGGTGCTTCTTATGGAAAACAAAGGCCCCCAGCTTGCATCCCTCATCGTGCAACACCTCTTTCAGCCTAGCATTATGGAGAAAAAACAAAAAGTTACTAGTTTTTTGTATCTTGTATGCGGAATGTCTCCCTTTATTTTTGTTTTAAATATGAATATAATGCTATATAAATACACTTAATATATATAACAAATTTTGGATGGTGTAGGTATATGGATATTTGCATAAAGTTTCTTTAAGATCATTATTAATATCAACATCACCTTTAATTCAAGTTAATTGAGGTTGGTGTAAGATGAACTCAATGATAAATATGAAAAAGTTATAAAAAAAAAGGAAAAATAAGACCAAAAAAAAAAATTAAGATAAAAGAAAAGAAGGGTAAAAGAAGTAGAAAAAAATAAGAAAAAAGAAACTAAAAATAGACCAATATGAAATATAGAGATAAAGTTTCTTTAACATATATTAACAAATAAACCAGAACTGCTTTTTGATACGAAGGGAGATTTGTACAAACCATAAGAATTATGGAATCAATATGGGTAAAGATTTTAAAAGAAATAGTTAGTGATCGTTTTGTATTTGACAGAAAACAAAGAGAATGTCACGATCACGCATAACCCTTCCCTGTGTCCCCATGATATGATAAACGTGTTCACGTTATTAACGCAATGTTCCAACCAACTGAACTAATACATCAATTATGCTAAAAAATAACTAATGTTGATACATATAATACTAAATTTTTTAATGTATATTTAATACACATATAATTTTATATAATAAATTTTGTAACAATTAATTTTGATCTAATAATTAAAGTATTTTTTTACATATAAAAATCATAGTTTTAAATTAAAATCATAAGTTTAATAAAAATTTACAGGTCTAATAACAATTATATTTGTATTTACATGTTAAACTAAAAATCATATATGTATTTACAATTTATTAAACTTATGATTTTAATTTAAATTTATGACTTTTACATGTAAAAAATACTTTAATTATTAGATCAAAATTAATTGTTACAAAATTTATTATATAAAATTATATGTGTATTAAATATATATTAAAAAATTTAGTATTATATGTATCAACATTAATTGTTTTTTAGCATAATTGATGTATTAGCTCAGTTGGTTAGAGCGTTGTGTTAATAACATACGGATTGTCCAATCCGTATAACTCAAAAAAACATTATGGATTCGCTAATCCGTAAGAATCTTACGGATTTGTGAATCCGTATGTACGAAGCCTGTAATAAAATGAGGGTATTTTTGGAATTGCACTGTGCGGATGGGTGTATTAGTCTTTCTGTTGGTGTATAAAGTTTTTCCCAGCAAATAGAACACACTTTTGACTGGGCCAGACATAATAAACCTAAAACGATTATTATTTTGGAATAGAGGGGTATAATTTTTTCCCAACAAACATTTTATCCACCAAATTGGCAACATCAACGTATTCACTTTACAACCCGATTCTTTCCCATTACACCTAGTTAAATTTTTTTTATTTCAAAAAAGGACTACCAAGGAAGAGAGGGGATACATGTTGGCACCCATTCCCGCACCCCCCAAAACAATAGATCTCAAAATTTTATTGATAAGGATAAAAAAGCAAAAACAGACTTGAACAAAATACATGAGGGGATCAAACCAAAACCAATGTTACATATGAGAAAACCTAAATACTCAGAAAGGTAATTTTTGTTGCGACAAAAAGCATCCTAACAAAAAGCAGGAATACTATCCCATCACATATAGTTCTAGGTATGAATAACATGATTCGTTATCGTTAGGCTATCAACACACCTATTTCCTTCCCTATAGTATGAGAAATTCTAAAATCTATTGTCTAGCACAACCCCATTCCAGAACGACTCTATTCTGAAATATAATTTTTCATAAGTACCTATTCTAGAGTAGATTTCTGAAGTGCATCTTATTTCGAAATAAATATTGCAGAATATGAAAAAACTAGATTCCAAAATAGTTATTCAAGAAATATATCCAATTCCAAAATTGTTATTCCAAAATAGTTTTCATGATAGAAATTCAAATATATAATATATGAATAGATTTTTGAAAGATTGATTATTTTTTAATTATTTCCTCGCAAAAGGAAAACTGAGGCAAGCATGGTTTATGTTTATCACAATAAAATTGTACCTATAACCTATATAACTATTATAATAGCAACACCCACTTTATGTCTCCATATTTTTTTTAAGACTATTTTACCTCTCAATTGATATTAAAAACCATCCCACTAGTTACAAATAAAATCTTATTTCAAAGAATAAAAATGTGGACAAGTACTCTGTTCACGCTAGTAGATAAAGGAAATGTCAATTAGGGTAAAGTAAAATATGCATAATTAAATTATATATAATGAAATCCAACCTCTATTCTCTAGCAAAAATATTTTAGTTTAATAAATAAAAGTGGACATTAAAATAATTTTCAACTGCAAAATCTCAGTAAGTTCATGCCTAAATTATTTATCTAATATACAAAAAAAAAGAAACTAACTTTAGATAAACATTCAAAACATAAAAAGTCATTCTTCTGAAATATCAATTTATTTTATACGGATTACTTAAAACGTAATGCTAGCATCTTTTTCTTTTCAGACCCATCACCAACATCAACTTTCAACCTTCCTGATTAGTAAAAACAACTTCTGATCGACTGCAAACTTAACACAACGGGAAGCATGCCCTTTCAGCATCAACTGAAGCCCACCAAACGATGCATATATCTCCCTAGAGCAAGAAAAAGAACTCGGTAAATTGACCAATCTCGAACACAAAATATGAACTTAAAAGTAGAATTGTGAAAAGACAAAATCTCACTGACATCGATATACAAGAATATATTTACTTCCATATCAAAAATAATTGCACAAATATTTTCCTGTCACTAAGGATCCTTCAATGTGCACCATTTTGTGTTGTAAAGATATGATTCCATTAAGCAAAAAGTAGACTATAATGACTATAATCTACTCAAGTTCCATGAAATAAGCAAAGAAACATAGCACTTGCAAAATATACAGATAAACTACTTGTTTGATAATTCAATTTGTCATGTAAAGCACGGTTTGATTAAACATCCTTGATTCCTAGGTGATATTTCTGAAGAGAGAAAATGGAGTAAAACACCAAAATAACATGGTAATTGTTTACATACACTTCAAGCTGAGGTTTCGAACATTCCTTCTCTTCAAGCTGGGGTTTCGTAATGGTATATAACCTCCCATGCATGATGTATTCAAACTTGTCTTGAATGGACACTGAGCCATCCTGGAGAGAAATCAATTCACTGTAAAGGCAATATCCACTACTTTTGTGACAAATATAAATCATTCAAACTACTTCAACAAATATCAATATTGTAGATAACACAAAATAATTTATCCTACCTGTTACATACTCATATAGTAACATAATATTGTGGTTACAGACTATTACTTGGAACACCCTACTAAATTTCTCTTTATTCCTTGTCACACCAAGAAATCCTTAATCATCTATAATTTGTTTAATCCTATACAGGCATTAGAACTACTTGTTCCAGTTTCAAAATAAATGTATTTACAGGCAGATCATCTGAGAGGGTAATATTCTGAGAGACCACACTGGTTTTATTAATGTTCCAAAGAGAGCTTACTGGATTTTATTATATATGACTATTCAATAGTCATTTTGTGGGCCTTTCTCCACATAGTCAATAGAACTAATTGTTCCAGTTTCAAAATAAATGCATCGTGCCTTGTCATTCTGAATTTACCCTAACCAGTCCATGCTAAATATAGGCAAGCTATGTTAGGACAATAACCATCCAATTTTCAAGTCCAATGTATCCAAAACAAAAAATGAGAAACTATTTAGTTAGTTAGCACCATCATTAGACAGTCCCTCCACATAATATATGTGAGCAAGTAACAGCAAGCTAATTTTTTTTTTTTGGTTGAGTCCACAAATGATCAAGCAAACAATAAAGCCTAGATTAGAGTTGGATAATGTAAGTGGTATAAACATGTTAAGTAAAGAAGAGAACTATGCAGATATTGTCTATAACTGCAATAAAGCATGGAAGAACCATAAATGAATTAAGTTTACCTTAGTATTCAAAACAAGTGAAGGAGACAAAGCCATCAAGAATCTTTCTTTTTCCCCCATCGGATAAATCTCTGTATTTACATCTAGAAGCATGTACATGTCACACTTCTCACTCCGTGCCACAATCCGAGAAACTACAAGATAGCCATGAAACTAACTTTCACTTCATTAATTCATAGAGATTGTAAACAGGAGGAAAGCACACAAACGAATACATAGGAATGCAAAGCTCACTAGATTTTATCGAGCATGTCAAAATTCCACAGATTTAATACTCATCTAAAGTGAAACTGAAGAATAAAATTACTGCAAATTGTATATATCTTTAGTCCTTTACTAAAACTAAATTCAATTGAGTTGCAGAAGTCTATCATGACCTGTCATATCCACATCTAATAGTGAATGTTTTCATAATCAAATACATCAATTTCCCCCTATGTTACATAATTTATCTATGTCAGAAGTGCACTTTACACTTGTAGTTTGAGCCACAGCAAAACTTCATTTTTCCTCAATTAAACGACTTCAGCTCAATATGCTTTAATTTACTCATATATTAAAACTCCTCAATGAATAGAACTCAGCATTTTATTTATCTATCTACAAACCAATTATGATTTCAAATAAAAGTAATAAAATCCTAGTCAAAACTACTGCAGTGCTAATAATCAATGATTTATATTGAGGCAACCTTCAAGTAAAAAAAACACAAGGTGCCGCTTCACCCCAGTATTAAAATCAAATTATTAACTCATTAAGACAGTTTTGCATATCCAAAGCATCCATACTTTAATGCAGTTCAATTCGTAAAAAATAAAAAACGAGAGAGAGAAACTAAGAATACAAGAAATAAGAGGTGTGCGCCACATACCCTTGTCATACTTTTTACCATCAGGGTCTACCTTCTCGACCTTGAAAATGTCATTAAAAAGAAGTTCACTCATCCTTCAAGGTCAATTAGGTACAGTTGATCAAACTCCAGATCAGCGCAACAGCCTAACACTGAGAATGATAAAATAAACACTAGAATTTAGAGGCAGCACATTATATATCATTTATATGAGCATCAAAAAAGGTCACAATTTACAGAATATTTAAATGTGTGAGCATTAAAGAGGGCACAAATACAATGGCACTGCTGTGGTATCCACACGTGATGCATAATCATTCAATAAAAACAGCAACACATATCAACAGTTACAACATTCCACATATATAATCTCGCAATCTTGCATATATTTAAAAATCACAACGATTCGTTTGGCCTTCAATCCAAGCCCTTTTGCTAAAAAAACTCAAGCTTTGAAAAAATGCGAGATAATGAGATTGGGATAAAGCAAAAGAGTGTTCGGAGAAACGTACATTGACTCGTTGAACTGTTCAAAAGTTTTGATCGAGAGAAAACACACAAGAAAAGACAGAGTGAGAGAGAGAGAGGGAATGAGAGAGAGAGACAGAATCAAAATAGAGAGTGAGGATAGGGTTCGGAAGCAACGATGAGAGAACTTTCAGAATTCCTTCTATTTACTTAAATTTATTACCATTTTAGATTTATTTATTTACTTAAAATTGAAGGTGTGAATTATTATTATTATACTTTAGAAAATAAACCTCCTTAGTACCAAAAAATAAAATATAATAAAAATATTTATTAATTAAAAATCTAATTGACTCAAATCTAAAACATTATTCTTCAAATTTAAATATGAGATAATATTATATTATTTTTTACAATAAATTTACAGAATGACATTGTAAGTTAAAAAGTATTTCATTTTTGTTTTAATTTATTTTCTCTCATGTTATTTTAAAAAAATGTAGATTTCTACTATTGTTTAATTTTGGGTTAAAATGTTTGGTTGTCTCTAGTTACTTTATCCGTGCAATGCATGGGTTATCTTTTTTTTATTTATGATGAATTTACTAAAAAATAATATCAATGCGAAATAAGTATGAATAGAATAATCATATTTTTTAATCGAAATAATGTCATGTGCACTTCAATTTCAGTAAAGTTATCAACTATCAGGTGTCATTGTTATGCCTTTTATCGAGGTTGCATTACTTATATGTTATACTCCAAAATCACCTCTACCTGCCTTGAGATATATAAGCTAGAACAAATAAATTTATATTGAAATTATTTTAGAAAAATAAGAAGTTCTAAAATTATGAATTTATGATAGAACATATATATTTTTTTCCAACTAATTCAAATTTTAAGGTACTGCAGAATTGTATCTCAGGTATGATTTAATTGAAGACGATGGATAGTAATTAGTAAAGGTAAGTGACCACAAAATTGAAAACAAATACTTTTACTCAAATATATCTTTTACTCAAGTAGATGGGTAGTAGAGCTAAGTTAGCCACTAGCCCACATCAAAATATGCAATATATATCCGAAAAGTGAAAGCCTCATTCAAAACAAAGTAAAAGTTTCTATATATACTAATACTTCTACATAAATAATGTTCTGAACTTAACCTGAACATAAAACTTTCATGCAGGGACGAAGACAGAAATATATTAGGGGTCAAATTATATAAATATTAATTTATAAAAATATTTATAATTATAATTGTTTAAATAGATTTCTTTCTTAAAAAATAAATAAATAAATAGTTTAAGAATATATAACTAAAATATATTCATATAGAAGAAAATAAATATTTTGTTAAAAACCCAATGTTACAATATATGCTATCAAGATTTGTCTTACAATACCTAATTTGTTTTAGCAAAGTTTACAAAATAACATGTCTGAATTGTGCACTTATGTATTTTCTAAAAAATATATAATATACAACATATTTCTACAAAAAAAATTAAACAGTTTTCTATAAATCCAATATTACAACACATGCTATTAAAAGTTTGTTTTTCAATATCCAATTGTTTTCCCAAAGTTTGCAAAACATGGCTAGATTGAACACTCAACTAGGTTAAGTAATATATAGAATGAGTTATTGTAAACTCTTTAAAACCTAAGTTCAATTAATAATAATAATAATAAGACTATATATATATAGAGAGAGAGAGAGAGAGGCAAGAGATGATAGAAAGAGAGAATATTGATTAGTATATCTCAAAATTTAAGTTGTCAAGTCTCTTAATGATCATAAGTTTATGGCATTGGCAAAGACTAATAAATAAATTTTAATTTTAAAAACAATTATAATAAAAGAAGAGATAATGTCATTATCTATACAATAACACTGTATAAAGATCAATAATTATTTTATAAAAAAAAATGTAAATAACTTTATGTCTACCATTAAATCCTCAAATACAATAATGATCTTAATTTTAAATATCATATATACTATAAAATTTAAACTCAACAAAAAGTTAGGGGACCATGACCCCCAATTCAATCTTTGATGATGGTACCCTCCAAATTAATTAAAATTAAAATTCAGTACAAAACTTTTAGCGCAAACACCGCACCCCCACAGAGATCAGAGGATCAGAAAACCACGCAGTACATCATCCAAAGCGATTCAAAATCCAAAAGAAACAAATAAAATAAAAAGATGGAAATCATTTATCCCACCAACTATTCACAGGCAAGAGCTTGACACTGACAGCGTAAGCAAAAACGGCAGTGAAGAACGACGTGGTGGCGCCAATGGCCTGGTTAAACGACACGGGATGGGTAAACGACTCGTCTCAAATGAAACGGTGGTGCTGTGCAGTTTTTTCTCTCTCTTTCTAATAAGGTTTAATCAAGTATAACAACAATAATTCTAGATATAGTATAGTTAAGAAATGTTGGATGAGAAATGCCCAGGACCGATTGGTTTGGTTTTTTCTGTCATTATACAGTGATATTCTCAACTAAACAGTCATTATAATACACAATATAGCAAGTTCAGCAATTCCGAGCGAGTAAAATTGGATTGCGAAGAGTTGCATACACCTAGGGGAGAAAAAAATGTGAAAGAAACACAGAAGGAGCGATGCAGAATGAGAAACGAACCCGTGGTTATGATTGAAGTGTTCGTTGGTAGAGAATGAGGCGGCAGAGTGTGTGGCTGTGTAAGCCAATAAAGAGAAAAGAAATGGGGATTGTCGTTGCTCCATTCCAATTGTTTTTGTCCCTACCAATCGGTTTATTCCTTTTTTATTTCAAGAATATGTTTCTCACGGAATAATTTGGTTGAATAGAATCCGAAATCATAATGCACAATTATTTTTCATCCTTTTATTAAAATAAAATCATGATTTTGTTGTTTTGGCATCATCTTAACACGAATTTTATTGTTATCTTTTTTCACAACACAACCAAATCACTGAGATGGAAAAAATTAAACAATGAGATCAAGATTCTGTTTTACTATTTTTAAAACATTAAAAGAAAATAAAAATACATATGTTCTTTTATTGATTGAACATTTTATCACTACACTTATTGACTAAACATTGTTTTTTTCTCATATGTATTGAGCACTGCTTTTTTTTTTATATGCATACCTATCGTATTAAATATAAACATTATAGAAATTGTTTTATATTGTCGGTGCGATCTTAACTGGACATATAAGCCTTGGTAGCTCAAAAACAGGAGTCTGACTCAACATAGCGGTGATACAAGTCTACCAACCATGTCAACTTCACCCTGGCACCTGCGTTTGCCACAATTGTAGCCTTTATCTTTGTTGGAATGCTAAGATAAGTCATGATCATTAACATAATCTTCATCGCCTCTATGTCAAACTATGAGGGGACATGATCAATAAGCCTACCTGTCATAGGCAGGTGCAGCAAACAAGATACATCATCCAGAGTGATGATCATCTTTCCAACATGCAGATAAACGAAAGACGTTTCTTGGTGCACCTCTCAAAAAAGGCATTCACCAAGCCCTTGTTTGCGGTATGATATTGCGCCATAACAAGATTTGATAACCTTGACAGGTCCATGTAAGCCCTAATTTGCAAATGAGGAGGGAATCATAGCACTTGGGCACCATGGTTGATAATTCAGCTTTGACCTCTCCTAATGAATCAATGTATGTTTAGTGTGAGCCGTCTAAAAAAGAATGAAAAAAATAAGTCAATATTCCTTCATAATAAATAATTATATTTAACTAAGAAAATAAAATAAAAAACATTACATCTGTATAAAATAATAATAAACATGAACAAACATTTTGAATTGAAAATAAAAAAATAAGAAAAAAATTTAACTAAGAAAAAGTAATAAACATTTTAAAAAAAATATTTTTTGGGTTTAGAAGACAATTTGTTGAATTTATCTACCACAAAACAAATGCAAAACTTATCTTGAATTGAAGTTCTTATGCCAATTTGTTGGCAAAGATACAAGACATTCTATTCAGATGGGAAAGCTCAAATGATAAAAGGAAAAGAGAGATAAAACACAAAATTATTAAGTTTATTATGAATAACAAAATTTATAATGAAGGAGTTCAATGCACTCTCAAGCTCATTAAACCTAGATTACAAATCCTCTTATAAAGGAAACAACAATTAACTATCTAACCTAACTTGATTATAACAAAAAAAATATAAAACAACTATAATTACAACCTAACCTGATTATAACAAAAAAATATAAAACAACTATAATTACAGTACAACTTAGATTAATGGAACCACTAGACTATGTGTTCTCTTCTATGTGATTGGATATTTCACCAAATTATAAAAGATTAGATGATCAATACATAATACAAGTGTACTAAATTAGACGATTAATGTTGTCGTTCATTCTATCTCTGTCATCTATCATCCAACAATCAATAAGACCATCAATAAATAAAGGTCATTAGAAAAAAAAGGACCACTTATAAATTCAAAAAACATAAGCCTAATGCAATACACGAGGCTTAGGATAATTTAATATTTATTTATTTAGTTTCTTATTTATTACGTTCTTGGAGCTTTAAGCTAGTGTACGTTGACTGTTTTGGATTATTTTATGCATCGGCACCACAAAAAAATATTGTATTAAGGTGAATTTATTCATCAAGTGTTTTTTTTAAAGATCTATCATGTATTTTGTTTTTCCCTATGTTTTATTTATTTTTATTCTTTTGTGTCTTTTCCATTTAAAAACATTTCATGCTTTTTCTAAATTAACTATTTTCAAATAATAAAAATACGAGTTATTAGTTGTAACCATTTTAGATTTTCTTCCTATTTAGTTATTACAAAAAAGCCTAAGGTTGTTAATGATAACCATTTGATCTCCTTCATTTTTGGTTATTGCGAAGACCTTATTCATTTTTTTTTAAAAAGTTGTTAGTCATAATAATTATTTTGAATCTACTTCTATTCAGTAAAAAATAATAATTTGAATATACTTCTTATTTGATTATAGCAAAAGGTGTTGTCCAATTAAATTTTTTCTAAGAAAATCAAAAACCTTGTTAATGATAGTTATTTTGGATCGTCTTCTTCTTTTGTTTATTGTGAATATCTGATTTAATTAAATATGTTTTAAAATAATGATAAAATAAAGGTTATTAGTGATAATCATTTTGATTTTTTTGTGATAAAAATAGTGATAAAAAAGGTTATTAGTGATAATCATTTATATTCTTCAATTACTTAGCAAAATTTATATATGTAAATATGTCAGTAAAATTTAAGCGTGTTAAAACCCTAAATCAATTTACTATAGCTGTCGTAATTTTAAGTGTTGAATTTTTTGACCCAAATACTTATATTATTTCATTCATGACATCAATACGGGTTGAAATAAAATCATGAATATGGTAATTAATATAAAATCTTGACGTCCTAATTAATTAGAGTATAAGCAACTTAATTTATTTCTATTCGGGCAAAACTAACTTAGGAGTTTTGAATATGCCGAATCATATGACTACATTTTGCCAGAAATGCTATCAAAATTTGAGCGATTTAGACTTCTACAATTCATCGCATCAGCCACTTGTTTGTAGTCAATCTCAACGATTACATGATCAAGCCGCAATTCATGTATCCAGGAAATGACTTCTAATTAATTTAAGGCTTCCACTTTATGCACTGGGGGTACCCATAATTCCAACTTGTTTTGGCAGAAACAAAATTGCCCCTATAATCTCACAAACAAATTCCAAAACCAAACTAACCATTTTCAGCAAAAGTAGGAACATTGATATTGCACTTTAGGAAGATAACCTTTGCTTGGTTCCTTCCAGTCGAGGGAAGTTGTGACCGTTGCACTTTGGGTAGGTTTGATACAACAAGCTCAATCTAATTGGCAATCACGAACAGCCTCCTTAGAGATTCTATCAAACACATTCGAGGATGTTTATATAAATACCATCTGATATTTTCATTCATTCTACGCCACATGCACAGCACCAGGAAATGGTTGCTAGGTTAACCTTGAGGTTTGGGAGAATTCTCAACAACATGAATAGAGCTTCAAAGCAATTAATCTTCTGCATAGTCAATATTTTTGCTGAATAAATGTCCATAAACCTAAAACTTGCCAGACCCCTCCTTCGTGTGATCGCATCCAAAAAATAGATGTCAAGTATATTCTTTATTGTTATCATAAAAAGGACAGGTGCTAGGGCATTGAACGTCTTTGGAAATGAGATGTTTTTTTGTAGGTAGACACTCCCTAGCCATTCTCCATGATAAAAAGCTTCATTTTCTGTGAATTTTTTACACACCAAATGAGCATCCAATGACCCTAATAGGATAGGCTTCATTCTGAATGATAGACTCCACAAATTAATTTAAACAATGTTATAATTATACTTTATCATCTAAACTACATTTTCTTATTTTAGGGCCAAATTAAAAAAAATATAAAAGTATGTCGATAAAATTATTTTATACAATAAAGTTTGCTAATATATTAAACTTGATAACGAGAATTTTAAAGGTATTGATTAAAGAAATTTTAATATATTCTATTTACATTTATTGTCGTTCTAAAACTGTTTTCCATCCTTTCCATCAATGACATGGTACATTTGGACATGTGAGAATTATGTGAAATTGAAATAAAGAAAGTTTTATCAAAGAGTTTTAAAACACTTGCAAATTCGGTTTTTTAAATAAGCAACTCAGTTTAAATATAAAGTAAGTGATCTTAATTATTGATGAAAAAATTAATAGTAATTGATAGTATTGCCATTATATACAGAATAATATTGTACGAATTCATCCATACTCAATTGTAATATATACACGTTTTATAGGAGATAAATCCCTCCATGAAATATATCTTTATTTAAGAACTGATTTAGGTACAACATTGGCGGGGAAAAATTAATAAAATAAATTATAATAAAAGTTAAAAAAATTAATCCATAATATTTTATAATAATTTATGCATTATGTTTAATTAATTGAGTTATACTCCTGATAAAGTTAAGATTTTGTAAAAAAAAACTCTTTTAACTTTTGGAAAAACAATAACAACACACAAAAGAAAGAAAAAAACTTCTACATGTAATTATTTATTCTCTCTACCCATAACATTTCTCCAAAATAAACAATATTTTTCTTCTCTGAAGATGGCGACCGAATCCGAATTACGTCTTTCTGGACGTTATTAGATCGAAATTGTGTTTTACTTAGATGGCCTCGTGACAGATACAATAAGAAGTCCACATTGGGCCACTGAACAACACCAAAACGTTTAAAAAAACAACCAAAAACGGGTCAAGAGTCCAATATCCACGAAAACCCGAATTGACGAGTGGGGGAAATTCGCGATTCAATTTTGAGGTCAGTGTCGTCGCAACTTGTTTGAAAGCAAAACTCTCTTCTAATTAGTTACGTGCTTGTTTCAAATAATGTGGTGAGGTGAGGCCCGTGTAGCCAAGACGTTAGCGCACAGTGTTGGTACATATTAACACTTCAATTTGCAATCTTGAACCTTCACACACACAACACCAACGACGCTATTCAACGCAAAGAACGAAAGAAAACAAAACGCCAACCCCAAAACCCCCCAAACCAAAATCCACAAACTCACCACACATACACCAAATAAGAGGAAGTTGTTGTTAGGAGCCATAAGCCATACAAAAAGCAAAAACAAACCCTAATGGTTGGTTTTAGTCTTTTTAATTTTAATTAATTTCTCTATATAAATATTATTTTTAAAAAATATAATAATTAACGGATTGGATTTGAAGAGGTGTGAGAAGAGAGGCTCGCGGGTGTTTGCTAGAGAAAGTTTTATGGTTAAACCACAATATCTTTTGTTTTTTTTCTTCTTTCTCGTAGCGTATGGAAAACCACCAAAACCACAAGGTAGAACAAGAGCCTGACATAGAGAAGAACCACCATCACCACCACCAACAGCAGCAACAACACCGTAACGAAGCGTGGGGCACGTGGGAGGAGCTGTTGCTAGCGTGCGCCGTGAGCCGCCATGGCTTCAAGGACTGGGATGCCGTCGCCATGGAGGTCCAGTCGCGCACCACGCGCCTCCTCGCCACCGCGCGCCACTGCGAGCAGAAATTTCACGATCTCAGCCGCCGATTCGCCGACCAATGCAACGACGACGTTCTGCCGCCGCGCCAGAACGGCGCCGCAGCTGCCATCTCCGATCACGTCCCCTGGCTCGACGAATTGCGCAAACTCCGCGTCGCCGAGCTCCGCCGCGAGGTCCAACGCAGCGACGTTTCCATCCTGTAAATCTCCGCAAATAAAAAAAACTCCTCATAATATTTTATTCTTTTCAGGTTTTAGATCTAATTTCGGTATTTAACCTTTCTCTTTTAATTTTTTTTGTTTTTCTTGTTTCTGTGAAGGTCGTTGCAGTTGGAGGTGAAGAGGTTAGAGGAGGAGAAAGCGAAGGAGAAAGACAGAAAGGACGACGAGAAACCAGATCTGGCGGTTTCCGGCGAGTTGCGGCCGGAAAACGACAAAACCGGCGGAGAAGTTGAAGAGGCTGGACCGGCGAATTCCGAACCGGAGGAGAGAACCGCGAACAACACAGACAAGACGTTGCCAACCATGGGCGACGAATCGGACCGGGAGAACCAGTCGGTTAACGAATCCAACTCGACCGGTTCGCGGTTTGAGAAAACCGGGGGCGGCGACGCGAAGGTAGGAACCGGACCGGCTCCGGTTCAAACCGGTTCGCATGACCCGGATCCGGTCTTGCGGAAGGGGAAGCCGGTTGGAGAGGAATCGAATAACGGAAGCTACGATGCGTTGGCAAAGGTGCCAACGTGCGAGTCGGTGCCTCCGAGTGCAGAGAGGAAAGTAGAGGAAGATGATAACTCGTCCGAGTTACATGACTCGGTGGCTCACTCGGGCGAGGGAGGGACGAGGGAGAGCAGCGAGGTGCAGAGCTCCGCGAGCTTGACGAGGAAGAGGAAGACGCGGGGGAGGAAGGAGGTTTCCGGCGGCGGCGGCGCCTCATCTCCGGCGGAGACCGACGAGGTTGCAACGGTGAAATCAGAACCGTTGGTTGGGGTTTTGGAGTTGATCAAGGGGCACGAGCACAGCTCGTTGTTCGAGCGCCGTCTTGAAAGCCAGGTATTCCATATACTCCCTATTGGATAAAACCGGTATTTCCACCCTCTTTCAAAATTTTGAAAAAAAATAACTATAATCTCTCATTTTTCTATTAAAAAATAAAATTACTTCATTTTTAATAATACATGCATGCACGTTGAAAAAAAATGTGATGATGTTATGTGAATTTTTTTTAAGGAAAATAAAAAGTTTGCAAGATTTAATTGCAAGCAAGAAGCGGATACGTTCTCAAAATCGTGACTGTCCAACAAAAGGGGACCACTTTTGAAACAGATTGGTTTTTTACGGGCACGGAGTTTGTGAATAAAATGGACGAAACCATAAAAAATAAAATAAAAATCGTGAGGGCTTGGTGAAATAATTACTTTTATTTGGGAAAAAAAAATGAATAGTAACGGTTTCTATTTCTAGGGATTAAGTGGAGTTAGGGATTTGATGGTTTCTTAAGGCCGAAAATGGTAGGTACATATGACGCATGGCCATGTTTCTATTGTTTCATGGCCCTTATTTTAAGTAAGAGATCAATACTCAATTTCATTAAATATCTATCTCAGAAAGTAAAAATTAATTACATTATTTGCATAAATAATTTCATAAATCTCTTATAGACTTGTATGGTATCATGCATATAGTAAGTATATATAAATACTAAACCTATCGGGTCTCGCAGATACCTCAAGTGTCTCGATGGGAAACATGCAAGATTATTATTTTGGAATATATATATATATATATTATATTTTAATATATCAATATAGTATATATATATATATATATATATATATATATATATATATATTATATTTTAATATATCATAGTATCCTATAGCCAAAATAGAATAAATTCAAAATGACCAATTCACGCAATTTTCCCGTTGGAGAAAAATACTTTATTTCCCCCCCTAATTTCGGGAAACAAACTAAAGTAAGAATATTACCATAATATGGTTCAGCTGAGCACGTGCTTTTTCGTGAGCCTAGGATTGGGTGCATCTCCATGCAACGTGTTCACAAATTATTTCAGACTGAATCACCTTAAGCCCACAAACTAATCTGTTTGGGCTATATATCTTATTCACTACTACGACCCAAAATAATTCCACATGACCAAGTTTATTTTTAAATAATTGTTATTAACCTTTTTTCTTTTTACTTCCCTTTTCTTGCGCCCATTCTTCGCTGCGGTGACGTGTTTGTTCAAAGGTCGTAATCATCCAACTGTGTCTTCTCTGAAAATTAAATTTGAATGCTTTTTCTTTCCCAGAATGAATTTTGTTTATTATAAATATAAATATTCACTTGTTAATGTTACGTGTTTTCTTTTTTCTTTTAAATATACAAGTTATTTCTTTACATTGATTATTATTAATTTTTTTAAAATAGTATATGTTTCTTTTATTATCATGAATAATAAATTATGTTAAACATTTTGTTGACAGATAAAGAAATAATTTTATTTTACATATTTATTTATTCATTTAAAAAACATGTATAGAAAATATAAAATTAGATATTAATGAAGTTAATATAATAAATAATAATTAACATTTCATAACATAACTATAATATGATCGATTATCAATTTAATGTCTTAGTCTAATGGAATGTGTGGATTGGACGAGACGGGAACGTTACCGTATTGGCAGTAAGCTCTTAATGTTTGGATTTGACTATAAAGGAGAAAATCTGTACGGTAGTGGAGTTACGAATGGGCCCTATCTTTTTGTGCTCTTTCCCTCTTTGTTCCTGTGCCCGTGCACCCTCTCATATGATTCTGTTTAAAGAATATATGATTTTGATGCTAAATACATCCCAAAAATTAATTGCAAAAGTAATCAAATGTTTTCTTATCTCTATTATAATAATTCATTTAGATACACAAAATATGTTTTTATCAACGAGTCGACAAATTTCTAAACTGCAGGATATTTTATGTTTGAAAATTTAACCACGAATAGGATATCAGATGTAGGTTCGTGCAATTATGACACTTTAGTAAAATTTGGTTTGGTCTCTTGTTGCAGCAGGATACGGATAGATACAAAGACCTAGTGAAACAGCCCATGGACTTGGAAACCATACAATTGAGACTCCAAAAGGGTCACTATTCGTCATGCACCAGTGCATTCTTCCGCGACCTCCTCCTCCTCTTCACCAACGCCACCGTGTTCTTCTCCGATGACACCCTGGAATCACAGGTGGGGCGGCAGCTGCACCGCCTTGCCACCATGGAGATGAGGAACCACGGCCAAGCACAATCCGATCCTATCCCCCGGAAGAACGATTCACTCCCTCCAAATGCATCATTAACTAAACCAGATTCTATCATTTCCAAGAACAAAGCCTCTGGTCCTATATTGGTATGCCGCAAACGCAGTTCAATGTTAGCCAAACCTTCCTCGGCCACCTTTGGCCAAAAGGGTGACCAACCCACCTTCAATGACAAGAAGGAAAGGCCACCTTCTGATGCAAAGCCACCCATGAAACCCTCTTCTTCTGATACAGACGAAGAGGAGCTTCCCAAGGCTAAGGAAAAGCCTGTCACTGGAGCAAGAAGCTTGAGGAGGAGCAACAAGAACCTTAATAATAATAATAAGAAACCATCCTCTAACTCCACTCCTAAGACAGGGTCCTCGGGTAACAAGCCATCGGAGACCATCAAACCGGAGAAGAGCAAAGCAGAGGGAGGACCAGACAAGAAGAGGAATGCAGCTGCAGATTTCTTGAAACGGATTAAGCGCAACACTTCAGCGGAAGCATCAAAGGGTGGTAGCGGTGGTGGTGGTGGAAGCGGAGGAGGAGGAGGAGGAAGTAGTAGCAGCAGCAAGGGTGGTGGAGGTGGTAATGGTGTCAAAGAGCAGAAGAAAATGTTGAACAATGGAAAAGGGGATAAAGGGAAAGAAAGGGCATCAAGGCATAATAACGTTGGAGGAGGTTCAGGGTCTGGAGATAAAAGGAATAGTAAGAATGTTGAGAACAACTCGCAGTCAAAGAGAAGTGTTGGTAGACCTCCAAAGAAAGCAGCAGAGACAAATGCAGGTTCTGCAAAGCGTGGGAGAGAAAGTAGTGCTAGTGCTGGCAAGGACAAGCGACCCAAGAAACGTTCCAAGAAATGATTTCCGAAGTTTCATAGTTAGCCTCTTTTGTTCCTCTCCTGTATATTAATTATTATTATTATTATTACTATTATTATTGTCAAAGCATGTGTTTCTTTCTTTATTTTATACTGCTAATTTATTGATCAGCTGTAGCCTGTAGTCAGTTGCCAGGTACATGTAACAGTATTTTAATTTGGGGTAAAACCTTGTAACAACATTGTCCTCTTGGGGACTGCTTTTCTTGATTTTTTGGTTTAACAGGAAAGCATAGTCACTGCTTGTGCTCGTTTTGGTTAGCACCTTCGTTACTCTTTTAACTTTCTTATCTTTTATTTTTGGTTCAACCCAATATATACAAGCAATTCATTCCTCCAAGGTATGCTCAGATTTCTAACCCAAAAAAACCATTGAATTATAATTATATATTACATATTGTATCAAATTTTATAAACAAAATAATATATACATTTATAATAACGGTTTGAATTAGACCAAACAAATTCATAAATCACATCTACAATTTAATTTAATATAATTTAATCTAATTTAATTTAATTTATTTTTAATTTATGCATATTTCATTATTTATTTAACTTAATTTATAATATATTAAGTCAATTTATGAATAACCTACTTGTGTCTAAACAAATAAACAACAATAAAGCTTCGCAGTAACTTGTTTAGATACAAATAGTAGGATCTTAAAACAAAATTTCAACGTTTTCTAGGGATGAGAGTTAAAAAATATTTTTTATAAGAATTAAAATAAAACTTGTTAATTTTTGTTTATTTAGAGCACATGTATTTTTTATTGGAGATATTTCGATTTGAGTCGAGTAGGACTCCTATGGACGATAAACTTCTTCCTCAAAGTATTTAACACAGTTGAAATATCTTCCTTAAAATATTTAACATAGTTATATAATTAAGACAAATTTAAGATTTCTGATTAAATTAAAATAATCTCTTGTCAATTGATTCATGTATCTAATGCTAAAACTCATTAATTTTACTTAAAAAAAACATATTTAAGCCAACATTTAAAAGAAAAAATAATCAACTAATTTCAAACACTTTACATTTTAAAAACTACTTAAAGTATGTTTGAAAATCTGGTTAAACGGTACTTTTGAGGCAACAATATTTATGTCAAAGGATCATAAGTTCATAACCCTTATTTGTTACTGTTAGATTGTATTAGAAGATGGGATGGTATAACATTTTCCCTGTCAAATTGTTTTGTTCTATTTATATTTTGCATCAAGGATTCAAACTTTTTGATGAAAATAAGTAAAAATAAAAAATTATTTACATAAAAGGTATAATATATATGAAAATTATTTATATGACATGAATGATTTAATTTTTTATATCAATTATAGTTATAATCGATATAAAAAAGTATTTTTTTATATTGATTATAGATAATTTATAATCAATCATGATTATAGATAATCTATAATCAATCATGATTATAATTAATATAAAAAATTAATTTTTATATTAATTATAAATATAACCGATATAAAAGTAATTTTTTACATCCTTCATGTTTATAATTTGGAATAAACAACTAAATGTGATCTTGAAAACTTGAAAGGTGAATTTTAAAATTGTAATATTGTAACTAATCACATTATTTTCTCTGAAACAATACAACTAATCATAGTCCCCAAATCAATTCAAGTTTAATTTTTTTTTTCAAACCCATCAAAAAATCAGTCTGAAAATCAAATTCAAGTTTGAAAATCTTCAATCTCTTCAACATCATCTTGAATTCAAGCCAGAGGGGGTTGCTTTGGGCACACCATCCGTGACTTAGTTTATTTCATGTGATAAAAAAAGAACTAACAAAAACAAAGAAACAAATTTAGACATCATCAACAAAACATCGTGGATCTAGACGCTGGAGGCGAGTTAAGACTACTTCTTGGAGAGAAGAACTTGCGAAATCTACAGAACGAATCGGAGAAGATGAGCAGAAATGAAGAAAAAAGAAAAGAGACAAAGGAAAAAAATATGGACCGTCAGATGAAAATTAAAAGAATCTAACGGCCTGAGATATACTGTCTCACATAGGAAAAATGTTTCACTTTCCCATGCTAGATAGAACTCGTCATTCTCTTGGATTCTTGAAGGCAAAGATAGTAGTTATAAGAAACACAAAGTGAAAATGCTATATACAAAGTTGCAAAATTCTAGTTCTAATTGATCAGAACACGAATGTCATTTCATGTGTGTGCTATGAAGTGTGACAACTAAGACACTTTATTAAAGATAACAAACATAATGCTTTAATAATTTTTTAATTTCGTCAAATTGAGGGACTGATATGGTAACAAATGCCAAATTGAGGGACTAATATGATAGTGAATGTCAGATTCAAGAACTAATATTATGATAATAGGTGTCAAATTCAGGGATTACATTGAAGATTTATGATTTTTCACATCTAACTTCAAACCTTACCCTGCACACGCGGATCATATACAAGTGTCATATAGAATTTACAAATATCTTATTAAAATACTCTATTGAAGTTATCAGATAAGACATAAGGAAGAGATGAACTTAAATTAACATTAGTTGTCACGTCATTTAGAAACTAAATTGGATTCATTCAAAATAAAACAAATAATGAAGTTGATTGATGGAGTATATTAAAGCTCCTCTTACAACTAAAATTTAGTTAACTAAATTGGGTAAGATTAAAGTGAAAATCTATTATGTTGTTTAAATAGCATCACACAACAACTAAAAGCTCTCAAGCTGGTTTAAATTATAGAGATGTCAGATCCATATATTTTGATGAGGTTCAAAAGCCGTAGACAACATTTCGTAAATCATGGGCACCTACAAAAGGTTAAGAGGCTAATTAACGGCAATTACCACGAAGGAATTAAAGTTCAATATAACTTTTTTTCATACTTCTACTATTTCTTTAAAGCATTTTAAAGAAGTAACTAGCTATATGAGAAATTATCAGATAAGACATAACGAAGCTGTCTCATTTGGCCTTTGCTGATGTTGAGGTTATTAATCACATTCTTGACTTGTTTTGTTTCAGTTCAGGTCAAAAGATTAATAGAGATAAGACTCAAAAGTTTTCTTTTCTAAGAATGTGACCAGACAAAATAGAAGCCTCTTAAGTAATAAGTTTGGCTTTCATTGCACGAAGGAAATAGGAAAATATCTTGGTATACCTATTCTTCATTAAGGGTAACCAAAGATACTTTTCAGTACATTATCTCTAAGGTGAATAAGAGACTCTCAGCTTGGAAAGCGCGTCAACTGTCTTTTGCTGGGGAGGGTAACTTTGGGGAAATCTGTGTTACAAGCTCTCCAATCCTATGCAATGCAAAGTGCATGAATACCTAGATCAATGTGATGAAGTTGATCAAAAGTGTAGAGCTTTCATATGGGAAGATAATGAGAATCAGAGGCGAGTTCATACAGTTAGTGGATTGGGTTTGAAAGCTGCTAGAAATGTTAACTCTGACTTTATGATGAAGATGGGGTGGTTTTTGTGTAATAGATAATTTAAGGAATCAAGTCAATGACATTGGTTGCTTGGGGAATGACATTGACTTGATTCTGAATTGTGCAAAGTTGGGGAAGCTTGGGGAAATTGGCCACTGGTTGCTTGCGAATTTAACTTCTGAAGTGCTGCATAATCAGCATAGTTGGTCTCTCATATTTATTGTTACTATCGATAATTTGTGGAAGAATTTTCGAAAATAAGTTGAGAAGTATGTTGGAAACCTCTCACACAATTTAGAATAAAGTCAATGCCATTTCCTTGAGTTTCACGAAGACTAGAACCATTCAGTTAGCTCCAACAATTGACACGGGTCAACTTGGTATTTCTTAAAAACTACGTAACCCATAGCTAGGAGCTTCCATGCTATGCGCAGGTAAAGGAGGAGAGATATTGTACGTAGCCTTATCCTTACATATACAAAGAGACTATTTCCATATTTGAATCCATGAGCAACAAGTCATCAAGACACAATTTTACTGCTATGTCAGTGTCAACTTGGTATTTGTTGTGACAATGTAATTTTTTCTTATGTAGTTCATATTGATATCTAGAAATAGTCTCTTTGCATATGTAATGTAAGACTACGTATAATATTCATCTCTCTTATCTTCGTAAGGAGTCTCTAGACAATTAGATAAATATTAATAGTAGCAACAATTCATATTGGAACTTGTGAAGTTGCAGTTGCAGAACTTTGGACTATTTACTTGGGTGTCTCCATTGCTTGGCAGCGTGGCTTTAAGGAAATTAGTGTGGAATTTGATTCTAGCATCTCTATCCAATTGGTGACTAATGGTTGTGATGCTGCTCAACCTTGTGGTGCCTTAGTCAAGAATATTCTTTCCTTTAATAGAATCGATGGTAGATTTGTCTGGGTCCATACTCTTGGTGAGGCTAATCAGGTTGTTGATAAATTAGCTAAGTTTGGGCAATCCTTAGATAGACAATTAAGGATTTTTATTTTTTATTTTGTTCCTCCCTTTATGTATAACGCCGTTTTGGAGGACATTATGTTCTACCGTGTTTCCTTGCGATTTCTAGTGTTTTGAGGGTTGCTTTCCCCTTTCATTCAACAAAAAAAAAACTATATGAAACGTAAGTCAGCAAAAAGAAAGCTATATGAAAAGATTTACAAGCAATTGACAAAATTAAATTCAATATATCAATATGGACAAATTATTAAATAGCTCATGATCATCAAGTGTGTTCATAGTTACAATCAATGTTTGTTTAACACATTTAAATTTTTTGATTTGCATAAAAGAATTAATAACACATGATTAATGCGAAGATTAATAAAAAAATCATGTGATTCAAGATTATCTAATAATTTATCTAAAAATTTCATTGAGCCAATTTAATTAGCAATGGAGAAACATATGATTGTTTATAAACACAACTCTAAATTTATTTTTCAATCTTTTTAACTACCTGGATTTAAAATTATTTTTTTAAAAGACTTGGAATTAAATTTAAGAAATATAAAAAAAAATTATATGAAATTTTCATTCCGATATTGATAACTTATTTTTAAAGCAACATCACATATTTGAGTGTTGTTGATGTAAAAAAATATGATTGAGAAAGATAATTTTAATGTAAATGATCAATCAAGTTTTTCAACATAAATTAATTATTACCAAATTCAATATAAATACTTAACATGTATAAATATTTTTACAAGAAAACATATACTAAGAAAAAGATTAATGGACATACGTTATAAAAAAAATCTTCATACATTTAATTAATATGACAATAAGTAATAACAATACTGAATAAACATCATTAATTTTAAAAGTTGATAAATGTAAAGGTCTGTCGATGATGATACATTGATACTGTTATCTAAGTCGGAAAGAAAAAAAAAGTTCACAAATATAAGGTGTGTATTGAAAAAATTCTATGGCAGATATATTGATGTTTGGTCTTGTGTGGATGGAGAATCACACAAATTTGGGCAACTTGTCTCTCATGAAATAAAGTACCTTTTGAATAGTCTTTGGAGTTTCGTCATCTTCCCGGCTTTTTCTCTGGCATGGTAGTCAAAAGCTACCATTTTTTAACGGAAATTTAGGAAATATTCTTAGAATATCTTTAATGGTAGATCTCAAATTGGAATCTTAAATCACTTTTTGGTAAATTCAGTATCATGTAGGATTGAAGATCTATTAAGATATGTGACATTTTTTTTTATTGGTAGGTCCCAAATTAAGATTTTGGATAATTTTAATGAATCCCACATGAACTCCACTTTTAAATATTTAAAATTTAATTTAATCAATCAAATAATTAATTTTAATTAATAAAGTATGGAAAAAATATATGAATATTAATAAAACATATAATTAATTTAAATAATTAATTTTAACTTTTAATTTCATCTTATTTTTTTTTTTTCATTTTTTTTGTCCTGTCACTTTAAAAATCATTTTTTTTAACTTCTTACAGATCTTTAAGGTTCTTGGGGAAGATCTGGATCTCCACGTGGATATCTGCTTTTCCTCTTTAGTAGTGGATCTGGGAAAAGAGAGATAGTCAGCTTAAGATCTCTCCCAAGATTCCCACTAAAGTTATTCTTAGATGATAAACTATGACTACTTTTGAGAGCTATTAACTATTTGGTGTGAATTGTTTCATAAGAAAGAACAAAAAATGCAAGAACAAATTAGAGACGCGAAGATCATATATAGATTGGTGAAGAAATTAAGTGTGTTGAAAATTTAAGATTTCCTATAAATTTTAATTAAGATTTTAGACATATTTTAATCCTTTAATTTTATAAAATATTATTTTTAGTCTTTAAAATCAATTTAAGAGAATAAAAATATATTTTTTATTATCTTTTATTCTTCAAAGTGAAGTTGAGATATTAAAAATAATATTTTATGAATTTGAGACACAAAGAATAATTTAATTGAGAGACTAAAAAAATATTTTTTTTTCAAATTTTAGTGTTAAAAATATATTTAAATTTTTTGTTAATCAATAATAAGTGTATAATTATATATATATATATATATATATATATATATATATACATATATATATATATATATGTAACATATTTAAGTCCTTAAGTTTTTCCTTCTCCTTTTTATTCTTTTCTTTTTTTTCTCTTTCTCATTCTTGTTGATAGGGGTGGACATGGATTAGATTTTTAAGAATCAAATCCATATCCAATTCATATCTATTTAAATGAATTGGATATTAAATTTATATCTATATTTTTTAAAAACAATTTAGATTCAAGATCCAATCCATTTAAATGGATATGAATTTGGTCATATCCAATTTATATCCATTTAAATGTTATAAAGATTTATTTTTACAAATTTTAGTTATTAAATGCTAAAAAGTGGAAACTTAGTATCTGTTTTTTTTAAGAGCTAGTTTCAACAGACATTGGTCAAGACTATTTTCAATCGATCTTGATTAGTGTATTTTTGGCCTACATCAATCAGGGCAATTTTGACAGATATTGGCCTAGACATTGTTAGATCGACATATACCAGGATGATTTTTTGGTTAACATCAGTTAGTGCATATGACATTAGTCAATGATGTTTTTGGTCGATCTTAGGTAGAGTTACTTTTTGATTGAGGTCGGTTAGGATTTTTAGTCAATGTTGGTCGGTGATATTTTTTGGCCGACATTGACTAGGAGTTTTTTTTATCAACGTTGATCGTGACTAGTGATTGGCCGACGTTAGTTAGGGTTTTTGTTGATAACATCGATAAAAAAAAAATTTGCCGATGTCGGTCATTGATAGTTTTTGGTCAACATTCATTAGGACTATTTTTTGGTCGACGTTAGCTAGGTTGTTTTGCTGACGTTGCTCGAAACTATATTTTTGTTGGCAATAGTTAGGATTTGTTGGCCAACATTAACTGTGACTATTTCTTTTGACTGACGTTAGATAGGGATATTTTTTGTTGACATCAACTAGGGTTCTAGATTGGCGTCAATTGGGGGAATATTTGGGTCGACGTCAACTAGGTTTTTTTGGTCGATGTCAATTGATGATGTTTTTCAGCCGATATCAGCTAAAAAATAGTCTCGTCTAACATCGACCAAAAAAACCGTAACCAGCATCGAGCGAAAAACTTACCGGACGTCAATAAAAAAATAACCTCGACAGACATCAACAAAAAAACCTAGCTGACGTCGATAAAAAAATAGTCTCAATCAATGTTGACTAAAAAACTCTTACCAACATTAATCAAAAAATAGCCTCAACCAATGGCGGCTTAAAATCATCATTAGTTAACAACGACCAAAATATTCTAGACGCATTGACCAAAAAATGGCTTCTAATAAAGTTGGCCAAAAAAACCTAATCGTCATTGTCCAAAACATTGTATTGGATTTAAAAATCCAAACAAATATCCAATCAATATTCAATTAATTGGATTGGATTTAAAATCCAAAAAATTGGATTTGGATATGAAACTAATCCATTTAAATAAATTTAAAGTGAATTAGATTGAATTGAATATGAATTATTTATGGATATAGATTTTTTTGACAACCCTACTTATGGGTAGCTTGCTCCATTGCTTCCCTTCTCACCCTCTCTTTCTGTTTTGTATATGAGTTTAAAACAACTCTATTATTAATAGCAAAAATACAATTGAAATAATACTTATATTTTCACATTTCTATTTTGCTTTTTTTATATTAATATTTGTTTTTTTTTCTTTTTCTTGAAATTTGAGAATTTTTAAAATCATAATTTTAATTTTTTTAAAAAATATTTTAAAATTACTTTTTATTGTTGATTTTATAATTATAAAAAGCCAATTTTAAAAATAGGTTTATAATTATGTGGTATTTTCAGATTTTTTTTCCTGCTTTTAATTTCCTAATTTTTTTAATTTTTTAAAAAATTAAAAAATTATTATGCTTTTATTTTCCAAATTTACTCTAAAATTTATCATAATTTTAAAAATAATTTAATACTTTAAATTTACTTTTTTTTAAAAAAATATTTTTCATTTAACCAAAATGATGGGTTATTCATGTCTACAATTATCATTATGTAGTTTTAAAATTTATTTAATTTTAAAATAGTAAGAAAACTTTAAAACTTTAAAATTGGATCGGAGGTAGGGGTGTTCGCGGGTCGGTTCGGATCGGTTTTGGCCAAATTTAGAACCTAACTCAATCAAATTTGATCGGTTCGGTTTTCAAAAAAAAAAATTTGAAACCCAAGCCAACTCAACCCGTTAATAATCGATTCGGTTTAACGGGTTACCCATTTAATTTTTTTTTCTTAGAACTACTATTTTATATCATGATTCTTTCAAATATTCAATACAATTAACACAATATTATCAAATTTATGAAAGTAGTAAAATTGATTCATTTAATATCATCAACATAATATTCTAAAATAGACTTATAATATAAATTAAAACAAAAGATTCTTAAACAAGATTTACTATAATAGTCTGAATCACAACTATTTCTTACAAACTAAGCTTTGCTATAAACAAATTTGTTGTAATCAGATTTGCTGAAACAAACAAATGAACAAAATATGATTCATTAATATTATAAACACGGTAAACAAAATATGAAAAAAAAAGTGAAGCAAATAACAATATACCTGAAAGTAATATATTAAGAAGTTCCAACACTTATAGTTTCAATACTTGGAGACCCAATATTAATAGTATTTAAAGTAAAACCAAACAACTCTAAAAATTTAAACACAACCCCGTTAGCACAAAAATTAATTGATATTTTATATAAATAAAAAATGAAATAAAGAATTACACACCTGATTCAATATTTTCTGCTTCATTTATTTCAACTTGCAAGTCATTAACATTTTGCTTTTTAGATCTAAGCCAATTTTGGGCACAAATGAGAGCTTCAACAGTAGTAGGAACTCAAGGAAATACGAAATAAATCCATAATTTTACTCCCTGTACTAAATGCAGACTCAGATGATACAATAGATACAAAAATGACCAATATATCTCTAACCATACAGAAAAGAATATAATATTTGGATGTCTTCAATTTCCACCAATTCAAAATGTCAAACTCAGGGTGGTCATCTTTAACATCATCCTCCAAATACCTATCTAACTCATTTTTGTGCACCTCACCCTGTTTTTTCTTGATTTTCATTCTAAATTCATCATCTCAATCATCATCCTTATCACCTTTGACATCATTATGTTGCGAGATCATGTTTGAAGTCAATGTACTAGAATTAGCTGAATTGCTACTAAAATGAGAAATGAGATATTCTAGTACATATTGTTGAATCAGTTTCTGAATGAGGTATTTCAATATTTTTATCATGTCCATGCTCTTTTCAATATCATACATACGATTAAAACAAAATTGAATGTACTCACATTTATAACAAGGATCAAGGAAAATAGCAACAAACAAAAGGTAGTTAATTCCACCACTTTCTCAATATTTGTTAAACTTTAAGTGCATATTTACTGTCATCCTTTGTATCACTATGTCATTATTATGGGGAGAAAGAATTTTTTAATTTTTAATTTAATATATATATATATATATATATATATATATATAAATAATAAAATTTATATTATTATTACGGGTTCACGGATCGGGTCAACGGGTCAAGGATCTATAAATCTAAACCCGTGACCCAACCCGTACATGATCGGTTTTGATCGGATCGATTCGGTTTTGACCCAAATATATAAATGACTCAACCCAAACAGTTCAGATCAGTTCAGATCAGTTCGGTTTCACGGATGACTCATACCCGTGAACACCCCTAATCAGAGGTAATTTTTTATTTATCCTGCTTCAGTTTTAAAATTAAAATCATAATTTTCACTTTTTAAATAAAATTAAAAAATTTAACTTCGATTAGAACTAAGGTAGAAAGACCAATGAAATTATAAAAATAAAGAAAGAGAAAGTTGAAGAAAGAGATTAAAGTTGAAGTAGATACATGTTTAATCCAACCATAAGAAAATCAAATAAAATGCTTCAAAAATTTGTGTACTCACATCGGACAAAATACTTTAAAAATAAAATGATTGTAAAAACACATCTATAATGAAAAAATCAATCCCTTGGATTAAACGTGCACGATTGCATATGTATCAACACAATAAAGTAACGTTAGAAACCACAAAGTTTATTAGATAAAAATAAAAATGGATGAAAAATAACAAATATAAATACTATGTTTTGCAATTCCAGTTTTATGGGAGGGAAAATGAATAAAAAAATAAAATGGGAGTTGTGCCAGATGAAGTGTGGGAGTTGTTACCGATGAAAATTATATATAACTTTTTTTATGCAAGAAATAGAAAATAGTTAAATTAAAAGAGGGAGAAAATTAAAAAGAAACGGTCATGTTTCATTTGATGAAAGGTAATCTAGGGTTATGTGAGAGAAAAGATTGTGATACACAGTTATGTTGGAGGAAAGATAGGGTGCGATTATTTATCTATTGTTGGGATAATGGGTAATTAATTTTGCTTTGGTTAATATATCACCAAGTGGTTGGACTGAAATTCTGATACTTATTTTTGAAGTACGATTTGTATCAATTACTTGTTACATCAAATTCACTTTTTACTTTACATTCTTTTTTTTTTTTATATCTTTAACTAAAAACATGAATTTATTTATAAAGATAATTATACATGGACATAAATATCTTCTAAACAGAAAAATCAAAAAGATATTATCAAAAAGTGATATCCCATTTATCTATTATTATTATAGAGTAATTTTTTATTATAAAAAAAATATGTAATAAGTATTATTAATGTGATTGTTTTAATTCTCTCTATATAAAAAGTAAAGTTATATATATAATTTTTATACTACTTTTGTTTTTAAATATTCCTTTAAAATTATCTAAATATCTATAAACAAATTTCAATTATTCATAAAATATATTTTAATAATTAAATTAAAAATACTTGTTTATATATAATAATTTATTTCTTAATACATATTCATAATTATGACATAAAATAAAATTTTATGAATTATTTAAATTTAACTTCATATTTATAAAATCAGCACTTTTAATTATTATCATAAAATATTTTTAAAGTAACTACTCTTAAAAATATAATAAAGTTGATAATAAGTATTAATATAATATTCAATGTTATTATTATAATATTTATATATCTATAAATATTTATGATTTTAATAAAATAGTATATATTTTCTCTTGAAAATTAATTATTGGTAAGAAAAAAAATTAATAGTACATTATTATTATTTTATTTTAATATTAATAATAATTAAATTACTATTATAGTATTTAAGATTTGAAAAAAATAAATTAAAAAAATGATTATACTCACACACATATATAATAAATTTTTTTATTTAATTTTTATCCTTAATTTTTAGTTTAAAAGAAAATTATATGACACATAGAATATTAATATCT
Organism: Glycine latifolia; assembly: GCA_013407115.1. Lineage (NCBI taxonomy): Eukaryota > Viridiplantae > Streptophyta > Magnoliopsida > Fabales > Fabaceae > Glycine > Glycine latifolia. The sequence continues at coordinate 37,464,636 of CM023955.1, forward strand.
AATATTAAAATAATTAAAATTAATATTTAATTATCAAAATTATATATATATATATATATATATATATATAATCATTAATGATAGTAACTTAATTCTTCATTAAATGCATTTATAAACATTAAATTTAATTAAATCTGATGCTTATTATAAAGTTGAACGATTTATCTAATGATTAAAGAAGAAAAAAAAGTGAAATTTACTATTTTTGGTGTACCATGTGCATCCCAAAATGAATGTCACGATTAAAAAATTAGTCTTAATATATTAGCAGTCCTCATACTTTAACACTACACAATTTTGGTTTCATTAATTTTAATTCCTCTAAGTTTGACATTTTTCAATTATTTAAATTTAGTTACTCTACCAAAATTAAGGCTTCAAATTAAATTAATTAGTTAAACAATATGTACAAGTTATTGTAACCTCTTGGTATCTAAGTTAGATTTTTATAAATTAATATTGGTAAATGTTAATGGTTAGTTTTTTTATTAAAATTTATTTGTATAAATTATTAAAAATGTATAAAATATTTAAATAAAAACATATAACAGAAAGTTCAGAATGTAATAAATAATAAAATCCAATTTTCTTTGCAAATCTAAATAAATTAAATCAGTAATATTACTGTCATTATTATATTTCTATTAACTATTGAATGAAATTCAAAGATAAGGGATTTAATTTGAATAATTGAAAACCTTTAAGAACTGATATGACTTATGAGCAATTAAAATCAAAGAGACTAAAATTGCTCATGAACTAATTAAGGATATGTACATTAAATGTGAAAAAATTAAACAAAATAAAATAAAAATGATCATACATCATTTTTTGAAAATAATATCAAGGTGAACTCTAAAAAATTATTTTTTTAAAAATGAACACCAAAATGAAAAAGGAGAATGTTAACTAGTGTCTTAAGGATATTAGTTAAATAATTAAAAATTAAAAGTTTATTTATGAGAAATTATAACATTTAATGTTATTAATATACATTTATTGTGGTTTTCAATAAAAAAAATCTTCTATTTATTGATTCCTACGAATATATTGAAGACACTCAAGACCTAAACAAAAAGGACAAACCATTAGACTTAATGTCATAGATGTTTTATAGGAGATTCTCCAATTAAAATTAGTTTCACCAAAATAATATGTGGTGACATTCCACTTAACTAATATCTTGAAGACACTCAAAACCTAAACAAAAAGGACAAAACTTTATATATTCGATGTCATAGATGTTTTAGAGGAGGTTCTCTAATTAAGATTAGAGTTTCACCAAAATAAAATGTGGTGAAAGTCCACTGACTTTGTCGTTTAAATTACTAGAGTAACATGTCGTAGATGTCAAACTTCTTGTGCAAATTACTAAAGTAACTCCATTTTTTAAAATATAAAAACAACACCAAGAACACATTAAAACTTCCCCTAAATGCTGTCCAAAAACGAAACTAATCTGAGTCATCTGACCAGACACAATATGGATTCTCCCTGTTCAAAATCACATTTCATGAAGTGTTTGTCTTTAATGGAATAAATAATAAATAGAATAGGATTAGAAACCGGCCAGAGCCAATGGATTGTCACAAACTCATTTGCTCATAGGCCGATTCATCTCATCTCCATGTCTCAAAGAAAAATAAAACACACCTCATCTACATCAATGCAACCTGTTTGTGTCTAACACATGGTGAATCTCATAAATTGGAGTTCAGAAAGTACATAGGGCTACAGATTCAATGCTTTGAACATTTACTGTTAAATATTCATTGCATCACATAATAAATTCTGGAGGAGTCTTGTGCTCATCGATTAGACATTTTTCCTTTTGTTTCTAATATTCATCCAAACATATTCAACGGCTAGAAATAAATGCATATTTATGGAGAATGCAAAGATTTGAAGGCCACCCCCAATCTTAAGAGTAGCATAATTAGGATTTAACAAAAAATGTGAAGAGAACTTTGGGAGTTCAAATGCAAAATTCCAATTGATTAAAATTATAATAATATATATGGCTATGGAACAAATTATAAATTCAAAATTTAAACTAATTTTAAATTGATAGTTATAATTCCGCATTTCTCTCAAGTCCGGAAAGACCAAAGAAAGACTATTTGTCATTTGGGTCCACCACGGTTCATTGTACAATGGGATAGGCACTATTTTTATACTATGTAATATATAATAGATAGATTATAATAGAGTAAATGACACTAACCATCCCTAATATTTTGAAAAATTACACAAACATTCCTACTTTTTTTATGCATTACAATAATCTTCCTTGTAGGGAAACAAATATAATATATAAATGTCAATATAAATATTAAGAGTGTCAGTGCATCATACAAGGAATTATCAGTAATATTTTCAAACACAAAGGAAGTTAGTATTGGAATAAGAAAAAATAAAGTGACGCTATGTGAAAATTGAAAAGAAGCTTAAGAGATGGAGTATAATTTACTCTAATGGTTAATAGATAGAAGAATGGAGCCATACATAAACAGCAAATGCAAGAATTTATACACTATCATGCGTTGTTTACAAGCATCACCTGGTCCTGTGTCTATTCTTAAAATCTCAATGAATAATCATTACTAAACTACTTAATTTTCAACCTACTTTAATTCAAACGACAAATGCACAAGAGCCCAGCCTAGAGCCACAATCTGTCAGGGAAATTATCTATTATAGCACAACACGAGAAATTCAGTCTTTTCCACGTGTTTGCTACCAAAATGCCTCCTCTGCCCATTTACAAAGGTGGTCTTCCACATTAGTGAGCCATTGCTTGAGCATGTGAGAAATGGTGGCCACCCTCATCTGTATAATAAACAAAAAGACCATCAAGAAAGGTTATACAAGGAATTGGTTTAGGGATCATCAGTGCTGTATTGAGTAACAGTGAACCCAAAAACATCATCCCCAAGTACTAATATTAAAATGGTGATTTCCACAAGTAATAATAATATGGCATTTTCATCACATCATGCTTGAGTGAGAATGACATTACTTTATTAATATAAAAAGAGTACTTAGTATTATATCGCTAAATACATAGGCTATGGTTGTTTGAATAGGAGAAACAGGGAAGTAAAAAGTCTGGAATAATTTTCTTTTTTCGTGAATAATTTAGAATCGAGTTTACTTCACACTCGTTTGGTACAATTAAATTGTGGGATGAATGAATATGGAGTGCAATTTATGGCTTCTCTACAGCATGAAAGTGAGTTAGAAGTGATTCTCTACTCTACCAAGTAACAATCAGAGAAAATCAAAACCTTTCCATCCCAAACCATTGTTAGTTTTCTCTCCACATTTTACACTCAAATTAGCAGAGTCCCAGGCATTTGTTGAAATTCAGTAGATAAACTATAAACCATTTTATTATGCCAACACCCCTATCACATGCATATCAATTTAAATCATATGTACAGAAATATAGAGTTGAACCCAATGCAAATTCTTATATTTCATTTATGATTGGGCACTAAATAGATCCATTTAACATCCAAATAAAGTCCACAGTATTCTAATTTCTAATTTAGAGGACCATTCATGTAAGGAAAAATCTCAGATGGCAATTGCAATAAGGTATCAATCAAAACTGAGAAATACCACTTTCGCCATCAGAAAGATCTGCAAGCCTTGCAATTGCATCAATAAGAGCTTGCTCATGATCCTGCCATTTATTTCATATCAATTAATCCATACATACACCATGTACAAGAAAATAAAAAGAAATGTCAGACCGTCATATATAATTGTCCCTTACCTTCAATACTTTTTTGACTTCCTCGATTTCAAGCGCATTGGGATGATTTGCATTGAATACCCTCTCCACCTGTCAAGTTCACCAGATACTTAAATATGTCAAAAAAACAAAAGATCAAACAACTCAAAGAGTATGATTGAACTGTTTTCAGTTACCTCCTTCACTAACGTGTCTGTGTGAAGTATTTGTATATCATCTGGAGTCTTCATTCCTATTCCATTCTGTGATGGTAAGAAATCTTTTCTGGATTGCCCCTTTGTAGTTCCCCTGCCTCTTCCAACTCCTGGAACACTTCCACATCCTACAGATCTACTCATCCCATAACCAGATCCACCAAAACCCCGTCGAAGATTGACTCCGGGATCCTCACCAACCCACTGAATATCTTCAGGAGACATCTGCAGTAACAATAATACATTTGAATAAGCTAAAACAGTACTATCAAGTGCAAAGCATATCAAGCAGATGGACTGGAAATCCATATTCTACATAGTATTGTACATTCAAGATACATGGAAGAGCAATGCCTCCATTTTATGAAAAATCAAATAGCCACCCAACACAATTCAGGGTGTAATGAAAATGAAAATTTAAAACAAGTCAAAATTTCATTTATTTGAGCACATATTTCTTTTCATATTGAATGAGTAGCTGCAGTCATTAAGTTTGAAGTACTATACATCATACACACATTCCTGAACAAAAATAGTCAAAAGAAAAGTTGACTAAACGCCAGCTTCTATTCCCAATTTCAGTGCTGAAAATGAAAAGATTACAATACATGCCAAAAATAAAACGAAGCACAAAATCATAAACTGTCTTTATGAGTAATCATTTCCTTATTCAACATCAACATCAACAACACCTTTAACCCAAGTTAATTGGGGTCGGTCAAAAAATAGATTTTGCTAGTATTAGCATAGTCAATTTTATCATATTAAATGCCTAATAACTCCTTTTAAAACGATTTTAGCATTTAAAATTAATATTTTCAAACATTACAAATTTAGTGTCTATTTTGTCAATGCTAAAAAAATCTGGAGAGAATCAGGGCTAAAAGTTTTAGTTTCACCAAACATGACCAAACTCTCAATTTAAAGATGGAAAAATTAAAGCTTACAAAAATATACCTTTAGACATACTAGTCTGTGAAGCAGAGTTATGGGGAAACATATATAAACAATATCTACTAATTACTACTGCAAAACAAAATTTCCATAAATTTATAGGGTATTGAAAAGCTACTATACATCAGCAGTTCAGCACAAATTAATAACAATGAAAGAATTAATATAGGAACATAAATGTTTGATAGCTAAAAATAGCATCAGTTATTGGCAGAGCATGTTATAAATTTGTATGTCATACTCTTAAAAATTAGCATATTTTTTCCTGAAAATATGATTGCACTTATAATAGAAAGTTAAAAGATATTTTGGGCTCATCTTTCATGGCCAGCTTTATATGCAAGGGCTGATGGCTAGTGTGGAGTACTCTAAAAGAAGAATAAAAACACCCAAACCATCCCAGGAAAACTAAGCAGTTGTGTTGGGATAATGTTTCCACAATCTTAATTGCCCCTCCTTCCTAGAGTGTCTGCTTCTTACCAACTCTTTGGTAGAAGTTTCTGCAGAGATACAGAGCCAAGAAGAACTACAAAAGAACATAGGGAAGAAGCTCTACTTGGACTTATTCTGCTTTACTTGATGTTGAAACATGCAATGCTCATTGCCTTTTCTTCAATTCACCTCAATCTCACAACTAAGACTAACTGTTTTACATTTAAGTTGCATTTGATAAACATGTTAGAATGGAATGGGACAAAACATAACAATACTTCCTTTCAATGTTTGGTCCATTTTAACATTAAAAACATTTCAGTTCTACCAAAAGGTGGAACCAGAGATAGAATGGTATGAAACATTTGTTCCATTTCATACTGTCCACACACCAAATGCTATATCAGAGAAAAGAAAACAAGTTCCTACGATGCAGGGCCACTAGATTATCCAATCTGAATCCAGCCAACATGAGCCAGATCCAGAATTGAAAAAACATTATTGACATATCATGCATAAATATGGCAGCTAAATGACATTCAAGAACGATAAATGCAAATGTAATGGGTAGACTTCTCAGTTTTAACAAAGGTACATAAAGCCCCCAAATAAGAAGAATTTTTTAACAGAAGAACTTTCCTTTTAGGAAAAAAAAAGAAATCTAATTTGTCTTCAGTATTACTTCCTCCGGTCTCAAAAAAAAAATTACGCTTATTAAGAAAATTGGTTAACATCATTTAATTGTACCATTCTCATTTAAAAAATAAGCTTTTTTCTTAAACTATCCTTCCTTAGAACTTGACATCAAGAATAAAAGAGAGATATTGGAAATAAAACCTCAATTAACTAAAGGGTTTTTTAGGTACTGTCTCATTAAATGAGGTAAAACTAGTTGAGATTTGCTTTATTTAAGACAAACACCCTTGGCATATTTGACATCGGAGGGAGTATCATATAGCCAAAGAATTCTTTATAACTACAGACAAAGGTATCATTAAATTACACACCATTTTCAATCTTGATATTCTAAAAATATAAATAATAAAACCATGACATATGTATTTTTTAAAATTCCTAAGTAATATAATAGATTTTAGCAATGTTAAACTATTTTTTCTACGAAACACTTAATTCTAGAAAAATGTTCTTTTGTTGATAATAGATGATGAACTATTTGTTGCCACATACATGCTGAATCACTTTTAGAGAAAGCTAGAAACCTCTTCTTTTCAAAGAAATGGAACATTGGCAGCAACCATTTTAGGGGTGGGGGTGTCATGAGAACATTAATGTCTCTATTCTCTTACTGCTTGAATTCCACTTCAAGTCTCTCAATCCAAACATTTTTACAACCATAATTTTATAGCTATACATATTTGTAAAAATAAGAGAAACATAGGGAAGTTAAGTGAAAACCGTGTCAAAGTACACAACGGGATGCTCATTCATATAGACGAATAGTAATATTTACACATAATTAGAGATTAAATTTCCCCTATATCAAATCCTATCAAATCAATTTATAATAAATGAGCTTTCCCAAAAAAATTATAATAAATGACATATTTATTCCTGATTCTCGACACACCCCCTCCAGCTAAAGCTTCTTAAGCTGAGAGAGCTTGTTCCAAATAAGGTAACCCCAAAGAAACGAAAGACAGTTCTCGACATGTGGTTGTGACAGATAATGATGGCTTGACGGCAGCCAACAAAGGCCCGTAATGATAATGGAGACCAGTGTGACTCTTGTCAGCGATGCATCACGCTTTGTGTGCGTGAACTTCACTCGCTGAAAAAGGGCCTTGCATGGGGTCGCATGCAGCGGCGTTTTGACTTGCCAGTGCATATGAACGGCATGGCGGTATTTGGCGATGGGTGACAAGGTTGAACATGAGCTCTGACTGAAAGACATCAGGAAGTTTTCACACAAGGACAGAGCAGCTGCACAGTTCACCACGAAAGGGGCTGTGCAAAAAAGGAAATCAAAGGGGAACACGGAATGACCCCAAATTTTAGGGCCAGCGTCAGAATGGAGGGGCAATAGCACCAATGGAAGTGCGGCCGAAATGGCAGCCGGACGCGCTGGAACAATGGAGCACAAAAATGGTGTTTGGTGCACAATAGATGGGCATGTGAGAGAGCATTGGAGCTCCGATGAGGTCGTCGCCACCACCGTTGTGTAGATCAATGGACAGCGATGCTGGTGGCAGGGTCACCAGCCGGAAAGGCAGCGTAGCTCCAGCAGCAGGAAAATGCAAAGGAAAAGGGGAAAGGGTCATCGGAATAAGTACGACCGACCGTAAAGATCCACTGGGGACAGTAGGTTCCCAGTGGGGGACAGTTTTCATTATTCCCTCAACCAAGCTCTGATACCATGTAAAAATAAGAGAAACATAGGGAAGTTGAGTGAAAACCTTGTGTCAGAGTACACTGCGGGATTGTCATTTATATAGACGGATAGTAATAATTACACATAATTAGAGGAGATTAAGTTTTCCCTAAATCAGATCCTATCAAATCAATTTATAATAAATGACATTTATTCCTGACTCTCAACAGTATTAAATATACCTCTGACAGATTAACCCACTCCCATGATTCATTTGCAGTCCCCAAGTCATAGAACAAAGCATGTAGACCCTGAAAGTTAGAAATAAAAATAAGCAAGTCAGCTACATACTAACTGACACAATTTTTTAATTATTGGGGGAATGTAAGTACTTCAAATCGATTGTAGTCGGAGATAACAGCTTCATAAAAGTTGTTGTCATCGGGCCATCTTGTTCGCACTCTTCTACCAACTAATGAATCCATCGATGCTCCCTCAGCAAGTTCACCCATGACAGTACCAGAGGTAACTCTATTAGGCACTTGATTCCTTCCACCTAGTCCTGATGAAGGATATTGCTTTATTGAAGATACACCAGGTAATACTTGGCCCTGAAAGTAAACAACAATGTTGCTTGTTTATTATTCCTTAGCACTAAATTATGTATTCCTGATTTGCATCAGAGTCATGAAGATAAACAGAAATGAAGAGCACTGTGTGAATTTATTGTTTGCTTACAGGTTTGTGCTTCTTGCCCTTAGATCCAGAAACAGATCCTCGTTTTGCCACCAAAGATGACTGAACAGGTGCAGCCACGGGTTGGGGATGAAATGGAGAAGGCCCACCAAAAGATTGTGATGCTGCAGATGGAGTTATCTTCTGCTTCTTAAGGGATGCAGAGATAGTGGGACTTGGAATTGAATCATGAATAGCTTGCCCAACACTCAGCACACCAGGCTGATTGCCTCCTGCCTGTCTCCACTCCCTAAAATCAATGTTCAATAAGGTGTTGACTAACAAAATGACAGTGCATATGCGGAAAAAGCAATGACAATCTAACTTATGAAGCATAGATCAACAAGAAGCCATGTTTCACAGTTTTATCAGACCTTATATTTTGTATGACATCATCCGCATTAACATGACCTAGAAGTTCTCTGTGCTCCTCATTTGATAATCTTAGCTCTTTTCTAAGTTCTGTAATCAAACTTTCCTTCTCCTGAAGAAATACACGTCATTTAGCAGTCATTAAAACCTGATCAAACAATTTTAAAAATACTAGATACATCAAAACCAAATGACAGAATATACCCAAGTAATGGCATCAGCTTGAGCTTTAAAGGCTCGTAGAACTGAACTGTATGCTTCCTTCTCAAGTTGGTGAATTTGAGTTTCCATTTCAATTTGGCCATGCATCCTAGGGTATGGAATTGAACCTACTGCACTTCCATTTCCTGCAAGACATGCCCCTCTGGGGATTCTATTTTGATGTGTTGGTGGAAAATCATCATCAGTTCCTGCAATCAAGTGAACGCATGCAATGTAAGTATAACATGTGAGGCAAGACCATGAATCATTGAAATAAGTATCAACCAGACTTTTTGGTGAAGGTGAAATATCCATCTGATTCTCAAGAAAAGCATTGTAAGAACAATTCCAAGCATCAGAAGTAGAACACATGCATTTACTATTTATACAAAGTTAGGACACAATCCATCCACCATAACAATTACATTAACTAGATAAGAGATACTATCTTAAGGGAGAATTAATAATTAAGAGCACCGAAATTTCATCATGGGTACAATGCAGGCAGCATGCCATAAACTAGCATTACACTGTATCATAAAGAGAATCGTGTACACAATAGTGCCAAAAAAGAAAGATGGGGGAGGGGTTAAAAAATGTTTCCATTTAAGGACCTTGAGAGCATAAACATTTTATTTAGAAAAGCTTTAAGTTCTTGTAAACAAATGGATAGAAATTTCCATATGATTCTTCCTTATTAAGTTTGAAAATTTTAAGAAACTACTTCTCAATCAAACCATCAATTAGGATAATCCCAGGCAGAAAAAGAGTTCAGCACCTACTGCTGGTAAAGGTGAGGCATGACCAAAATGCCCTGCTGCTAACTTAAAGAAAGAAACCCAAGAGGCTCAGCCATCAGATTCTCTAAACAAGTGACTAATGGCCATTCTTTGAAACTCTATGCAGAAAGCAGCTTGGAATTTTGAAATATAACATTTTAATCTTTTATGTTTATAAAAAATGTCAAGCTTGAGCAGTTAAATTTATATGGCACATTAATGCAAAACAACCAAATAATTTCCTGCTTCCTTTTTTCTAATACATTTCTTTAGCAAGGTACACACTTTTCTGCCTCTCTCAAGTCATTAAAATTCCCTCAGGCCTCAGAGCACCCTTAACTGTGCATTCGAAGACAAGCTAACAAGAAAATTCACACATTCGCAAGACTTCTTTCATCACAGAATAAGCACAACAACAAAAGCCTTATCCCAATGGGTGAAGTTGATTACATAAATCACATGATGCCATTGAGCTCGATTAAAGACCAAATTCTTAGGAATATTATTCACCGTGAAATCCCGCTTAACAATTTCCTCTAGTGTCCTTGTTGGTCTCCCTCTCCCCCTTTTCACAAGACTAAAAACCATGTAATTTACTCTCCTCGCTAGTGTTTTCAATGGCCTTCTTTGCCCATTTCAAACCACCTTAACCAATTTGCTATCATCTTTTCCTCAATCAATCCACACCAATATTTCCTCACAAACATCATGGAATAAACATATTCAAGAAAAACACTAATCCTCTAGCCTCTTGAGACATTACAATACAAATCACAAAACACGCACCACTAGAACTATACCCTTCAATCAAACACGTTCTTAAGTTACTCGCTTTTACAATACGGAAAACATAAAACGAACACAAACTCAGATTCCCAAAGAATGCACGAAACCCAACAATTTGGCGCAAATTGAAATCTCCACACCACACTATTCAATAACCCATAAAAAAGAAGAAAACAAAAATGGGTCAAGCGAGAAAAGAAAAACAAAGAAACCAAAACAAAGCCCTAACCATAGAATTAAAAAGAATTAAAGGAAGTCTTCAAGATTTTGGCAGAGACAGGCAAAAAGAAAGGAACTTTAAAATGAAACTCACCGCTACTATCGTAGGGTTCGTGATCCATAGCCAGTTTGCACCAAAATTGAAAGCACCCAGATTCAGGAGAGAGAGAAAAAAAAAGCGCAAAAACCAAGACTCGGGCGAAATGGACAGTGAACGAGGAACGAAGAGTCGAAGCGGAAGAGGAATTCGAAGGTAGAATCGAACCGTGGGTGATTCTGTCGAGTTGAGCCTCAAATTTGTCGAATTGGACACTGAGTCGTGACTCGCGAGGGCGACTCGTTATGTTTTTAAGAGAGCTCCCGCCCATACGGCCTTACTGAGAATAATAGTTTTTACACCTTCAAATCATTTAAAAAAATAATGATTTATTTTAGTTTTTAATTTTAATTTAGATTTTACAACCTTCTTTTTACAGTTCGATTTTACCACCTTAGTTTTCTTCTTTTTTTTATTTCGTGTTAAGCTAATCCTTTTAATATATAAAATCCTATTTTGGAGTGATTTTTAGGTTTAAGTTTAGAAATTTTAAAAAATAACAACTAAATATAGAGTTAGGTCAACTCAAAGATGTTTCTACTCGTCAACCTCATATTAGAAGTGAGTCTCTTGAAAGGAATATTCAACATAAGTGCAAATCCTTTTAGAGTATGTTTGGATGGAGTATTTTAAAATTTTAGGAAATTTAAAATTTAGGAAAATTAAAATGTATTAATTAAAAAAAATTATTTTCAAAATTCTGTGTTTGGATAAAAAATTAAATTTCTTCATTTTCAAAATTTTGTGTTTGAATAAAAAAATTGAATTTCTTCATTTTTAAAATTTTGAACCTCATGCACGGAGATACGCTTGAGGTGAGTATAATTAGAGTAGCGGAGGTCGAAGTACTCATTTGTGATGAAGATGAAACAAAGAATGGTGCAGTTAGAGCTTCTGTAGAAGAAAAAAATTTCAATTTCTCACCTTTTAGAAAAAAATTCAAATTTCACATTTTTAGTTGTTTAAAATTCTGTTTTAAAATTCCAAAAATTTAAATTCTTCATATAAAAATATCCAAACAATAAATTTTCTCTAATAAATTACTTTCCCCAATTAAAATTCTCTATCCAAACACATTTTTAGGAAGATGTGTAATTATTTTAGAAGATGCTTTGGTATCGTGTAGGAATGACGAAAAAAGTTTACATTCACAAATAATTCATGAAAAATTTTCAAACGGATAACAATTAATGGGCGGATAATGGGCACAAATTTTCCCTAGGTGAGTGTATAAGTAACTATCCATGTCCGACCCTAATTGGTACCATCCCTAGTCTCAAGTTTCCCCTTGGCCATATCACGCATCTACAAGGTAAAGAAAGTTCAAAATAAATAAGAACACAAGGAACAATTATTGTTGGAAAATCCAAGCCCAAGAAAGGATAAACAAAGTAACATGCTTGAGAATAGCATATAGCCAGTTTTACTTTCATGCATAAGCTTAGAGAAGTTAATCAAGTAATTGATTGCGTAATAGTTAAACTTGGTTTCTCATTGGAGGAGAATTTACAGATTATTTTATTATTATTTTAGTCCAGTTTTTCTTTCGATGTATTTGCTAGCCAGCAGATATTGCTAATTTTTTTTTCTTTCCGAGAGGTTTTTAGCTTGTAGGGGTTGGTGCTCCTTCTTTATCACTAAAAAATATACTTGAGAATAGCGTAAAAAATAATTAGAAAGACTAAAAACCAAAGGGTATTGTGCAACCGATAGTAATTAATCGTAGAGTGAATGACGTGAGAAGGGAACTATAATTAAAAGTCATGTTGCTTTTAAGCTTAAAAATAAATATAAAAAAGACCATATACATGTATATTTTGTTTTGGTAAATATTATTTTTTTATGTATTATTTGGTGAAAAACTCGTTAATTTTTTTATCTCAAAGGAAAACCTTTCCAACATGACTCTTATCTGCTTCTTAGAAAGCTACCAATCAACTGAATCAAGTTTCCGACATATGCCATTATACTTAGTAAGAAGACAAACATAACTACCTCCACAACAATGGGAATCCTTCCAAAAATTGACATGACTATTTGGGACGATGCAAGTCATATTAGGGAAAAATACACAAAAACAATGTAATATACTTTCCAATGCCTCCAAGCCCCCAAAGTGGTACCCTTTAATTAGCTGAAGGAAAATTATTTTGGACCTCTTTTATTGGGCTTACATTCTATGCCGATAAATACATTGATTCTAGAAAAGTCTACATTTTCATGGTTAAGGTATATATCATAATATAAACCATTCCCACGTAACATGCATGAGACTAAATGCGCACTAATAATACAAACATTCTTTCCATTATTTTTTGGTCCTCATCTCTTTGTATTCTTACTAACTTGAGTGTGTGGGAATACCTTGGTAATGTAACTAGCTTCTTCTGTTGAGTGGAGCAACACATCACAACACACGGAGATGATTCAATAATCTTAGAGGATAATAAAGAAGAAACACTTTATGTCTTTACAGAAGCTTTTCTTTCTCTTGATAAGATGGGTATGGTATGGCAACTTGTATTCTACTTTGCTATGATATTTTATTAAAGGCTTAATATAATGGAGTAGGTCCAAAGGAAAAACCCCAAAACCAAAGCATGGAAAAAATGATAATAGCTAAAGTGAAGCCAGGAAGCTGTTGTGGACTGGATACCAATATACGCCGCTATCTACAGCCCGTGTCTGCCGTGACATATGATCCTTTTACAATTTACATGCAATGAACGGCAACACTATTGTCAATTTGTAGCACGTGCCTTGATGTGAAAGCTTGCACACTATACATATAATGTAATCGTTGAAAGAGAACATTTCAATTATCTAGGAGATTGAGTGCTATAACAATTTACAATTAATTCCTTTTATCATAAATATAGGATAATTATTAGGTTTAAATATTTTTTTAGTGTTTGTAATTTATTTATTTTTATTTTTTGTCTTTCAAGAAAAAAAAATCCTTATAATTTTTTTCTTTTTTAAGACAGTTTAGATAATACTTTGACCAATAAGAAAAATATTATCTAAATTACTTAAAAGATATAAAAAAACGGACTAAAATTTTGTCACATTTTTCCTACTCAAAATAAGAACATTTTTATAAAAAAATTATTTAATAAACCAAATTAATTAGTTGAACATTTAATATAAAGTGAATTTAAATGTACATTTATTATTTGGCATTAGACTATTAGAGGAAGGATAATAAAATATTTAAATTCATCTATTCATTCATTGATTATGTGTATTTATTTATTATATTATAATTTTTAAAAATAAAAATACTAGATTTAAAAATTAAATAAAATAATGAAAGTTATTAATATGTAATTATTTATTCATTTATCATTTGTGATTAACTATAGCGTACAAGTTAGATAGATTTTAAAAAATTATTAATATATAATTATCACTAATATCATATATATTGACATTCTATGTGTCCTTGGTGATAGTTAGTAAAGTAAATAAGTATAATAGATAGATTTTTTTTCAAAGATTATTATTAGTAGTACATGGATAAGAGTGATTACAATATAAGATGTAATTTACTAAATTTAGTATTATTATTATAACATGAGATATACATGTTTAACATTTCTATTATTATTATTATTATTATTATTATTATTATTATTATTATTATTATTATTATTTCCCTTATCAAGCCCACTAAGACCTTCACCTATCAACGTAAAAAGGAAAGGTACAAGATGGCCTCCTTGTTGAAGTCCTTTTGGCATCACAAACTCACTAATTGGACTTCTATTAATAAGCACCAAAATGAAACCCTTAAGGCATTCCCAAATCCACCCGATCCACTTAGCATTAAACCCAAGTCTTTGAAGCATATACATAAAAAAATCTCAACTTATCGAATCATAAATCTTTTTGTAATCCACCTTTGAAAATTATGCACTTCCTTTTCTTTCCTTTAGCCTCCTCCACTACTTCATTTGTAACCACCACACTATGAAGTAGATGTCTACATCCCAAGAATACACTTTGTCTATGGTCAATAATGGATGGAAGAACCTTCTTCAACTAGTTAGCAAGCAATTTGGATATAATCTTGTACATGACCTTACTAATGAAATAGGTCTAAAGTCCCATAATCCTTGTGGATTAGAGACCTTAGGAATCAATGTAATGAAAGAAGCATTTGTGCCCTGGGGAAAGATCCTACTCTCACCAAACTCATTAACAAATCTCAAAACATCCTCCTCTTAGTAACCTCCAAAAACTTCATGATGAAATTAAAGTTAGTTTAGCCCCGGGCTCTTCAAGCTGCCACAGTTCTATATAGCATTCTTGACCTCTATCTCTTTAAACTTAGAGGTTGACATGGAATTATCTTCCCTTAATATTCTATCAAAAGCCTTACCATGTAGTCTTGGTCTACAACCCCCTTCTCCCCAAACTTCTTTTGAAAATAAGCTTTGACTTCCTCTTTCACCCTGAATGTCCCACCCATTCCCCACTTATATAGAGTCATATCAATGAATTATTTCTCCTACTCCGGTTAAGAATGGAGTGAAAAAACCACTTGATTCTTGCCTTTTATCTAAGCAAGGATTCATTATGGAAGATGGACTCTTAAAGTTGTACTTGCACAATCTTCTTTCTCTCCACCTCATCCACTTCCAATCCTACCAGCTTCTCTTTCTTATCAAGATCATTCAATTCTTTTACAAGGACGTTCTTCTCCACACAAGATACATCCTCACTCCAATCTTTTATCTTTCTTTTTAGACCTTTGAGCTTTTCCTTAACCACATTTTTCCCCCAACCTTGGATATTTAAAGAATTCCATGTCTCCTTCACCATCCATTCAAAGTCTTTATGTGTCAACCAACTATCCAAAATTCTAAATGGTTTGGGTCCCTAACCATATTATAATTTTTTAAGAGAATCGGACAATAGTCAGAAATATTTTTATCCAAAGTGTATTATATGCTCCCCCCTCCCCCAAACTTCTAACCATTCTTTTGACATGAAGCATCTATCAAGTCAAGTCTTTGCCTTCCCATTTGGTCTAAACCAAGCAAACTTCTCTCCACCAAAGTAATGTCATCCACCTCCATATCTATAATAAATTAATTAAATTCACCTTTTCCGATTCTTCCATATTCTAATGAAGACACCCCACATCTCTCATCCACCTTTCTTACACTATTGAAGTCCCTCATGATGCACTAAATTTTGAAAATGCTATTAGCTTTAATCAACTTTAGCTCTTCCCATAATCTCCTATTTCCCTCTAAAGAACAAGGTCAATAGATATTGATTAGAATAACTTGTACACCTCTATCTTTCCACAAGCCTTCTAGAGCAATATATCCAACTTCGATAATCAAGTTAGACAACTCAAAACATTCACTGACCCGCGAGCACCCCTCACTGCATTAATATAGGGTTTCATGATCCATTCTATTTGTGAGATGCCCTATAACTCCTCACACAACCTCTAGCTGAAGTCCTCCTTTTATGTATCTTACAAACACAAAACTTGGACCTCCTCTTTATCACCATTTTCCTTACATGCTCCTTCTTTATCCCCCCCTAACCCCCTAACATTGAAATGATAGAAGCTTCATCTATTAACTTGTTGCTTTCCCTCATCTCTGCTAGAATTCTCCTTCTTCACATTTTGATCACTTTTATTTACAACTTTGAATCTATTCTCAAATTTTATCTTCCCTCCTCCATATGAAATCCCCATTTTTTTAGCTAGCTCAAAATGGTTTTTTGTCTCTGCATCTTCATCTTTCAACCAAAACATTTTGTTACAATGTTTGATGTTAACATTTGACAAATTGTTGCTAAGCTCGCTCCTTTTAGCCTTCCTATTATTTTTTCTCCACTAGCTATACTTTCACCAATTGAGGTAGAATTTGAATTTGTAGAGCTCAAAAAAACACCTTGGGAATGCCCTCTCTTCACCCCCGCCATCTTGTCAGGATCCATTGGCAAAGAAGAATTTATTTCATTGTAAAAAGAATCTTGCAATGAATTTTCCACACCTCCACCATTTTTTGTTTCATAACTTCATCCCTTCCTTCCTCGTTATTTCTGTTAGTTTTTAGATCCGAAGAGCTCCCCACAAGAGACACCCTTTGAAACTAAGCACTTTTGTTTGTTGGGCCCACTTCTTTTAGCCCACTTTGGTTCAGACTACAACCATTTTGATTTTGACCCTTTATCTTTGTGACACATATACCATCTTGTATTGGGCTATTAGACATGTTTGTCCCCTTATCACCAGACTCACATTTATTTTAGGCTGGGTCTAAACCTCCACACCAATTACTAGAACCACAACACACGTCTTTTCACCTTTATTGCCAACAAACCCATCCAGTTGTATTTGTTGTTGACTGTCTCCCAATACCCTTTTGACTTCTGTCACACCTTTCTAACTACGCACAACTCCATAGAGTTGTTGTGCTTTTCCTCACCCTCAAAGGCCACCTTATTTTCTCCTTTATCAGACAAAACCTCCATTATCGTCCTAAACATCCACTTTTGGTGTATTTCAGTTTAAATTTTCTACTTACCTCCCTCTCCCAAACATTCCTTCTAGATATCAATCGTACCTCCTCTGACAAATAGGAGACATGTCCTATTCTGGGATATCCTTTGGGTAATACACAATAGACTCTTCCTTTCTTTTCATCTTCATTTTCCTACGTCTGCTTACTCCAACCACCCCATTCATCGTCATCGCAACACCATCTATCTCGTGTAACGACCCGCCTTATCGCTATTGTATCATACTCTTAATCAAGGTTTTAATTACAAATTATAATTGAAGATCCCTTTAAGTGGATTATAAAAATAGTATTGAATATTTTTTTTCTGCATGAATACAATCAATATCAAGAATTAAAATATGAATATTCAATGATGAAGTACCTCATAATATATGTATATAAGAACATAACTCGGTGGTGATTACAAATAACCATGTCTGAAGGGTATAAAATTTCTCAAAAGAAACAAATGATTGATTAACTAAGGATGAGTTGTCATAGTACAACTCGTGGCCGAGATCTGGTCCAATGTCATCCCGGCATCAAAACACATCCATAGGTCGGGGTCTAATCTATCATTATCCCGGCTAATTGGCGGCTCTAACAAAAGAAGGTATCTCTCCCTGCTATTGTCCGTCTGCTCACACGAACACGGTCCGTGATCATCACAGGTACCAAAACCACATGACACAAGAAAGCAAAGGTGAGTTCATTATGTAAAATAATAAATAGTAGATAACATCAGTTAAGAAAAGACAATACGGTCATTGCAATAATACAACAATGTTCAAGTATTTCTGCACACAATCAATCATGGACAACCCGTCCAACAACATATCACAGTACATCTTATAAGAACTAATCATGATGCATGCCTCTGAATTTTCTCTCAGCATGCAATGTGGTACCATCTCCGAAAATAAGCCAAATCCATGGTCCAAATGATAGCTGCAGTTGACGTCGGGGTCACGCTGTTGTGCACAGGACTCATCCCCCCATGGTGATCAGCCAAATTTGGGTGTCATAAGGATATCCGTACAGACGTGGCCCCCCAGTACTTCTCGTACTATTACAATCAATCATCCTATTTCCGTCATGCAAATGAAGTATGTTACATGGGCATCATCAATGTATAGGGTTGGCAAAGTGGGCCAGCCCACCAAAAATGGGCCGGGTTGGCCCACTCCACTAAAAATGTGGGCCGGGCCGGGCTGGCCCACTTTTCTAAAGTGGGCTGAAAATGTCAACCCATCCCACTTTAAGGTGGGTTAGTGGGCCAGCGGGCCAGCCCACTAACCCACCTTAAAAATATTTAATAAAAAAATAAAAAATATTTTTTTTAAAAAAATAAAAATTATTTAAGTTGTACTAAAAATTAATGTTAAATTTATGTCTGCAATCATTTTAATACTTTACCTCACATGAGATGATGAGAACTTGAGAAACCAAAAACAACAGAATCAAACAAGTCTTGCAACATTCATTGAACTTCCAAGAACAATTAAACAAAATTAGAATGTAAAAATTAATGTTAAATTCATGTCTGCAATCATTTTAATACCTTATCTCACATGAGATGATGAGAACTTAAGAAACTAAAAACAACAGAATCAAACAAGTCATGCAACATTCATTGAATTTCTAAGAACAATTAAATAAAATTAGAATGTGAAATATATATGCAAAAACCAATCTAAAATCCATGGAAAATTATGTTATTAGGGTCTAACACTAGATTAATAAATGAAATTAAAGTTTACAAAGCAACATCCATAATTCCATACATTAAATTTAAAATGCAAAAATAATATATTTTTTTTTGGTGGGCCGTGGCCCGGTGGGCCAGCCCGGCCCGGCCCACATTTTGGCCCACATTTTAGTGGGCCGGGTTGGCCCGACCCGTTTTTCTAATGTGGGCTGGAAGTGTCAACCCAACCCACATTTTTTTGTGGGTTAAACGGGCCGGCCCGCCGGGCCAGGCCCGTTTTGCCAAGGCTATCAATGTATGACCCTGCCCGGGATCAACTCATCCTGGCTAGGATAATGTCATACACCCCCATATACATACATATGTCACATGGGCATCATCAATGTATGGCCCTGCATGGGATCAACTCGTTCCGGCTAGGATAATGTCATACACCCCCATGTACATATACACTGACCCATTCTCGGGCCTACTGATGCACTGATCGTGGTCCTCGTAAGGTTATCAACCCGGTCCTGACATCTCACATCTATACATAGAATATCACCACGACATCATCAATGTATGGCCCTACACGGGATCAACTTGTCCTGGCTAGGATAATGTCATACACCCCTCATGATATCAATGTATTTAATATCTCAAGCCATCACATAGGATGACCTCAACGTAATCACATACGTCACTCACAAATGCTTACAAACAAGTGAATAGGTGTGAAGTATCAGGTTCCCAGGTTGGCACTTAGATATACTACCTTAAGGTAAGAATTCGAACAGGGTCGGACTCAGCATTATGTAATTGATTACATAAGCGTTGTAATCAATTATAACAGATAGCGCTTACAAGACTCAAGGTTGTCCGGGTATGGGAACCCGATAGTTCACCAAGAAAGGTACGAGCTCTGCCAAGTAGGAACCCGATAGCTCTTTTCCCGAGAAAATACAAGCTCTGCCGAGCAAGGAACCCGGTAGCTCTTAAAGAAAAGGTGCGAGCTCTGCCGAGTAACGAACCCGGTAGCTTATAAAGAAAGGGCTTGACTTAGCAGTTCTAAAGAGAACAGCCCATCCCGGGTAAGAAAACCCGGTATCTCTAAGAAAAAGAAATGAGCTTCTAAAGAAACAGTCACGGGTAGGGAACTCGGTCGTTCTAGAAGAAAGGACACAAGTTCAACCAAGTAGAGAACCTGGTGGCTCTATTCTCGAGAAGGTACGAGCTTATCCGAGTTAGGAACCAGTAGCTTTCTTCCCAAGAAGACACGAGCTCGTCCGAGTTAGTAACCCGATAGCTCTCTCCCTCTCATGAAGTAAATTGAGCTCAACAGCTCTAATGTACCACCCCGGGTAAGGAACCTGGTACGCAGACGTCCACCAACAAGGACTAAGTTACGTCCTGCATGCACACATGCACGCTACGTAAACCACTCAACTCGGCCAATCCATCCTGGTAGCCAACATCTCAAACAAAAGTTTGACACATATATCATATATGCAACTCGGCCAACCCGACTTAGCCAATCCGGTAGTCGTCTTCTACACAAACACATCACATAAAAACTTCATCGATTTACGCAAAACATCAGAATACATATATGTACTGCATCTCAACCATGATATCTAAAACCATTATTAACACAATAAAACTCCCATTACCTTAAACAAGAATTCTTTTCTTTCAGATGAAGGTGAGTTTTGTTCGAACGCAAGTTCTCACAGCAACCAGGAATGAAAGAGGTTAAGCTCATTTCACGAGTTCTTCTTAACTTAGAGACTTTCTACTGCAGCTACGGTGGTTCTCAAAAGTTTAAAAGTAATACAGAGAGTTGAGAAAGAAAAGGTTTCTGAGTGTAAATGAGTTTAGAGAGAAAGAAGAGAAACGCACAAAAGTGAGAATGAACATACTTCCGTTTCATGCACTGCTATTTATAGGCGGAGCTATTAAAGTAAGTTGCCAACTTGCTTGACTGAAAAGCTGTCATAGCCACCATAGTTGACACTGTGTACGGACAACTTATCCTAGTCCACAAAATTGACTTTCTTAAGCACAAATACCAATACAAAACACTTATCAACATATTGCAAGATTAAATCAAACAATAAAATGTTTATCTTAGCAACTAAAATTTTCAGGGTGTTACATCTCGTGCAATCCACCATCAAAGTCTAAGTAAGCAGACCAGACATCCATTCCTATGTCACTAGCCAGTGATAAGGCTTCCTTCGACAATTTCTCTTTCCTCCAAAGGTTGCAAATACATTGGTTCATTGTAACACCCTGAAATTTTGATAACTGAAAATATATGTTTGATATATTTGTTGTGATTGTTTGATTATTTGATTAATTTAGATTGGTTGATTTGTTGTACATTTTACCCTGGTGCAATTGCTTGGTATGTATGTTAGGTAGTGCAAAGGTTGTTTGAGTTGCACTAAAAATTAAGTGATTCCGAGTTTGACCAGGAACCTGTTTTAGTAAAATTACAGAGGAGACTCTGTCCAAAATTTTATAATATGTTTTCCTATTTAATTCTTTATTAAATCTTTAAATGGACATAAGAGTGTGTTTTTTATATTGTAGTCCTCGTCTTTAATTTAGAATTTTCCTAAAATATCAGTCTCGTGGTAATATGGATTGTGGATGGATGAGGTGATATTGATGTCATTGATAATGTTGAAATGAAATGTTATTGATGGGTTGGTGATAATTGAATGAGATAATGATGATGTATTTGATGATGTATAAATGATATAATGATGATGTGATTTATGATGTTTAAATGAGATGATGATGAAATGGATGTTGATGTTGAAATGAGATGAAGTTAATGTTTATGAGGATAATGTTGAAATAAGATGAATTTAATATATATGATGATGATATCGAGATGAGGTGATGTGCATGTACACTGATACCCATAGGGGTGCATGATTGGTCATCCTTGCGGGGAAATATTTGTTCCTGGCCATGATCATGCATTGATGGTGTCATGGTTATATGCTGTGTATATACACGTGAGGTGTAGTGATCGGTTAGTTATCCTTGCGGGGAAGGATTTGTTCCTAGCCACGGTCAGTGCATCGGTGAGCCCACATTGGTGTGTTATGTATGTATATGGGGGTGTATGACTGGTCATCCTTGCGGGGAAGGATTTGTTCCTAGATATGGTCATACATTGATGATGTTCATGTTTCATACTTCATGTGCATGGATGGAAATAGAATGAAGGCACGCACGTACCTGTGGGTTTCAGTGGGTTGAAAATGTAGGTACTAAAGGGTCATTAGGTTTGGAATTCCCTAGCGACCCTAGCTAATCACTGGGGGGGATGGCCAATGCACGGCAAGGTGACCCTGATAGGTGGTGAATCATTTTTCCTGTGAGCGGCTATTTCCGGGATATGGTACCACATGCTGATAGATGAGTCAAGTGCATGTATCATTCTAAATATGATTGTTTGAGTTTTGAAATGAACTGGATGATTGGTTTATCGGGTGTGTATTGGACTGATGGATTTTTGGTAATGATTGTGGTTGTTAATGTTGTTTCCTTTCCAATTGTTGTTATCTGATGCTTGCTAGTTATGTATAATAAACTCACCCTTGCAATTTTTATACTGTGTGGTTGGTACCTGTGATAATCGCGAACATTCGTTCGTGGGAGCAGATGAACAGCAGTAGGTGACCTTGGAGGGAGATTCTTTTTGTTGGAGTCGCCAAGTCGACGTGATGATGTTGGAATTCTTTTTGGGAAAGAGTTGTGTTTTGTTAATCAACTCTTTCTTAGTTAGTTCTTTGATTCTTTTTATTGGTCATGTAAGATTCCAAGTGTAAATATATGTAAAACCAAATGAAGTTTTGATATGTAAATGATATGTACTGGTTCAATATATGCATACATGTGTATTCAATTCTATAATTGTATCGTGTGTATAATAATTGTATTATTGTGAAAAAATTTACTACCATTTTCATAATCAAATTAATGGAGTTTTCATATTAAAATTGAAATTGCACGATTTAGAGTTAGTGATATCGTAGCGACGATGCGGGTCGTTACATTCATTGTCACCAACACTTCCTCGACACATCTCAACTAGCAGAGCACATCTTCAAATTTGATTTTTTTACATCCCAATTGGAAGGTTCTCGAACATTTTCACCAGCACACGTGCAAACTCAAGATTGGTCATGTTACTAGTTTGTTCGTTACCACTTTCCCAAAGCTATTGACAAACTGGTTTAGGCATTGTTTATCCCAGCCTATAAAGGGACTCCATAAAACTTGATCCAGACCAATCTATTGGTGATCACCACCTCGTTGCTCCATTTGTGAACAGAGTGAACCAAGGAAAGCACATTCTCCTCATCTGAGTTGAGCAAATCTTTAATTTTTTTCTTCATCCACCCTAGAAATGAAAACCATATCACCCCCAAATAATTTAGTTTAAGTTCTTCTACACTTAGCAACATTGGCATCTCTTGAAACTTCTTATAGTATTTTAGACCTACTAATCTCCTAACCAACACTCCATCAATTGACATTTATCCTCCATAGAAACCCTATAAATCACCCAAACTTTCCACATTTCATGATTTCCTTCTATTGTCTTTTTAGGTTGCCATCTTGTCCCCATTTGGATCCCTTTTGAGTTTGTGACTTGGGCATATGTCATATGCCCGATTGTCTTAAGCCACTGATGTTTTTATTTGCAAGCTACCTTGTCGGATTTTAGGGTTCTCTCATTGGCATAATGTAACATCTTTGATGGTCGACTTCTCAACAGCTCACACTCTATGACATTTCACACGGTGACACTTCATGTAACTCCTCGTTGGTTAGAACCCTCTGTAGGTAGCCATTTCCAAAATCACAACAATCTGCTTTGCCTACTTTCAGGATCAATGACTATCCCCACAAACTATCATGAGACTTTTCAGCATGTTTTTTTTGCACTCACGTGCTTTCTGAGAAACTTCCCAAAAGGTCACCCATCTCATAA
Organism: Glycine latifolia; assembly: GCA_013407115.1. Lineage (NCBI taxonomy): Eukaryota > Viridiplantae > Streptophyta > Magnoliopsida > Fabales > Fabaceae > Glycine > Glycine latifolia. Next base: position 37,488,734 of record CM023955.1, read on the forward strand.
TTGCTTCAAGCCAAGCACGCTTAATTGTGGATTTCTTAAGTGATAGGCTATCGAATATTAGATGCATCTTGTGGGTATATGTAATATCAATTAATTCCTTTAAGTCATCCTTAACTGTATTGTCCTATACCTGCACAGTCTTGGACCCTCTAATTCAATTGTGATTCATCTGGGGTGTTACATGCCTACTAGCTTTTTCCTAGTTCTTCCTCGAACCAAACTATACTGGGAAATAAGTTTGCTCTAATACCATTTGTAACACCCTTAACATTCAAAGGGGTCTAGCTCAATTGATTTAGTTGAGTGAGTAAGTTATTTTAAACCCCTGAGACAATCTTTGATTCTTATGGATAAAAAGATATCTTTCATATAACACCCTGAATGAATCACACTTAAATGAAAGGGACTTCGAGGTTGTACATGTATAAGACAATACAATGGAGGATTACTTAATGGAATTAATTGGTACTACCTATCACCAAGATGCATTTACTTTTCAATAGCCTATCACTTAAGAACTTCACAATTAAGCGTGCTTGACTTGGAGTAGTTATGAGATTGGTGACCTTTTGGGAAGTTTCCTAGAAAGCCTATAAGTGAGGACAAAGCACGCTGAAAATTCTCATGTTGGTTTATGGGCGCAATCAATGATCTTGAGAGTAGTCAAACAGTGTCAGAGTTAGTTGTTGAGGTCTTAGAAAGGGCTATTATGGAGAGTTCTAACCAGTGTAAGGTTCTGACCAATAAGGATGTTGAGTAAAGTGTCACCGTATGAAGTGTTGTAGTGTGAAAGCCTCTGAGAAGTCTACAATCAAGAGCATTACATATAGGGAATGTATTCTTGTGCACTCCCTCTTCACCTAAACGTTGGATGTATGATTTACCGAATATCGGGATGTTTACCTTCAGTGTTGTGTTTCCAATGATGATGTTGTCTAGCTAATGTTCAAGTGCTTTTGGATTTTGGACATCTTTAAGTCTGGCAAAACCAAACTTTTCTCCCCACTTATTCCTCCTCTTAGGTACAAACACTTTCTCAAATATGAAGGACATCAAACTTCTCTGGAAATCCAAAGAGAAAGCTAGTAATTCCATATGTATGCTCTTTCTTTCCATCTCTTCGGTGTCATCCTCTCTCTTCTTTCCCTTCTCTCATCGTCTCACTGACTCATTTATGCATCATAATCTTTCTTAATTTATTTCATCATGTGAGTACTAGTTGGATTGCCTGTGGGCTATAGTTGGTCAGGCCAAAAAGCCTGGATTCAATTTGAGCTTCTAAGGTGAGACCTAAGCCTAATGAAAGCTTGGTGTGTACAAGATTTTTAGCTCAAACTAAGTCATGCTCAAACTTGAGCTAAAAAGGTACAAATTTAATTTGTGCTTAAAATTTACAGTCCAAGTTTTATATTTCAACAGTTAGGAAGGGTCAAGCTAGTTGTGGACTATCATAGGTCAGGCCAAAAAGCCAAAATTCAGTTTGGGCTTAAAAAACGAGGCCCAAGTTTGATGAAATATTGATCTTTATGGTTTTTTCTCTCACAAACTTACCCCCAAATAGAACTAAAAAGGCCTAAATTTAATTTGTACTCAAAATTTAAAACTCAAGCTCTACATTTCATTGTGTAAATTCTAAAGTTGATCACAAGCTAAACACACAAATTTAATTCTTCTCAAATTTAAAGGCTAAACCCATCATTTCACTAGCAAATTTAGGCTAGGTTGGTCACGAGCCTGATGCAAATCACATATTATAGTAGATTAGGCTTTTATGCACTAAGCCAAAATCAAGGCATGATTCAAAATGGGGTTCAAAAGGCCTTGATTTAATATATGGTTATAATTTAAAGCTAGAGTCATACATTTCATTGAATGGGTTCGAGGGTTGGTCATCTTGACTAATTTTATCACCTTGGTGATGATTGAACGAGAAGCAAAAACCTAGAAAGGTGAACATGTTAAAGAAAATATCAAAAGGGAGAAGACAACTTCTAAAAACATAAAATTAGAATTGGAAAACCTTTCATTTGTTTTCCAAAAGTGATTTTAAATGGTTTTAAAATTTATTTAAAAAAAAATTATTTCAACCAATTTTATCAAAACACGTTTTGTTTTCAAATTGAAGTTTAAAACAAAAATTAAAAACTTACAACCACCCTTACACAAGGCAAAAAGTTTAAAATTAATATCATGTGTAAATAATTGGCAAACGATTACTTGGTATTGACTATCAAATATGTATATCATCTCACATGAAGTTGTTATACTTTAATTGGTAGTCCCAATTTCAACATTTGATATATAATTTAATGAATTCAACTTCATTTTTTTTAGTTTTAACTAAATACAAATAAGCAATATATGGTGTTCGCTAACTAATATTTATTTGTTTTGAGGAAAAAATAAGTTAATGAGTTATAACTATAAATTTTCTTAAAATACACTCAAATGATTTCTTAGTTTATTCTTTCTAAAAAAAATAAGTGGATCAACTTCTAAAAAAGTAAGAGAATATATGTTAGTAAATGCATATAAGATTGGGTAACTTACATTCACTTTTTTTTAGAAGGAGCAAGTTAACAAGTTATAATTATCAATTTGCCTAAAATACATCCTGTTTAACTTCCTAACTTACTCCTTCTAACAAATAAGTATATGTAAGTTAACAAACTCATATATATACACATTTTTTAATATGAACACGTTAGTAAATTATAACCAGAGATTATCTTAAAATATATTAACGATAGAGTTTACTAATACACCCATATTAAAAAATAAGTATATATATACATTAACAAATACTTATGCGATTTATTACTTGTTTTACAATATGAATGTATTGGCGAGATCTAACTATAAAGATTCTCTTATAAAATACATCATTAATATATTTTGTTAACATACTAATACTAAAAACAAGGATGTTTACATTAATAAACTGGTATGTATACATGCCACCTATTATGTATCAAAGTATTATATATAATTCTAAAAGGTGAGTGTTCTGGATTTCTTTTTACATTTTTAAGAAATGTCATATTATCAAGATGAATTATATAACATGCTTGTACTGATTGCCTCCAATAAATAAAAACATGTGTCAATTGTTTGAGTTAATAATAAATAAACATTGGATTTAATAAGTTGCATTGGAATTGTTTATAAATTCAACCAACCATAAATTATTCAATAATGCCTGATGACTAATGTTAATCTCTTCTAACAAGCATCACTTATGGATGAAACTTTATATATTTAGTGAATTTTATGTATGAAACATAGCTACCGAAAGGTGAAATAATCTTCTTAATTAATTGTGTGGTCACTTTGACCTTTAGAAAATCAAAACTTTAAACTGTTGGGCTCTTTACCTGGGTCTTTGGAGACCTTGTTGGCTTTCGGTAGAGCCAATCCCCTAATTTGAGGGATTCAGAATAATTTTTCCTCCTTATCTCTGGTTATGACCACAATTAGCGAACATATAGTAATAAAATGTTTGTGGAATAAAAATGTTATTCTTTTCCTGGTATAGGAGTGTTATGATATTGAAATTAAACTTAGCAAGACTAGCTTATGCAATGATTATGCAATTTAATTCCTTCAATCGGAGTGGAATAAAAAATTTAATTAACTCTTCCTTAAAAAAAAAGAAATTTAATTAACTCTATTAATAATTGTACCATCCTATTTATTTTCCTTAATTATGTGAATAAGGGTTTTAATTAAATTATAAGAAAAACTAAGTTTAATTTATGGTATAAATAATTAATTTGGTAAGGATGTAGTAAGTCATTCATCATGTGTTTTTTGATGAGTCTCCTAGTTGTGTGTGGTTGGGCTCTCCATGGCTGGGCCTTATGGAGGAGAGTCAATGAGGGAATAGATTTTGCTTCCAGCTCTCCATTTTTTCTTATTGAACCCCTAAATTTTTAATATCCCCCTATTGCCCTTCCCATATTATAACATCCTTTTTACGTTCTTTCTCCTTTGGTGATGCACTCTTGAGGTGCAGAAGGCGTGGTTCGCATATATTTTTTAGTAAGTGGATTTTTTTTTCTTTTCAATTATATATATTTTTGGATAATATAATTTGTAAGATACAAATAAATAAAATATCTTTGAAAAAACATTATAGAATTATGCTAACATAATTCCAAAAATGAATTTCAATAAAAAAACATGCATTCTAGAAATGCATTCCAAAATTGTGTTAGCATAATTCTAGAAATGCTTTTCTAGAAGGTTTTTTTGTTTGTATCTTGCAATTGTCACTCGTGGCACTGAAATAGTGACATACAAGTCACAGGTGATGATCCTTTAATGGCAGAAGGGTAAAGGCTCACACAAACAACAATGGAGGTGCAAGAGTTGAATGACAAATGGAGGAGGTGGAAGAAGAGAATGAGTGTGGGGTGCTTGGGCGATTCTAGGGTTATGGGTTGCCTAATAAAGGTAAGAGCATTTTCATCCATTTAAGCCTTTTTTGCTTTCCTATGGGATGCAAGAAGTAATTGCCTAAGGAAATATTTTTGATTTGGGCTTTAGTCAGGAAAATCCTCAAAATCCCTAAAACCTCTAAGGTACCCTTCTCCCCTAAACCTCACAAGTCAAAATTATGAACCTCTGCTAGCACCTTCTTTCATTTCTTCTTCCCCAAGACACCATTAAGTTGAAGAATTATAGTTCCACACTCCTTTCAATATTTCCATTCACTCTAGAGCTTTGGATCGAATCAATTGTAGTGTTAAGTTCTTTATCTTCCCAATTTTCCCTCCTTCCTACATTTCTCCTATTCTCTTGAGTTAAACCATGATGAAATTTCATTAGAAATTCAATTAGGGTTTTTTTTAACTTGTGTTTTCCTTTAAGTTGTAGAGTGTGTGGCAATACTACAAGAATTTTGCATATTAGCATCAGATTTGTGAAGGAACATGGATGAGAGAATAGCAAGAAAGTGTGTCGCAAATTGGCGCCAAAATTGCAAAGGAACATTGGTGAGGGAATAGAAAGGGAAGATTTGCAAGTACTAATGAAGGAATAATGATGGATTTGTGATAGAGTAATTTGTGAAGGGAGAAGTCAATCTTTTAGGTTTAGGGTAAAACCAACAACAAAAACCCATAAACCTATTTTTGTTGTTTTTGAAATGAGGTAAAAACTGTTTTGAAAAGAACTACAAAACTAACTCATACCCAATTTAGCCGAACATGTTTATGTTTTGAAGTTGCATTTTAAAAACAAAAATAAAAAACTCAACCACCCCGAACAGGGCATAAGTTACTGCTAGTGTCGTCCAATGAATAAAATCAGATTTACTAAAAACAAAAACATTATCATCCAATGATTGATAAAATAATATTTTCACAAAAGGTTTTTCAAAAGAACACTAGTGTGAAAAATTGTGTCAAGATAAGCTTAAGAGAATATTAATCAAATAGCTTAAGGGATAAGTAGAAACATTTAGTTTATACTAGTTTACTCAAACATAATTATGTCCAGTTGTCCTTCACAATCAATGAAGGGTTCCACTAATCAAAGCTTGATCACAAACAAGTATTATGTCTTGTCACTCTTGACTACAAAATTTTTTTCAAGGCCACTACTGACACACCCTTAGGCCATCCATGAATATAAGACACCCAAGTATTGTTTAACACTAAGTCACTCCTGACTTTTACAAACAAATACTGTTTGATTGAATACACAAATTCAAATGACTCAATAGAGTGAATAAACACTTAAACTTGAGTACAAATGAATAAATTTGCTATGCAAAGGATGAATTAACTAAGAAATTTTTGGTATCGTCCAATGACTTGACAAATTCTCACTTTAGAATGTTATTGCTTTTTATTTCATATTTTTTTCTTATTTTATTTGATAGCATAGCCTTGGTCGCTTTTGTAGACTCCACTAAAAGTATTCATTACGGGATTATCACTTGTCTTTGATTTGACTGTATCTCATAGCTGCAAACAATGCTACTTGTCGTGCTCTTATGGAGAGAGAAAGAATAAAAATATAGACAACTGCATGTGCTGCTCCCTTCAGTGATAACGACCTCTGAGGAATATTCTTGTGAATTCTTCTATTCCTTTTGTTCTTACTTACTCAAAATTCAAATGTTAACAATTCAAAATAAGAGAGGTAAAGTGAATTTACTAAAGTTAAGTTCCTATACTTTCCTTTTTGGCTCATGAGACTAGTACGCGAATGAATGTCACTTATACTTGATATAAAATAGTTTTTTAAGTGATTAAGTCTATTGGACATGAATAAAGGAATACAATGTATACACACTGGTTTTCACAAAAAGTGGACGTTGGTTTATAACAATGCATTGGATGTTGGATGTAATCTTAACAAAACTAGTTTTACACTATTGAATGGATGTGTACTAATAAGAGTTATATGATAAGAAATAATACTAAGTATGCTCATATGTAGTAACTATTGTTTACTTTAAAATAACTCATTAGTTCATTAATAATTTAAAGTTTTGTAATCACAAAAATCATGAGTAAGAATAAATCATCCAATTATGATAATGGATCGTTCAAACTTAACAAATACCATAAAATTTACAATAATTCACTTGTCTTATTCAACTAATTAAGTTAGATTTATTGATAATTGCAAATAGTATTATTTATACTCATCATCATATATTCTATATTACTATATTTTAATATGACTCTTAATGAATGTGTAATACTTTGTCATGATCACTATATGATGCATGTTATGTCACTTTTTTTTTTTTTTACTTTTGTTAATTAGATTTTTCTTCTTTATTAAACTTATTACTTACATTATCTATTAATATGGTTATTAGTCACGGATATAGATAGATTTTGCAACCACAATAGTCGCTAACATTAGTTGCATATCAATGCTATCATTATTATTATGTTCAGTGTTATTATTGTTATTATTATTGTAATCTAATTACCATCACCATCAAATGAGTTCAGTTGTAACAGATAAGTTAGTAAATTTTTTTTGTCCTAGGCTAGAAAATAGGAGAGTTCTTTGAGTTTGAAAATAATATCACTATATTATATAATTATCGTTGATTTAAGAAAATTCTGCATTTGAAAATAATTAAACATAAATTTTTCACTAAATAAATTATTTTCTCAAATATAAATATAGTAAGATCTTAATCCTTTGTGTTGAATATGATTTACGTTTAAAACTCAGTATTAAAATCTTAAAATATTTAAATTAAACTTTATAAAACTAAAAAGATAATTAAAAATAAAAAAGTATTTTTAAGTTTTAAAAATTTTAAAACTTACAATTAACGATCACCTTAGCACATGCCAAAAATATATATAAACTTAAAATAAAAAAAATTCAAGCATCATCATTAAAAAACCTTCAGTACCAACTATGAGATAATTTTGCAGAATAGAAGAATTTCAACTACCAGCATTTTGGAAATTTAAAAAATGACAAACAAGTTTTGCAAAATAATAAAATATCACTTCGTGCAAATTGCGAAACTGCTCTTACATGTGACATCCCACCACGTTGTCGTGTCATGATCTAGCCAGTAAATATCCTTTTACTTTTACCCAAATCTCCGGAGCACCGTAAAAAGTAAAAACCCCTCTGCACTCTGAATCTGATAGCAGTAAAGTCACAATCACGTGTACCCCACGTCAATACCCAAACACGGATCCCCTTATTTTCTGCGGTCACGCCCACCGCACACAATCATGTCTCACCGTTGATTTCCAGACCCCACTATCATGTAGTTTCAACGGTCCAGATGTTCTCATTTACCTTTCTCATTTATCTCCCATATATAAATATCCTTCACACGTTCCTCTTCCTTTTCACTAGGCCAAATCTGAAGAAGCAAGCAACATTAGCAGCTGAAGCTAAAGCTCTAACCCTTGCGTTAATGGTGGATTGTTAGATTTGATTCGATTTTGGGAACAACTTATCGATCCCTCAATCCGGTGTGAACAGGTAGAGTCTCGTGATTTGATAGGGAATTTCGTAAAGTTTTGTTCTTTTTATGGATGGAAATTCTGGGTAGTTGTGTAATATTCGTATTGTGAATTGGGTTTTTGAGGATTCGAGATTTGTAATCTTTAATGGTGTTTGAATTGGATGCAGATCGAGGGCGTGGTCTATTTGATTTGAACTGAATTTCGGATTGGAGGATCTCATTTTCTTGGAGCATTAAAGCAGAAATTTTTAGGTAAGGTTATTGATTGTGCTTTAGTTTTTTTGCATTTTTGGGTCAAGTGTTGATTACCATTTTGTTGTTATTGGATTGGATCTTATGGATATGAAGGTGGTGATTGAAAATTTAATGGTCACATGGCGTTATTGTTTTGTGGATCTTATGGTGTGCTTATTTAGTATACCTATTATATTTTCTTAACTGCTTTATTAAGTAGTAGGTATGTTTTATCTCGATGGCATAATTATTTTAGATGTTATCCCTTTTTGCAAATGTATTAGGATGATCTCGGAAAACTCGTTGATTTTTGTTTCACCATATTCAAGAGTGCTTGGAAATTGGGTATTGCTTTGCTATTGTTATGAATTGGGTATTGCTATCACTATTGTTGGTCTTACTATATTTCCTTCTTTCTTTTTTAAGAGTGGATAACTTAGATCAGTTAGCGTGTGTTTGGATTGCCCGTGGGGCAATTTGAACCTCCATTTCGAAAAGCATCACCCATGCTTCTGCGGTGAAGTGGTTTTAGGCTTCATGCTGCCGCAAGTGCACCGGAGAAACAAACATGTACTTAATATGGAGGATAGAATCAAATTTTACAGCTTGCAGCATGTGAATTTAAATTCTATCATATATATATGCAGCATCCTTTCTGTTTTGTGTTCATTATGATGTGGAAGTTATAGTTTATACTTTAATTTACATGTGCAGCATCCTATTCTGTTTTACCTAAAAAATGTGGAGATTTAAGCCATTCAGTCACAAAGAGCAGACTGGTCTTGAAGGCCGCACTATAGATGTTGGCAATCTTAAAATACATATCATTAAGGCCATTGCCGAAGGAGGGTTCTCTTGTGTCTACCTAGCTCGAGATGCTGTACATATGTCAAAGCAATATGCTTTGAAGCACATGATATGCAATGATGAAGAATCACTTGGATTGGTAAAGAAGGAGATATCAGTGATGAAGATGCTGGCAGGACATCCCAATATTGTCACACTTCATGCACATGCCATCTTTGATATGGGTAGGACAAAAGAAGCATTCGTTGTGATGGAATTTTGTGAGAGGTCTCTGGTTAATGTGCTGGAGAGCCGAGGAGCTGGTTATTTTGATGAGAAACAGGTTCTTTTGATCTTCAGGGATGTGTGTAATGCAGTTCTTGCCATGCATTGCCAGTCCCCACCTATTGCACACCGGTAACAACAACATCTAAAAAAATTTAATGATTGTCAAAATTTGTAATCTCTCTCTTTATATTCTTCTAAATTCTTTATTTATTTATTTTCATTTGAAAAGTATGATGTTTTATGCTTGTATTTGTTTTTTCCCCCTAAAATTTTTTCCACAAGGAAAATTCCATATTGTCTGTTTATCCCCATGAGTGACTGCTTCAGCATCATTGTTTGCTAATTTTATATCTCATTTGTAACTGCTAGATAATATGCCCATGGCCCTATGCTTCATAATATATATACGTACGATGAGATGATTTTTACATCTTCAGACATAAATGCTCTGCCATTATGTTCTGTTTTTCTTATGATCTAATTTTTTTCATAATATAAGGTGCTTTATTATTAATAAATTGTTTTTTCTTTCTTTTTCCTCTTTTTGTTTTCTAGAGACTTGAAAGCAGAGAATCTTTTATTAGGTTCAGATGGCTTATGGAAGTTATGTGATTTTGGAAGCACTTCCACCAATCACAAACGTTTTGAGAAGCCAGAAGAAATGGGGATTGAGGAAGACAATATCAGGAAGTACACAACCCCTGCCTACAGGGCCCCCGAGGTACATTTGTCTTCTGTAAATAAAATTAGGTCACCATTGAAGGTTGTGGTGAAAGCACCACAGCCTCTTCTAAGTTATGGGAGTGCCTGGGTTCAATCTTGGATTGTCCATCTGGTGGACAGGTTTGATTTGGGTTCTTTCTGGGGTTAATTGTAACCCTATTTCCCTGGTCACCACTGCTAATGGGTAGGTGGAGGTTTGCACCTGTTGTCCAGGCTATGACCCTAGAATCCCATTTCTTCTACCAGAAAAACTTATTGGTCATGTGTGATACAAATTTTCATTTCTTTGTGCATTTTAGATGTGGGATCTGTTCCTGAGAGAAGTCATTAATGAGAAGGTGGACATATGGGTAAGTCATCTATGCCTAAAACTTGTCTTTTTAATTATATAAATATTTGCCATATCTTCCTATGCTAGTTGTGGAATCATATTACTTGTTGAATATTTAGGCACTTGGATGTCTCCTTTTTCGCATTTGCTACTTCAAAAGTGCTTTTGATGGGGAATCAAAGCTCCAAGTCTTAAATGGAAACTACCGCATTCCCGAATTACCAAAATACACTTCACCTGTCACGGACTTGATAAGAGAAATGCTCCAAGCTAGACCAGATGACAGACCAGATATCACGCAGGCAAGCGCTTTGCTTGATTGGCCATTCATCTCCATCAGTTTAGGTTGGTCATAGATCATCCATCGATAGCATTCATAGGTACGAGAATTAGGGCAATTAATTACTGACTTTGGATGTACTTCCGTGGTGGCAGGTTTGGTTTCGTGTTAATGAGCAACTACCTATTAATTTACGGAAGTCATTACCTGACAGACCACCTGAATCGCCCTCATCCAACAATCATGAAGGTGATGCAAAATATTACCCAAGATATGAATTAAACACCTAATTTCTTTGCATAAGTTAGAAGATTGGAGTTGTATATACAATTTTTCCCCTACATATTGACTGAGAAAATGGATCCATTGCTATATTTCTGCAGGTGTGTCAATGCCCTCAAACAGATCACCTCCAATGCCTCGTAGGAACCCACCTCCTCCACCTTCATCTGGAGAACCCAAAACTTCACCACAGCCATCCCCTGCTTCTAGGGGAGGGGGAAGTGGGGGTGCACTTGGTGCTTTCTGGTCCACTCAGCATGCAAAGGAATCACTTGTTGCTGAGGATAAGAGCAAACCAATTTTTGATGAAGAACCATCTAGCCACCATATTTCACCTAAACATGATATAATTCGTCCTGAAAACGATCAGTTACCCAAAAATGTTGGTCCTAACAAAGTGGTTAACACGCAAACTCATACTATGAAAAGCAGTACACATGGAAAAATACACAAGCCTGATACTGTACCCTCCAAGGATTTTGAAATAAATTTGTTTAAGGATAAAGATCGTGTAGGTGAGAGTACAACTAACTTTCAAAACCAGGCTTTTAACACTTTTGTTGCTGAATTTGATACTACTAAGCTCGACTCTGGACTTTGTAACAAACCCGGAAGGGAACACGCATTAGAGGCTGAGGTGGAGAAACTCAAAGAGCAGCTGAAAGAAGCTAACTTGGAAAAAGCTGAAATAACATCGAAGTATGAAAAGCTTTCTGCTATCTGCCGATCACAAAGGCAAGAACTGCAGGATCTCAAGCAAGCACTCGCAGCTAGGACTCCTTCGCCAAGTAGAGATGGTTTGGAAACCTCTCCTGCAGTTACATCATCTGCATCTGCATCTGCATCTGTGGTAATAAGCATTTTGTAGTTTTCTTCTCAATTCAGTTGTCTTGCTGATTTAGTTTAGGTTGTGTTTGTGACACATGGTTATGTGTTTCATTGCAACTGCAGAATAAGTCATGGCAAGCTTTTTCAGAGGAACCTCAACAACAAAAGTCCTTAGCCGAAAATACCTCCAAATCCGTCAGGGTGAAAAATGGTCAGCAGAACAAGCAACCTGCTCCCCTAGCTACTGATTTTGATTCATGGGGTTTTGGATCAGATAGCTTCAGTGCTGTACCTGCTGGCAGCCCACAGATGCAAAGACCTAGCAGTGCAGGAACAAAGTCTCCGGCTTTGGGTGAGGCAAACAAGTCAACTTCTCAACCAGCTGGATGGGCTGGTTTTTAATTATGGGAAAAGTTCTAAAGGATCTATACTGTGATTGCTCTGAGACTTTTTTTTTGGTCCTACATGGAGAAGTTAAATGAATGCAAACTATTATATATCATGTATGTTAAATTCATGTGGTTGAGTTTGTTTTCTTTTGTGGATCATGCTTCCATATGGTACATGTTTCTTTGGACTGAAACCATTCTTGAGTGACGGTATTCATTTCCCTTCTGCAAGATTGTGGCATTACGTTTTACTCTATATTTGTGTTAATTGGCTAGGGTCTGAGTGGACCTCCACCCTTTTGTGCACCATACAAATTTGAACTAGTGGTTGCATTTATCTTGCGTTGGATAATAAAGAAAATTATCAAATTCTTAAATGAGTGAAGAAATTGCAGGGGTGAATTTCGTCTGCATGTTATGTAGTTTTAAATACTTAAATATGGTATAAAGTTCATTTAAGAGACTTCTAATTAGTTTATCTGAGTGGTAGAGACTTGACTGCTTGAGCTACTTCACTCTATAGCTCTCGCGACTGTCTTAGCTTGTTTTGTACTTAATCACATGTTTTTTGAAAAATATTCTGAACAGTCAATCATCCTATAATTATTTTAAGTTAAGCATGTTTAATTATGAAATTTTAAAGTGACACACTATCAAAAAATATATATTTTATTAGTGTAAGTAGTATTAATTAATTTATTTAAGTTATCTTTAACCATATAATTTCATATCTGTACAATATCTAGATTCTTTTATTCTGGTGTGATTCGTTAGAAGTAATCCTACTGTATGGGGGAGAGAGGTCTTCTTTGTTATTGTTTGTTCATATTTTAAATAAAAGTCTCGTTGCTTTGTTAAAAAAAACCTTTTAATCTTTAAATTCTTCAAAATTAGATTAATTAGTCAAATAAGTTATTAAAGGTGACTTTTCAAATATTGTATTATACTTAATGTTAATTAATGAAATTTATGTAGTAATTAAAAAAATAAACATAAACATTGATGATTAATTAGAAATTAAGGAAAATAGTTTTTTATTTATTTAAGGTGATATAAAAATTCATATGAAATGCATATAGAAAAATATATTGTTGCATAATAATTAGAGTACACCGAGATTATCCTATTTTTATAAACAAGAAATTTCTGAATAATATAGTTTGGATGATTTATAGGACACTAATTAAAGTGTAACTGATTTCAGCTGTCAGAAAAACTATAGCGTAACCAATACATTTTATTGAAGTCGAATACTCGAATGTAAAAATTTAAATAATTTTGTATTTTCAAATAGTACACTTGTTAACATTCTCTTAAATTTGTTTATAGAAAAAAATTCTCTTAACTAAAATTCTATATAAAAAAATTCTCTTAAAATATATACATATGTGCAGAGTTAACTTTATTCTCGTTCAATGTACGGCTTCTTATAACGCCTCTGCATTTGCCTTTGCCTTTCCCTTTCAAAATTTCTAAACTATAGTGTTTAAGTGAGTGAGTGTTTGCCTTTAAAAGAAAAAAGTGAGTGAGTGAGGATTAATGAACGATAACTGACCATATATGAATAAATTATTCTCAAAAGTCACACACATGCATTATGAATTTTTGTTACGAAAGCGAGTAATGCAAGTTTAACAAATTAACATTGATTTGAACCAAAATTCCTGAATATCCATTCTATATATAACTCCAGTTCATGCATTGAATTGCAATCATAGTTTTCATTCAAAATCCATATCATACGATAATGGAATTGGAAAGGATTAGTCACCCTTTAATTACCAACTTCAAACCATATCATACGATAATATATGGAATTGGGTTATATATAGGGCCTTATTCATCCATCTACATTTCATTCATTCAACTCACAACATGGCAACTCATCACTATATTCACTTTGTTTTCTTTACAGTCACATTAACAACTCTTTGCTTTCATGGAACACCCCTCATTGAAGCAATCAAAGGTGGTTTCAGTGTGCAACTCATTCACAGAGACTCCCCAAACTCCCCGTTATACAACCCTAACGAAACCCCTTTTCAGCAACTTAACAACACTTTCCACCGCTCTTTTAACCGCGTCAACCATTTCTACCCTAAACCAAAAGCTTCCAAAAAGATGCCACAGTCTGTGATAACCTCCAACCAAGGAGAATACCTTGTGAAGTACTCTATCGGAACGCCGCCGTTTGATGTCATGGGTATTGCAGACACGGGGAGTGACCTCATTTGGTCACAGTGCAAGCCTTGTGAACATTGTTACAACCAAACCAACCCATTGTTTGACCCTTCCAAATCCGCAACTTATGAACCTGTCTCTTGCTATTCCAAGATGTGTAATTCACTAGGGCAAACTTATTGCTACTCAGATACTGAACCCAATTGCGAGTACACTGTCTCATATGGCGATGGATCACATTCAGAAGGAAATCTTGCATTTGAAACAGTCACGTTGGGCTCTACTACAGGTTGGAATGGACCTTTTAGGCCATTTGCATGTTTTGTATTCATCTCTTTTTTTATTTTTAGGATGATGCCAATGAATATCTTAAGGGTCTAGTTAAAGTATTCACCAATAGAAATATTTTTTTTATTGAAAATATGTTAATTGTGGAGAATTATGATTATATTGGATACATTAAAAAGATTTGAAGTTACACTTTTTTTTTAAAAAAAATTGTTCGTTTTTAAGAGTTAAAATTAATAATTTCGTTTTATAAGGCTTTATTTATTTCTTGCCTTCTGTCAAAAATAAAATAAAATAAAATAATTTCATGCCTATTAATTTTTTTTGTTTATATTTATTTTTCATTTGGTTTAAGGTCATGCCAATGAATAATTTAAGAGTATAATTAATTTTTTAAATATAAATAGGTCATTATAAAAGAATACAATTGGGCATTTAAAATATTGTTTGTTACATTATTATATATTCTTACTTATTTGTTAAACTTCATTCGTTTAACTGTTGTCAACTTTTTGTTCACAATTCTTTTTAATTAGGTTCCTCGGTCTCATTTCCCAAGATTCCCATTGGCTGCGGTTTCAACAATGCTGGTACATTTGACTCTGAAGGGTCTGGCATAGTAGGGCTAGGGGGTGGTGCTGTCTCGCTTATCTCCCAGATAGGTCCTTCAATTGATTCCAAATTTTCATATTGCTTGGTACCGTTGTTTGAATCCAAAAGCACAAGTAAACTAAGTTTTGGAGAAAATGCTGTGGTGAATGGCCCTGGAACAGTTTCAACTCCACTTATACCCGGTTCTATTGATACTTTCTATTACCTTAAATTGGAGGGAATGAGTGTGGGGTCCAAAAGGATTGAGTTTGTAGATGATTCAACCTCAGATGAAGCTGAGGGTAATATTATAATCGATTCAGGAACAACATTGACCATTTTGCTAGAAATTTTTTACACTAAATTGGAGTCAGAAGTGGCAGCACATATCAATTTGGAACGTGTTAATAGCACTGACCAAATTCTAAGCCTTTGCTACAAGGCTCCACCAAATAATGCAATTGAGGCTCCAATTATTACAGCACATTTTACTGGCGCAGATATTGTGATGAATACTTTGAACACTTTTGTTAGTGTTTCTGATGATGTAATGTGCTTTGCTTTTGCTCCAGTGACATCAGGTTCAATCTTTGGAAACTTAGCACAGATGAACCACTTGGTTGGATATGATTTGCTAAGGAAGACTGTGTCCTTTAAGCCCACTGATTGCACTAAGATCTAATACCTTGTAATGATGCTACTTCTCTTTTTGTCATTCTGATCACATCTTGTAGTTTAGTTTGACCATAGTAATAAAACTCTTTTGCCAGTTTCAAAAAAATATCTTAAATGTATTTCTTGTTCAGTGAAACGACGTACTATGTTGCTTAGTTATAAGCTTAATTAAATCTATATATTGTTATGCTTTGTTAATTATAATTTAGTGCATATATGGAATGTTTTATTCGTCTTTGAATGATCTGCTATGAAATGAGTTTGTGTTTAAAGAAATTCACAGGTCATTCATTATATATGTCATTGCTTAATGAGTTATGGTCACTAGTCATTCGGATTCATATTTTTTTTCCATCAGACTTTTATAAAACTCTTGGACTTCCGAATTTGGAGTATCCTACTTTCACGCAATTCACTTTCACAAAAATTGGTTCGAATTTACTATTTTATTTTTAATGTGCCAAATTGAAAGCCTAAAACTTACCTTTGTTGATTATCATTATGCTTTTTATAGTTTGGTTGTTGTTTTATTTATTAATTTTTTTCTTATGTTTAAAAGGTACATTCATGCCAAAAAATCATAATAAAATAACTTAAACTCAAGAATTCAACGGAGTATTTAACGTTATTTATATTCTGTAAAAAAAATATTGTATTTGTTAAATATAATGTATAACTAACTAACTTTAATTAAGGTTATATATTTACTATATATATGATAGAACTATTAAATTTAATAAATATAATATTTACTTACTAAGCTTCACCTTTCGCTTATATTATTAATAAAAAAAATAGAAATTTAAATAACTAAGATATGAAAAATACGCATTAATTTTTTGTTTTTCTTGTTCATAAAAATTATTTTTTTAAAACATTTTAAAATAAAAAAATTGAAATGGGATTTAATATATTGAGAATGATTTTTTTGCTGGTTGTTAAATTTTGAAACTAAAATCAAGTATATTTGAGAGGAATAAAAACTCAAATAAAATTAAATGTTCATCATATGATGGTAGGATATATAACACTTTTGGCTTAATGAGATAATAATTCATAAACAAAGTTTTCAACGAAGAATAATTTTTAAAAATACTCTCACACTACTATACATTTAACCTTTAGCATCAATATTTTTATTTAATATTTAGTAAAAATATTTCTAAAAGCTTCTTACAATATTTAAAAATTTTCATCAAATATGAATAAATATTATTAACATATTTTCACAACATTTTATAAAATATATTATGTATAACTTATGTTGTTAAAGGTTTTAACAATATGCTATATATAATATTTGATAAAATATCACAAAAATACATTTTATTCATTTTTTAAAGGCTAAATGATATTTTTTATTCTTTATTTTATTTATTTTGTTCAAAATACGTACTCATTTATCTTTTAAAAAATTCATTTTAGTCCATTATCTTATTTAAAAAATTTAAAATAGTTCTTTATCATTTTAAAAAATTACTTTAGTATCTTATTTTATTTAAAAGATTCAAAATAATTCTTCAATCATTTAAATATATTCAACTTTATCCTTCGAGTAACACTCAAATAAAAATTCCTATTTTGAATATACTTAAAAAAATTGAATGATTATTTTGAACCTTTTAAATAAGATGACTTATCAAAGTAAATTTTTTAAAAGATAAATGATCATTTTGAATAAAATAAATAAAAAAAGGATCAAAGTGAATTAAAAAAAATATAAGACTAAATTGAAAAAAAAATATCATAAAGGATTAAAATGATCATTTAACCTTTTTTAAATGTTGTCAAAAGTTTTTGAGAACATTGTTACTAAGTATTAGGAAAAAAAATATTTCTAAAGATCACATGTATAATAGTATCAATGAAAATGATGATTCAAATTTATTATGAAAGTAGATTTAAACGCTTATTATATACATCATATATAAAATATTTATTTAATTTTTATTGAATGTGACAATTAACTTGAACAATTGACTAGGATGATAATGATAATAATAATAATAAATTGAGATTAAATTTTACATTTGATATTAGTCTTCAAGTCAATTTTATATATTTAATGTTGGTCAATATGTCTATTTTAATTCTGGTCAATAAGTCAATTTTACTTTCGTCTCTGTAGTATTTCCTCGCGGGAAAAACAAGTAAATAAATAAATAAAAAAACTACCACGATGTTTCATTCATCCAACAACATGGCCACTAATCCCAATATTTTCTTTGTTTTTCTAACACTTACATTATCAACCCTTTTCTTTTATTGAATACTCATCATTGAGGCACTCGAAGGTGGCTTTGGTGTTCAACTCATTCACCAAGACTCCCCAAAATCTCCATTCTACAATCCTCCTGAAACCTCTTTTCAGCAAATGAAAAACGCTTTTTTCATCTCTCTTTTCGACGTGTAAACCATTTCTACCCAAAATCAGAAGTTTCCCAAAAAAACACCATAGTCTGTGATAACCTCCAACCACGGAGAATATATAGATACCTCGTGAAAGTATTCCATCGGAATGTCGCCTTTTGATGTCATGGACATTTTTAACAGAGTGAGGGACCTTGTTTTGTCATAGTGCAACAAACCTTGCATACAGTGTTACAACCAAACCGATCCATTGTTCGACCCATCTATTGCTATTCCAGGGAGTGTCATTTACTACGTCAAAGATATTGCGACTATGCTACTCCCAATTGTATATACAGTATCACATATGTTGATAAATTGAATTTAGAAGGAACTCTTACCTTTGATATATACACTCACATTGGGCTCCAATATTGGTTGGGTGTCTTAATTCAATGCTTGATATATTTTTTTTATAATTTTTTGTTTTACTTTATGAAAACATTAAAAGTACAGTTAAAAGGATTGACTAACATAAGTTTTTGTAAGAAAGTTATTAAAAAACACAATTTTATAATGGTTAAACATCACAATCAAGTGTGTGACTAAATTTGTCACTAATAGATTAATTTTATAAAAATGATTTTATAAATTTCATTTATTTAATGCTGCTTTTTTTATTTTATATATTTCTTTTTAGGTTCATTTGTTTCACTTTCCAGGATTATCACTGGTTTTGGTCAATTCGAAGTTGGTAAATTTCACCCTATAAAGATTCTGGTATAGTTGGGCTAGGAGGTGGTTTTTCCTCACTTATCACCTAAATAGGTCCTTCTGTTGATTTCAAATTCTCCTATTGCTTGGTACCGTTGTTTGAATTCAAAAACACAACTAAATTAAATTTGGTTTAAATATGTTTTTCGTTTCTACAATTTTTTAGTATTTTTATTTATATAGTTTATTTTTTTAATGTTAGTTCTTCTAAATTTATATTTTTTTAATTTTAATCTTTAAAGTTAGGAATTTATGAAAAATATAAGTGAAAGAATTAAAATCATAAAAAAATTAAAATTGAAAAAATATAAACTTACTAGAATTAAAAATAAACTAAAAAGACTTACAAGAATCAAAAATAAAAAAACCTCAACTTTCAAAAATTAAAATAAAAAAAATAAACTAAGAAAGATAAAAAAAAAACATTAACTTAAAAGACAAAAACATATTTAAACCATTAAATTTTGCAAAAATGATGTGGTGGCTGGTTCTGGGACGGTCTCTACTCCAATTATACGTGGACCTGTTGATACTTTTAATATCTCAAATGGGAGGGAATGAGTGTGGGGTCCAAAAGAATAGAGTTTATACGTGATTCAACGTCAAATGATGCTAAGGTTAACATTGTAATCAACTCAAGAACAACATTGACCCTTTTGCCACAAATTTTTTTCATATGAATCTATATATTAAAAATATATTATTATATAAAAATAATTTTTAGAAATTTTAATACCTAAAATCTGGATATATTAAAATAATCATTAAAACTAGCTATTTTATTATTGTTTATAAATTAGTTTATAAAAAACATTTAAAATAAAAATAAAACGTAATTTAATATATTATATAGGAATTTATAGATATTTACATGATTTTATCACCTGCTTTCTATCCTTAATTACCATTTTAATTAAATTATTAAGAAAATTTTCGAAATTAACTATATATTTAATATTTTTAAATTTTATTGTTACTAAAAAATATTTAAGGTAACCAAATTATATATATATATATATATATACACACTTAACCAAAAATATTAAAGTTGTATTTACTTATATTGAAATATTTATTTTACAAATCATTCATATATTGTTGAAAAATATAATAAATACAAATTCAAATGAAATATGTTATTAAGATTGGTTTTTCATTTGAGAGGAAAAATATTACGCTAATTTAAAACTAAAAATAGTTTTGTTGCAATTTTTTTAAATTTAGTTAAAATAATAAATACTTTTACTTTATGTCTATTGTCTGTAATTTTTCTTTAGTGATCTTATTTATTTTTATTTATAAATATATGCATTGCATCATTAATATCGTAACATCGTGATAAAGTGAATTTATTAAATTGCAGGACAAATTTAATTTAATTTTGTGCTTAGAAAAATGGAATTAAGGAAAACGTTTCTTGTTATGTTGTTTTTAACACCCTTCGTTACATTTACTATAAACCCGTCATACACATGTTTCGGTTTTAGTTCAATTAAAACTCTTCTTTAATGTTGTTAGGAAAATTGAATAAATTTTTTGCCCATGTGAAATGTGTGGCATGGAAATAGTAACACATTAATGAAACAAAAACATTATCATTTCATTAGACATATATAAGTTGTGAACTCAAAAAAATGATTTTCTTTTAGGAAGACGAGTACAGTGTTATCTTAAAATATAAATTCAAATGAATGATTTTATTTTGTGCAAGATCAAATTATAATAAAATTTATAGCCGTTATGGTATTATTTTCTTACTTTGAGTGAGAAAATTTATTAAGTTATTTCCACTTTTGTATTATTTTCTCCTTTTGAATGAGAAAAATATTTTAATTTTTTTTTCTATGATAGAGTCTTCAAGACTCTTAAATGATATGGAGAGTTGATGCCGGAGGAGATTAATGAATGCAATCAGAGACAGATCCTCCTCAACGTGGGAAAGAGGAGGAAGAAAAGGGTTTTGGTATGAGGAGTGTGTTTTTTCATCTTTCTTTTATTTACAGAAGAATTACACGAGGAAGAAAGAGACGTCAATGTGTTTCGTAGGGTAGTTTAGGAATAAAAAATGATAAGGAGAAGTGCATTAGTGGGGGTGGGGGGAGTGGAAGTAGCAATTGCTTATGGAAAGGGTCTTATTTAGAGCTGGTAAATTGGGTTATTCGATCTGGCCATGATGAGAAACAAAGATGGGTGGGGCGTAATCTTTTATTTTTAGTGGCTTGCTTCGTAGACTTGGATATATATATATATATAAATTGGGTTATTCTGAATGGAATTATGGAAATGGGTATTCAACTCAGATGGGAGCTACACAGCGGGTTGGGATTCTCTCCAGTTACTAGTCGTGTTTGAGGTGCGGTTCGGGGTCCGAAGATTAAATCTCAGCCATTGAATAATATTTATCCACGTGTCGTCATCTGGAGGTTTCGAGTTATCTCTCACATTAGGGTACGCACTGCGCTGCCAAGCCATCTCAAGCCGGAGCGGCTCATACTCTCCTCTGGTTGCCATTCCTCCTACTTGGTAAGCTAACCACTTCTCTGCTGTTTTCATTTTTTTAATTTTTTTTTTATTGTTATTGGCTCACTTTCACAATTAACACATTGAAAGAGAGAAATTCCATCTTTTGTGTACAAGGATGTGAACCACTCAGGAGAATCATAAAAAGAGTCAATGTTTTTGTTTTTATATAATAATTAACATGCTAACCAACATATATTGTTAGTTCAAGTGATTGGGTTTCAACTCCTTAAACATGATGCGACTCGTGGGTATGAAAAAATAATTATTGTAAGAGAACAATCCATCTCAGTACCAACATATTTGTTTAAAATTCTAGTGACGGATTGGGATACTCCTTTGCAATCATAAAAACAAACTACCTATTTTACTGCTCCTTGTTATGCCATGAAAAAATGGAAAATGATATTGTACGGAATCTTACTCTTAAATATACAAAGATATACAAAGAGTTGCGAAAAAAATATATATAATTAACCTGTTAGCTGACTTACTAGCTGAATTACTGTTTCCAGAACCTTGCACATTAAATTCAAGTTTCAACTTAGGTACAACACAACAACATTGTCGTCCAAAAGGTTAGTCAACAAGACTTGTGAAGTCATCTGATTTGCCACTGCAAATGGGTGCGCCGGAGGCCAACACGACACCTCAAGCTCTTCCTGAAATGACGTCGGAGAACGTCGAAGCATTGCTTGATGTAAGGAAAAAAAATCATATATATACATTATTGTTGAGTGTGGTGACTGTGTGATTGATTATATTGAATGTTGATAATGTTTTCGTAGGCTGCTAGATACGATGATATGGATGATGTTAAGAGCTTAGAAGCCAGTGGTGTTCCTCTTGATTCCAAGGATGAACAGGGGAGAACAGGTATATATCAATGTTGTGTGGAATTAACTCAGTGAAAAACTTTATGTTCAGTTTGGTGTATAGTTAGGGTTTTTCAGTTAGGTTCAATCTAAATGAAACTAGAGTGGTCATGTGAAAGTAGAATGCTATAGTGAGGGTGGAGGGTGGATTAAAGGGGCGCTTCACAAGTGCAAAAGGAAACCTACTCTATACATATTGGAGAAACGCCGGATAGACATTGGCAGAGCATCACAAAAAATCAAGCTGCTAAGCTCAGCATAGTCCTCATGCTTCTGTGCCACAAGATTTTAAATTGCTGCGATGATTGCGGCTTCGTTATGATCCTTGATAATGTGGAAAATTAAGGTTGACGTGCCAGCAATTGTGATTGTGAGGCAGTTGTTGAGACCTTGAAATCTTGACGTTGCAGCCACAACTGCAGTTCCAGACCCTTTTTTAAAATCTCCTGGCTATATTTCAAAAGCCTATCAGAACACTTCTTAACAGTATGGGTGACTTTATCTTGTAATTCCAATTAACCATATTCTTTAAGTTCCTGATAATCTATCTGTGTAGTTGCCAAGCTACTTTCTTGTCAATTCCTTTCTCAACAAGGAGTTTAGGATTTCAACAAGAGAATCCAATTCATGTCAAATATTTCTGTATCCCAAGCTCATGGCTAATTTCAAACAATTCCCCACTGTTTACATCCTTTGCAATTCATGGAATCTACATACTTTTGAGTCTTCCCTAATGCATTCTTTTCACCTCATCATTAGGATTGACATATGTTGGTGTTAAGTACCATTACCCTTCATTAAAATATTGCTCTTTGCAACGAACTTGTGAAGTAGTTGTAGAATTACTGCTCTCCTTGTCGCCTTTGGTATAGTGGATTTTCGCTATAACTTTTTATTCCTTGCTAGATATATATATTTTTAGTTGAATTCAATTTTAAATAAAACTAGAGTGGATTTTATGATGAGTGGTTACATTGATATGTTAAAAAGATGTTATGGTAGATTTTGGTTATATAGAGTTTAACTTTGAAGCTTGTCATGGATGAGATCATGAGATATAGGGGTTTGTAATGAAAGAGCCTATTTCATAAGATCATATTGCTTGAATAAGTTGACTTCCATTTAGAACGAAGACCATTGAGAAGCCAAACCGTGGATAAAATAGTTTTTGAAGGAGACAACAATTTTGTCTGATGACCAATCCAGAGTTTAGGGGAGAGGGTGACAAGAAGTACTTTGGAGAAAGTTGTCAAGAGGGATCCCAAGGCATTGTGTGATTTATGTAGCCGACCTTACCTAGTGGGATAATTCTTTTGTTGTCGTTATTGACCAATTCAGAAAAATAATTTAGTAATGACCTGTTGTACTTAATATGTGCTTGACTTTGCTCCTGTAATGTATGCATCCAGCTCTTCATATGGCTGCAGCTAATGGACATATTGATCTTGTGGAGTATTTAATCAGTAGAGGGGTGGTAAGTAGCTTTTTCACCAATATGCTTCATTTGATTTTATAACTTTATGATCCGAATAAGTCATTGGTTGATTACCAGAATTAAAGTCTATACACCCTGTCTGATAGAAAATCATTTCATTTACCATTACCAACTTTTTCCTTTTGAGTAATTCCATGCTCCGATTGTATATCTGATGATGATTCATTGTCTGATTTAAAACTAAAAGATGTTTACGTTATTTCTAGAGTTATAAGAATATCAATGTCTGTCCCACACGAGTAAAACCATCTCAAGCCATGGTTCATACATTATGACTTGTGTAGACTACTGAAATGAGAGAAACTAGAGATATTTTGATAAGAATGAAGGTCCCACTTCACAACACAGGACATTATTATCTTTGTAGGACATGATATTGCATGATGTTTTTTTAGTATGTGAATAAATCCATATCATCCATCCTACATGAACTAAAAAGATGTCATGACCTAAGCCAGATAATTATGAATAATCCATCTTTAACTGATTTGGAGGTCACTCCTTTGTACCATGTGGCTACAGCATTTGTCCAGATATGTTATTGACATTGGTTGAACAATTAAGTTTGGTACCAACCTGTGGATGGTGTCAACAACTATGTTCGTCAATTAGTTATATTTGTATGTACTTAGAATGTATCCTAAAAATAGTTGGACAAAAACCTGTTGAGCAGAAGATGATGGAAATTTGCTTAAGGTGTTTTGGCCAAGTAAGAAGAATACCATTGGAGGCTTCACTGAGAAGTGAATCAAATTGAAGATAGAGAGGGGAAAGAATTTATTTTTAAATAAATATAAGAAAATAACACGCATTCACTCCTTCCCTCCCTTGAGCATCAAAACATGGGGAAATAACTCCCCCTCAATCTCCTTCCTCCCCTTCCCATTTTTTCCTTCCCAATTTTCCTTTGAATAAAGCTTAAATGCAGTTTCTTATAAACTTATTGTAATGTTCTCAAATCAAAATTGAAGTTTTACCTTGGAAACCTATGTTGACCTTTAACGTAAATCCTTTATTATGCGAATTACTGAGGTGAAATTCTAATTTTATTTAGAGAAAAATGCTAAAAGCATTTAAGGGACTGAGAAACATCTAAGTTTTGTCCTTTCCCTTTCCATCACTTGCCTTTCACTTTAAAACATCCAAGCATAGCATAGAGGTTTTAAAGCTTGTGGTTGTGTGTGAACAGGATCTTAATTCACCAAATGAGGAAAAGAATACACCACTTCATTGGGCATGTCTCAATGGGCATGTGGAGGTAATTAATGTGCTCTTCCAAGGACACCTCTTATTCTCTTATTATTTCCCAGGCCATGGTTTTGCTTAACATGCAAATACTTTTCAGGTTGTGAAGAAATTAATCATGGCTGGAGCTAATGTTAGTGTTTTAAACAGGTTTGTTATATTACCTCGAGCATTTTAAGATGTGCGTAGAGTTTTTTATAATGCATCTCGTTTGACACCTTTCTCAGTCACGAGAGGACTCCAATGGATGAAGCAGTGAGTAGGGGAAAGCTAGAAGTGATGGATGCGATTAATGAAGCAGTGGCAATGATTGAACTTCGTGGTGCTATGGTTTTTGCGCAGGAAACGTGAAGTTAATGCTACACCAACTAGCTTGTAATATGAGAATTTTGTGATAGTTATACCTGTTTTCCTATAATGGTTGCTTTGTTAGTTTGAATGTATCTCCCTCCCTCCCATGTTTCCATTTTGGAAAATGGAATTGAAGGAGTTGGAATCTATCTCTTTTTGGACTTAAAATGAAGTGGATAATTTTACTTTTAAAGTTAATTAATTTTATTTTTTTCTGGAATATCAATGAAATGCAATACACTCGAATTGGAGAAATTAACATTTTATTTAGCCAGTTTTTTGAACCTCAAATTAGAATATCGACAAAAAAAATAAGAATCATAATAAAAATGGTGTATCAAGTTTATGGAGAAAATGCAGAAAAATATTTTTCTTTGCATTGCGATGGCATGTATAGTTTTCTTTGCTAGTTCTGCATCATTCCAATAATAGCACTAGCTTATGCTATGAGAATCAGAGAAGGTGCATCAGAAGATGTCAGCTCACTTCCTATGTATAGGTTTAGTCAGTCAAATTTATCGGTGATGGTTGATGACAACAAGAAGCAACTTGTGAAAGGAAGAGTAGATTCAGAATTTCATCTCAATAATACAAAAAAATTATCAAAATAAATGATACAAATTACTATTTAGTGAGAAATTGATTTCTCATAAATTTTTTGTTATTTTTTTAGGTCAAGACATTAAATACATGTTTAATTATTAGATTCATTAACACATTTTTACTCGATTTAACATTGGTTATATGGACGCAAAATACATGAAAATTACAAATAGTATTATAATTGTTTCAATTATTATTTAACCTTTTATTATATAATTGTATTTCTTTGCAAAATTTTTAATTATAATATAGAGGAGTGAAAGTTCCCAACAATCAACGAGTTGATCATACCCTTCTTTTTCTTTATTTTTGTCTTAAAAAAAATTAAAATAAAGATTAACAAATATTACATATGAATGAAAAAAACACTTATGTTTATAAAAATATTATTTTAATAAAATAAACAGTTTTTCTAATAATCTAATATAGGTATTTTATTTACAATAGTGATTTTTTGTAGTGGTTTTATTTACAAGACATTGTTTTTTGTTTTTTTACTTTGAGTTATAATTATAATTGATGTAAAAAAATGATTTTTTACATTTATTATAAATATAATTGATGTAAAATATATTTTTTTAATATCGATTATATCTTCAGATGATAACTTTTTTATACTGATTGAAAATATAACTTGTATAAAAAAGTAAAATCACTCATAATTCGTGTTTCCAAACTATACCGGAGATAATTTTTTATTTTTACCTGTTTTTTTAAATCCAAAAGCACACTTGCAGACTTTCATATTCATATAATTTTTCATTGCTCCTACTTTCTTATTCTATTTAACTTATTTATAAATAATTATTTATTATTATCTCAAGAAAATCATTATTGGATATATACTGGGTACACTTGATCTCCCCCACTTTCACAAAGAGATTTTCTTTGGAAAACTAGAAATGATTGAATAAAAACAGCATTCATAACTCGTGATTTGTTCTTAAAAGAACCCCAACTATTAAAAAAACCGTATTATGATATCTCATAAAGCAAAAGAACTCCATGGAAATTTATAAAGTGGTTAATATAAGTCATGCATACTTTACATGCAAAGAACAAGTTGTGATTATAATGATACTATTATGTATATTACATGGTGTCATGGTATGCAATTTCTTGACCCTTCTTCCCACTTCTCGTGTATGCGCAAGGATATTCTTAATATTAAGTAAAAGTTGCAATAATCCATTTGCAAAGGCGAAGTTAAGCGTTTGCTTCCCTTATTCAATTATTCCTTTTCTTTTTTAAATCTTATTTTGTTGGATTATCGTCAAACTATCAAAATGATCCGCGAAAGCGAAATAATAAAATACGAAAGGAGAGAAATAGAGAAGAACACAATCAATTTGTTTAACGTGAGAAAACCTTCTTCGATGTGAAGAAGTAAAAACTCATGAAACACTGATGCAGAATCAAACTTCCACTATAAAATAATGGGTTACAAGAATCAAACATCTCTAACCTTTCACTAGAGGTACAATTAAACTCACCAAGTATGGTGATATTCAAATTTATCTAAAGATGTCTCTTTAGAGGTATTCTCACTGAAAAATCTCTTTCAGATTTTTCTCTCTGGTTACCTCTCGAAAACTTACACTCAATAAGCTTATAAGGGAATAGAGGTGAAGAAACATTGAGTCACTCAAAGGATGTGAACTTTGAGTCTTGAGCCTTGCACTTAAAGTTAAGAGTTCCAATGCCTTGGGACTTGAGCCAAGCATTGAATGAGGAACAATTCTCAACATATTTTACTATTTTCAATTTTAATGTTCTACTAATTTATCACCTCTGTTTTGTTTGTGATTCGCAACTCTACAATGGATTACTAAATTATTTGGTTCAAGTTCCAATGAATTTTATTTAGTATGTTAAACTTAATTTTGATGTCATATTTGATTTGGCTTTTGTTATGACTTATGATATTTTTAAAAGAAGTTTAATTTTAAATATTATGAAAGTGGTGAATATTATGTAATTTTTAAAATTGGTATTATTTTGTATACTACACTAAAAAAATATTTTATTATTATCGATTCAATCACGATTAAATCATTCACTTAGGAAATCCAAGAAAGTTAAACACTGAAGATATTTTCACCTATGAGTCTCGAACAAACCACACAAGTGAATTTGACCCCAAACTTTAACTCAAAACCTTAAATCTTTTAGATTTATAGGTTTTTCCACATGTATGTTATTCAACTTGCCTATTTCTATACAATGTATGACTTCACTTTTATACTTGTATCCCAACAATTATTGTGCATGACTCATATTTTACGGGTGAACAAATGGAGCGTAGTGGAACTGAACGCAATAGAGCATATGTCCTTTGGACTTGGGTCACTTCTTGTCAGTGTTTTAAAAATCGGACCGACTCGGTGGGTCGGACCGTGACCCGGTGGCTGGACTAGGTCGAGTCTATCAACGGATCGGGCATGCTTTCAACCCGATGTAACTCGGTGCGACTCGGCCGGGTTCATGGTTCAACCGTCGACCCGCTGACTAGGACCGGGTCGCTACTTAGAAAAGAAAAAAAAAGTCTCCTGCCTCGAGCTACTTCCGCCTTCTCCCTCCACACTTGGCATAAATACAAATGCCTTCACGCACACTGTGAAGGAGGCAGAACTGGAAACCGGAGAGAAGAGGCCGAATAGAAATTCAACCGCATCTGTTGAAAGCGAAAAAAGAATAAAAGAAGCATAGAATAAGCATAGAAGAAGACAGCAGCCAAAGAAGAAAGCGCAAAGAGAAGAAGAAAGTGCATCACAGCGGCCAAAGAAGAAAACAAAAAAGTGCAGCGGTGCAAGGCATAATGGAACGCAGCACAAAAGCTTTTATATACATAGGAATAGGGTTTTTTGCATTTGGGCCCAGATCCATAACATCTTTGCTTTCTGCACTTCCTTTATTACTTACTATACTCCTTCTGCCTTTTTTTTTATTAAAAATTGAATTTTTGTTTTAATTAAATAGTTACTATTTCCACTTTCTTTTTTATTAATGCATTTTACTTGTGTTATCAACTTTAATACTTCAATTGTTATTTTGAATTTTTTAGTATACTTTTCTTAATCAAATAAGTTATTGGATGAGAATTAGCATTCTATAATTTTTTATTCATAATTTTGTTTCTTGAACTTAAACTTATTTAGCTTATGTTTATGATCTTTGTTACTTGTTTGTTTGAACTTTGACAATGATTTTTTTTTTTACATTTTGGTATCTAATTATCTATGTTATGGTTTGTGATGCCTTATGTTATTTAGCTTATGTTTGTGATATTTGGTACTTGTTTGTTTAAATTTGGATAATGATATTTTTTTAAACATTTTGCTATCTAATTATCTATGCCTCTATATTATGGGAAAATATTAATTTGTGATTTTTTTTATAAATATTTTAAGACATTGTTATGCGGGTCAACTGATTCGACCACTAGATAGGTCATGCGGGTCAATCAATGACCCATCGATTCGACCACTGATCAGTGACCTAATACCCTAACCGGATCAGTCACCGGATCGATTTTTAAAACAATGAAGATGCGGGTGTAAAGCCCACGGTATGTTACAAGGGTGATTTGATAATAACGTATCATATATTTATTATCATATAAATGATGTAACCCTATTATTGATTAAAAAAGAAAAGAAATTACGGCTCTGCTCTTGAGTACGTGACACACTTATCATTAAATTGTTGTTTAGTGTGTGAGTGTGATTTTATCTTTAGTACTTCAGTTGCCGTTGCTAACAATCCCATTCAAATAGTCATGTTGATAATTTTTCTATTAATAATAATGCCTATTATTTTTAAAGACTTACGTATAAAAATATCAATATTAAAAAACATGAATTTAATTCTAACTTACACTTGCCGAACATTCTTAAATAATCGTTTGCATGTGTGTGTGATTTTATCTTTAGTATTCCCGTTGGTCGTTGCTAACAATCCATTCAAATAGGCACGTTGACAATCTTTCTTTTAATAAATAGTGCCTTCTATTTTCAAAGATTTGCGTATAAAAATATAAATATTAAAAAGAACGAAATTAATTATCCCATCCAATATTCTAAATAACAAATTAATCTAATCATTAGACTAACTTCTTTATGCACATTGGTCTAGAAAAAAATATAAGGATCATTTGTTAAAATTATTAAATATATAATAGCATTGATGCAACAACTCTAACACATTGTTCAAAAGATAATTTATTCCATTCTTTGGCATGCCATTAATTAGGCATTACTTATTTGATATCAACGATTTCTTGATTACATTGATCCGAAGAGCAAGTGATACACACTGTGATATCCAGAAAACAAACAAGGAGAAAAATTCGGCATGCCAAAGGAACAATAGATTTAGATCACTTGAGAAGGAACTTTTTCCGCCAAAACGCAGAGGACTTAGGGTATCTTCTCAAATTGTTCTTGTAATCCACATATATGAGGCCAAATCGAACTGTGTAACCAGCATCCCATTCAAAGCTATCCGAAAATGACCATATATAGTAGCCCTTCACATTAACACCAACTCTGCAAGATCAAGAAGGAACAACCAAAAATCATCAAAATATTATGGCGACCATACTTATGCTTAAACTAATTTTCTATTAAACCAAAGAGAAACCGTTTTACTTGATCGCTTCATGCAGGGATTTGAGATGGGCATCATGGTATCTAATTCGATGAGCATCCTTTCGGGCTTCATTGATTGGAATTGAGTCATTCCTTGCTTCCGCAATGCCTGAAAAAAAATAATGAGAACAAAATAATAATAATGTTATGTTGAGTAAAAAATATAGTAAAATGTTTCATATGTAAGGATTGTTTTAATATAATTCTTTCCTCTCTATTAACATAAAAAAAAAATAGTATATACCATTTTCTGTAATGTACAGCGGTGGATTATTGTAGTTATCCTTTATGTATGTCAAGAGCTCAAGATTTCCCTCCGGATAGATAAAGAGCCAGTTCAGAGGAGTCTGCACAACCAAAAGATTTTGCTCCATTAATTTTAGTATAATATTGCAAAAAATGTTTTTCTTAACATATATAAAAAATTATGTGCTACATCATCAATGGTGTACAATGGCTAGACTAAAAATTAAAAATTAAAGCACTATAAGAAGCATGGAGAAAAATTTATACCGGTGCGCCAATGGGTACACCTCCTCATCGCTGCAATCAAGAGAAAATTGATTATTTATAATGTTAAAATACAATATATTAATCACAGCAGATTTTAGTTGAGTGTTAATTTCCATATGAACTTACGAGAAAGAGTGGCTAGCATATCTGTGAAGAAGGTCTTGTTAGTGCTGGTTGGTGGAGCATATTCCGCGAAATTTGAGGTGTAATAATTTACACCAAGAAAATCAAATGAACCTTTGAGACTTTCAGATTGATCTTTGGTGAATTTGGGGAGTCTAGAACCAACTGAAGATCTCATACTCTCAGGATAGTCACCATATGTGATGGGATCAGCAAACCTTAAAAAATAAATATATATGTTCAGTATCCATTGCTTATGAATTAAAATTTATTGGATAATCCACTAGATCAAAGTTCTATCTTAATAGGAGAAATACATACCACCCAAACATAAAGTCCAGAGCTCGTTTTGCTGCCTTGCGATCAGCATCACTATTAGATTTTGGTTCAAAGTAGAAAGTCACTAAGGTGACTCCAATTTGTCCTTTCTGATACGCCTATGGTACAAAAATAATTTTCATTTAATATACAATAAATAAAGCAAAACAACACGGCTATTTTTCTACATCCTAAATACTATTAGGTTTCTCCACTCAATTCAACACGATTATTTTTTAATTTTAAACAAACCGATTCAAAATTCTCAAATTTTATTATCAACATCACAACATCAACAATCAACAACATCTTTAATCCAAATTATTTGAGGTTAGTGGTAAATGAACTCAATGATAGATCAAAAATAAGATAAAGAAATAGAAATGAAGAGAAGAAAAAAGTGAAAATAAGATAAAAGAGAGAAAAAAAAAGTTAAAATAAAATAAGAGTGAAAAAAAGAAGAAAAAAAAACTAAAACAAGAGAATGACTGTAACATAAAACTACTAATAGATTTAACCATCCACCAAACTTATAACTTTTCTCCACTCCATCCTATAACATACACTCCAAATTATAAATGTGTAAAAATATTTCACAATACTTGTTCATAATCTTTGTTAGACACAAACTACTAATGGATAAGGTTATTTTTTTTCAAAATAATTATATAACCTGGTATTTCTTCTTGTAGGACGTGACTGCTGCTCCATGAGCAAGTATTAAGTTGTGCTCAACAATGTAGGGCTCGGTGGCTGAATCACCAGCAGAGCATTTTCCAGCGTATTTAGAACATCTACCTGGTGCAAAACTGCCACTACTGTAGCCATTGATGGCGTAGCCATATGGTTCATTTAGAGTGACCCAGTGCTTGACCCGATCACCAAAAGTCTTGAAGCAAAACTCAGCATAGTTACGGAAATCCTCCTTAGTTATTTTTACATAAAAAATTAATATATTTGCCTTTTAAGGATATAAAAATAGAAAAATGAATCATAATTTGGCAATTGAGTGTTTATTTACACTATTTTAGGACTAAGAAATCCCCCATATTCATCTTCAAGAGCTTGTGGGAGGTCAAAATGAAACAGAGTGACAAAAGGTTTTAAGCCTGCCCCAAATAAGCCAAAACAATGTTATCAACAAAAAGGTGAAAAATAAATGAATGCATGGGTAACTCAAATATCAATTGATGTTTACCATTTGATATAATCTCATTAATTAGATTGTTGTAGAATTTGACCCCCAAGGGATTAACTGCTCCCTTGCCCTCTGCACGAAATAATTGAATGCTTAAATATCGTTTTAAACATTATGAAACATCGCTTAATATTTACTTTGGGTAATTAAACATAGGATTATCTTACTGGGGAATATTCTGGACCATGAGATGGAAAATCTGTATGAATCCAACCCAACATCTTTCACAATCTTTATGTCGCTCTGTGAAATTGTATAGGCAGTTTAATTCTCTAATTCAACATATATTGTTTATTTTCCTTAGATAGAGGACTAAAAATTAATTAAACCTGCCAGTAAGTATACCTTGTACCGGTGATAAAAATCAACTGCTACACTAGCATCACTATGATCCCAAATCTTCCCTGCTCAATACAGAAAAAAAAAAAAAAAAACTTGTTAGAAGGGTATGGAAGCTCTCCAGTGACATTTTTAATGGATGAGATCCTAACCCCTAAAAAATATTATTATAATATATTTTTAGTATAAAGTAGAAGTTAAAAAAATATAAGTTGAAAACGATCACACATTTGATGAACCTCTTAACTTGTTTTTCTTTTTCCACTTGAGAGGATCCTTTCCCTTCGTTGGGATGAATCTCGACAACAATTTACATTTAGTGTATGTTTGATTTCATGTTAGATTTTCCAGTATCCCGTTGAAATATCATTAATGTGGTTCCAAGTAGATTTAGCTAGGCTCTTCATGGAGGTTAATCATGGATAGGATCCCTACTCGAGATACCCTTTCTCATAGGGGTGCGTGATGGATAAGGTGGTTGTGTTGTGTGGGTGAGATAGGGAGGATCCGGTGCATCTTTTTATAGGCTGAGTTTGCTTATAAGGTGTAGTGTGGTGTTTATCAGTGGCTGTGGTGTCTAATGGGGCAGCACAACAAAAAAAGGCATGTTTAAGCTAACATAACATCAAATTATTAATTAAGTAATCATATGATAGATTAAAATAATATTATGTTATCACTTAATGAATCCTAATGACATACTAAAATAAAATATATAAAAATTTAAAGTACTATAATAAAAATAAGGTTAAATTTAGATAATAAAATCAAAATAAAATACAGTACAGATAAGAAAAATATATTTATATATATATATATATATATAGATAGATATAGATATATATTTATCAAGAATTTTGGAAAAAACAACCAACCAACTCTTTTGTTAAGTGAGAGGGTTAACCTGGTTGCTGTTTAGGGAATGTATCCCATATACTTGGTCCTTTGCCGTCTATAGCTGCTGCTCCTTCTACCTGGCAAGAATGACGATTGTTTCTTAGATCATCTTTAATGTAAGATTTTAAATAATGATTTTGAGCTTAATATTTAGCTTTTATTAGATCTCTTAATAAATGAGGTAAATAAATCTCCAGCATAGAGAATAAATTCTTATAGAAGAACTTCGAAGATCCACACAGTGTTAAAAAAATAATTATTTTCTCTCACTCTCTCCTTTTAAGATCTCAAAGTGACATCTATCACTACAGAAAAAAATAGAAGATATCTTGAAAGATCTTACATCTTACATGACACTATAAAATTTATGAAAAAGTGGTTTAAGATTCCAATTTAAAATTTACCACTAAGATGCTCTTACATATAAATAAGTTAAGAGAAGAGATCTCAACAGGTTGGAAAAAATTAATTTATAAGTTAAACCCCTGATGTGTACTAACCAAAGAAACCACAAAAGAATTAATATACAATTTGATTGGTCATTAGAAGAACAAATTAAGTTGTTTTCGCAACCATAACTTTAGAATTAATTACACCTTTTGAAACTTGAAAGATGAAGTTATTACAAGTTGACAAGTAGAAAGGATCAGATTGTTAGCAAGTGCACACTTTCATACCGAACTTTACAATGATCGTTTAAGGGACCAAAACAACAAAATTTGTCACACGCCGAAATGTATATTATATTTACAAACAGAATGCATTGTTGTGTGGTGATTAGAACCTGGTAAGATGCAGAGCCTATTCCAAATAGAAAAGCAGAAGGAAAAACACTCCTATTGAATGGTGCAGCATAATGGCTTCTCTGCACAGTTGCTGGTGCACTTTCAATGCTACCAGCCAAAAGGGTCAGAAGAGTTATAAGGCAGAGGAAGGAGGGACTTATTGCTCTCATTGCTGCTTTTCATATACAAAAATCTCAGGCCAATGCGATCTATTTAAACACGAAGGAGGAGTACTGGCACACCTAATTTCCCTATCCAGCATTTAACACGCTACGTTCTATTTTTGTGATATCGATACTAATAACCAATATTAATCTATATTAATAATAATAATAATAATAATAATAATAATATCCATTTTTGGTATACAGAATTTTTAAACAATCTATTATTACGTCAGTTTTTGAACTTTCACTATTTTCTTTTAATAACTA
Source organism: Glycine latifolia (assembly GCA_013407115.1). Classification (NCBI taxonomy): domain Eukaryota; kingdom Viridiplantae; phylum Streptophyta; class Magnoliopsida; order Fabales; family Fabaceae; genus Glycine; species Glycine latifolia. Next base: position 37,524,044 of record CM023955.1, read on the forward strand.
TCCCACAGTGCTGTGAGTTTTTTATTTCTTTTCTGCTAGTCTTATATATTTAATTTTTATCTTTTAAACTTTTTCTTTTCTTTTATTCTATTATTTATTTTTATTTAAAATATATAAAGAGACACAAAGTACCTCCTTTTCCTTAATATAAATTAAGAAGATCAAATATTGAACAGGAAGTCAGATAGAAAACAAAGGGACTCTCTTGGGAATTCAAGCTTAATTAGTCTAAGCACAATAAATGCTACCTAATTTAATGCTTCGAGGTTTCCAAAGCAATTGGAGTGACCTAAAGTGAAAAATTACTACATTAACCAACTTGTTATTCTGGCTTTTTTCTATTTTTAATAATTGACTCCTGTATATAATCTTACGTATCTTACTATCTTTGTCTCGAGATCTTTTAAAACAGCGACAGCATGGGTCCTACACTCCTGCTCCCCTATCCAAATCATCACTCATATGTAAGATTTTTTTGTCGTCATCTCTTTTACCCTTCACCAAAAGATAACATGTATGTTTGAGTTGGATAAGACTAATAATACAAATAATAAAGAAGTTTTTCCTTTTAATATTTAACATAATTATATACTCTCATAATAATTGATCCACACACTTAGAGATATATTAGAATATTTGATACTTGTAATGTGTATAAAATATTTTATATATGAAAAACTTAAATGAATTCCAAAGTAATCAAACCTTAAATAAAATAAAATAAAATAAAATTAAGGCTCTCCATGATATTGGGTTTGATCTCTTTAAGAATGATTTTACATTCAAGTGTTATAGATAAAAAAAACATGATTAGAAGATAAGAACTTATTAAAGATGACTAATCACCTAGAAATGGTCAAGGTGATCAACTCTAGATGCCTAAGTGAAAGTTAAGGTATAATTCAAGGAGATAGAAATAATAATGAGATGAGATAATAGTTATGAGATAAAGTGCTTAGGAAAAGAAAAGAAGACATGAGAGTTAAAAAATAAAGGATCTCTACAATAGATAGTCAATTACCTAGAGTTCTTAGAGCATTTATTGAGACATCATGTCTCATTCCTTTTGGTTTCATGTTTTTTTAGCATGGATTTGTTTGCTTGGAAGAGGATTAGTATAATTTTGTACCTCCCAATGTATGAGAGTTAGATTATGTTCATGGAAGGCACAAAAGTGTCAAAAAAATTGTTTAAATTTTATTCATGTTATGTTATGTATTATTAAGTTTTAATTTCTGCATTATGATATTCTTATATTTTAAATTTTCAAAATTTAGTAATATAAGCCAACACAATGTAATATCTTTTAGGGTGTTACACTGAATAATTTACTCAAAAATATATTAATATCTATATTATTATGGTGAAATCATATTTTTTTATTATAATAATTTTCATTGAAATTAATTTTTTATAGTTGTCTGTTTCTGACTTAAATAATTTATAGAATATTTTATTTCACAAACATAAAAAATATAAATAAAAAAAAACAGCACAGGGGGCTGAATGATACGTGTTGAAATTGGAAGCATATCCCTCTTTAAATGGTCAATCACATAATGTTGAAATACTTCATCAAGAAATTGACATTTTAAAGAAGCATATGTTCAAATTTGTTGGAGGATATGTGAACTTAGATAAACTTGTAAGATATCATATAAATCCTAATGACAAATCTAGTCATACATGCAAAGGAAAGAAAATTGTTTATGATGAGTGTGTAGATGTTTGTTACATTTGAGGAAAACTTGAACATGTAAGTCTAAATGCACACACTTGCCTAAAAGAGGAGCGTCCAATACCTATTGCTCTAAAAAAAGTGGAACTAAGTCCATTTAGATACCTAAGACTCATATTGTTCCTATTGCAGACATGTTTGACCACATGAAGGAGTGTTTTCTCAAGACACATGGTATGAGAAAAGGTCTATATTCTTATTAAATATATTCTACAAATAATTTTATATCTATACTATGTTTATATCACTTTTCTTGAGATAAGTAAATGAATTAAATTTTGACATATTATTGATGTAATAATTTCAAAATGACAATTCATTATTGATGTAATATTTTTAAAGTAAGCGAATACACTGTATCAATAAAGTAGTAAAAAAACTATTATATATAATTTTTAAAATAAATTTTATAAAATTAGTAATCTTAAGGAAGAGTTGTTTTATGGATAATTTTTTAGTCTAAGGAATATTATTTTTTGGAATAATATATGAAAATATTATAAAAAATGTGGCTGATTAACTATTAAAAATGATTGAAAATATTTTATATGCATATGAATTATTGAAATATGTGTTTTTTGACATTTTTTTTCTAGGAATATATATAATAATTACTAAAATATTTTTCTAGCACACTTGGTATATATAGAAACTTCCCTATATTGCACTTAACGATGTAGTTGGTTAGAGCAAAATGAGATTATAGTAAATTTAGAGAGTCTTGACAAGCATTCTATTACACCAACAAAGATATTGAGATTCTCATCACAGAATACTTTTCTCAAAATTGATAAACATAAGTATGAAAAATAAAATTATTTATAACAATTGTTGAAACATAAAAATAATAAATTGTGGTAAGCTTACTATCTACATCTTTAAAGTAGGCATTCTAAATTTATGGAAATGAAAAAAAATTGTAGAACATACACGAATGGAGCATTAAGAGAGTAGTAAGGAAGATATATGTGTACTTTTACTCATCAAGAGTGATTTCTATCCTAAGGGAATAAATATTCTATAATTCCTCCGTCAAGATTATATACTGATTGAGGGTGTGATTATGTCTTACCCAAAAATAAAATATATCTGAAATGAATTATTTTATTACTTGATAATAAACACGAGATAAACTTTTCTCTTCCTTGTGAAAAAACAACTATAATTTGTTTGGAACATTTGTTAGACGAATAAATTTTTTAAGTTGAATGACTGTAAAACGTATCTAAATTATGTAAAATATCTATACACTAGGAATATATTTTAAATTATAATTAATTGAAAATAAATAATATAATATTAAGAAGAAGAAAAATTATAAGAAACTGGATTTGCTTTTCTAAAAATAGACATGATTATCCATCACAACGTAGACATGTTAACGTGTAAGCTTTTCCTATTATAATAATTGAGCGAGAGAAAAGATTTGTCAGACCCGCCCATGCAGTAATCAATGCCAAAAGACAATGATTCAAATTTCATTATTGACACTATTTGCCAATTGTACAGTTATCATTTATTTTTATTTGTTTTGTGCAAAAATGTTGATGCCCTAGATTCGTGGTTTGGATTCTTAACACTACATACATCCAAGTCAGCTGGACCATCAACAAAATTAAGATTTACATGAAACTTCCTTCAAATTAAATTATAAACACAATCAAATAATTTTCATGTAAATAAAAAGGTAGTTAATATTCATTAATTTTGTTAATTATATGTAATTTTTTCTCTCTAAAATATCCTTCATTTACACTTAATATCAAAACTTAAAAGAGTCAATAAGAAAAAGAATTTCAATTAATTCAAAGATAATTTTACAATAATATCATTAAATAGGCTGTAATTAATCTACTATCTATCTATATATATATATATAATGTTTTGTATTATGAGATGATGTTATTTGATGGTCTTATATTTATTCCCTCCAAAATAATAAATGTAATAATAAATACAATCAATATCATTTTTATTTTTTTTCATTAATAATAATTATTTTTTAAATAATTTCCTTAATTATAATATATTTGTTTAAGCCAAATTAATAAAAATTAATAAGAAATATGTTGCAATTTAATTTTTGCACTAACTATTTTATAAATTTTATTTTCTTATATAAGTTTTAATTGATGTATATTTTAGTTCGACAATAATATATGGCAAATTATTACATCCTTTATAATAATTATTATAAAATAATTATACAAAATCATTTAAAAGCATTTTTTACGTACTATACTGACATTTAGACTTGCAAATGAAAATTAGACAATATTTTATCATTGATGAAAATATATCTCTCCGGTCCATGAATATTTGGTTGAAATATAATCATGGAAAAAATATTTATTTATTTTTTTAGAAAAATTCATTTCATATGACATTTATTCATGAAAAATATTTAATAAATTATTATAAAATAACTATACAAAATTATTTAATAGTATTTATACCATATTAAAATTTAGACCTTGCTAATGAAAATTAGACAATAATTTATCATTGATAAAAATATATCCCTTCGAGAATATTTGATTGAACACTAATTATGAAAAAAATATTTATTTATTTATTTTAATAAAATTTCATTTCTTTTGATATTTATTCACGAAAAATGTTTAATGAATAAGTTATTTTTGAAACTAATTTATTTTAAGATAGAATTAACTTAGTAAAACTAAAAATAAAACTTATTTAGGTAAAAGACTTAATATATTTTTTAAAATAACTCAAGTTAAAAAGAGTAATACGAATATATTTGAATTTAAATTTGAGATGAGATCCGTTTACACCGGTGTAAAAATTGATAGTCTTATACCATTTAATAACTTTTTATTGAATAAGTAGTTTACAAAATTCACCGTTAGATTGAAAACTTATATCATATAGATCACATGTCTCAAATTTCACAAAATTTAAACATCAATAGGAATATAATCAAATAGTCTAATTTTCACATATTTTAGAAGTATATATTACGTTAATTTATATATATATATATATATATATATATATATATATCAATTAGGTATCAAATGATCTCGGATTAATGTAAAATTTGAGACATGCGATTTACATGATATAAGCTTTCAATCTAACGGTGGATTTTGTAAAATACTTATCCAATAAAAAATTATTAAATGGTATAAGACTATCAATTCTTACACCGGTGTAAACGGATCCTATCTCTTTAAATTTTGAAAATGGTTTAATTTGAAATTAATCAAATTGTCAAGTATCAATTTAAATAATTAACATTAAAAAAACTAAATTAACTTTTTTAAAAGAAAGTAAAAAATGAGCATGCAAAATATCACCAATGTGAATGGGGATCTTACCTAAGACAACACTTCAAATAATAATATTTTGGGAACATGAGCGTATATAAAAATATATTGATATATTTACTAACATATATTTATTAAAATTTAAACTAAATAATTAATAATATATTAAAATTTTAAAATACTAGAAAAACCACTCTTAAAAAACTACACTTGCAAAGCATGCAACAGTAAGCTATTTATTTTTATATATTTAAATTGAATTGAGATCAAATTACACTTTGTAACATAAATAATTATTGTACCATTTAATAATTTGATATAGAATGTATTTTTGTCAATTTAATCATTGAATTATATCTATATATTATAAAGTAATATGTGTCAAATTTTATCAAAATTAAAAAACAATAAAAATATAATCAAATGATTCATATTTTAATATATTTTGAAAATTTTATATTATGTTAATTATAATCTATATGAATGAAGTAGTAAATAATTTTGGATAAATATAAAATATTGTATATATGATATGTGTGAAAGGAATTTAAGGAGAAACAAAAATAGTATAAATATTACCAATTAATATGGATATCATACATAAAAATAAACTAAATAAATATATTCTCAGAAAAATACTATAGGAGCAAAGATGGTCAAGCCTCCAAAGTCGGATGGAGAGGATATAGAGCAAGGCAAAGATACGAAGAATATGTTCTCAAACCATTGAAAGTTACACATGCATGCATGGCGGAAAGGAAAAGGCAAGTACTGCAGGTACCACGGAGTAGCAGGATATGATACTGATTGATGCACACTACTACAAAAGCGACCTTTAAAACAGTTATTTTACCCATATATCATGCGCATGATTGCTTCCAACTAAAAAATGCTATTGGGTATATGATTCAACGAGGAAGTACTTGACACTTATCAGAGTGATTTATCATTTTTATAAACAAAATATTAATATAAGATTTTTTTCAAAATAATTTATTAATATGGGTATTTTTCTATCATTGATTGGTCAAAATAATAGTTTGACAGTTAGATTTAAGGAAACACAACACTTAATATATATATATATATATATATATATATATATATATATATATATTTTTTTTTTTTTTTTTTTTTTGAGTTTATTAGTCAAACATGTAAATTTGACCAATTAATGATAAAAAATATCTATAATAATAATTTGTTTTGAAGGAGACTCATATTAATATTTTGTTAATATAAATTGGCCAAGATTATTCGTTACTCCAATTATGGAGTGCTTAATAAGCATAAGCTCCAAGTTTTATTAAGCACCAGTCTTGCGCCAGTGTGATGCAACTAGTATTTAGGTTATGTGAATAAAAATATGGTAAAATATGTTTTTGATTTATATTTCTCTAAAATTTTTAAAGATTGGTTTGGTCCCTATAAATTTTTTTCCTCAAAGTGATTTAGGTAGTGTTTTATAGAGAGAAGAAAATTAGTTTAGACAATGATTGAGGACCAAAAATAATGCATTTTAAAATTAGAGTATAAAAAACTAGATAAAATTTTTTAGGTGACTAAATTTCATCTTTAAAAACATTAGAAGATTTAGAAGCATATTTTACCCTTAAGAAAATAGTATTAATTTTTTGAAATTATATTTTACAAAAAGAATAGAGTATTAATCATTATTTCACATAAAAAAATAATTGTATAACATTTTCATTTATCTTTTTTTTTTTTACAATTTAAATCATTACATTTACCATATATAATCTGTATGTAGCTAGCTTGCTAATATAAATGAATAAATATGTATATTTAAATTAGGAAGCTTCTAATATCCATCCTAGTTTATGTGTATTAGTAAGTTCCAACAAAAATTTAAGACCAAAATACCCAATTACATGTCTCTTCTCTTAATTAATTTTTGTTATGCCTATTATAGTAATTAAGTATTTAATATTTTTTAAATAAAAAAGTGCTTCTCTCTCCTCTCCCATCTCTCTCACTTAATATTCTATCAGTTGCTTTATTCACCCTGCATTACGAATTGTTCTTGTTTCTCATAATTGAACAAAAAAATAATTTTTTTTGTTTTAATTTTCCAGTTCATTAAAAGAAAGAGACTTTAATTAATTTAAAGTTCGTTCAAGATGTATGAAAAATCTTACCAATAATTGTTTCTGTTATGGATCAAATTTAAATATTATTTAAATGGTTTAACTTTAACTTTAATACATTAATTACTTATACTCAATTGTTGAAAAAAAAAATTTGATCCAAGAATGAAACAAAAATACAAAATTTCTTAATTTCATAAAGAAGAAAGAAATTTAACAATAAAGAAGATATATACCTGTTCCGTTCGTTGCAAACGGAGGTCCAGTAATGAAACTGGGTCTTAATGTACGATCAAGGTTCTCTCTCTCTCTCTGAATGCTATGGAAGTTGCAGCATCCAAAGGAAGATGAAGATCACAGCAAACAACACGACACAAGTGGTGTGCAGTGTGTGCTTGTGTGAAAGGAAAAGAGAGAGTCAGAATATGTGTGTACCTTTCACCAAAGAGGAGAGGGGCTTTTTATATTCACTGGTCTGCAGATAAATGAGGAAACTGGTCCGATTCTTGGCCATGATCTTCTAAAGGATGAACAGATATATTGGATATTTGTTGTAAATAACCTCCTGTATCTTCTTTGATTCTGTGAATATTTAGGATTCTGATCTTCTTGGGTCTTTCCTTTAATAACTCACTTTACATTTACCTTGGGCCTTTTAGTCTTTGGCCCAATATAAAATATCCGTAACAATACCTTTGATGCTTTGCCTTTTAATTCCGCAATGTATAATTGTATAAATATCCTATATGGGTTCCGAAAAACTTATGATATTGACTCTGACATAACGCTATGTGAGAGCAGTTAGGTTTGCTACGAAATAGGAAACAACCTACATGAGTATCAAAATAAAGAGAACTTGAATGCTACGTGAGAGAGACGGGGGAGGAAAGAAAAGAACTTCTTTTTTAATAAACATTATATTTAACTACTATAATAGGCATAACAAAAATAACTAAAAGAAGAGATAATTCGGTATTTTTGTCTTAAATATTTGGTGGAGTTTGCTAATGGCCTAATGCACACTAAGGTTGAATATTAGTAGTTCTTTTTAAATTATAATTAAAATAAGATAAGAATTAAAATTAGAATTGAATAATGTAAAAATTAGAAATAACTTTAGAATAATGAGATTTGACAGTACGTAAAAGAGATTTTTTTGCTGTTTTTCTTCTTCTGAATGAACGGTAAAAGAGATAATTAAACACATTAGGCGGTCAACAAAAAAGAGAATAAACAAATTAGGCGATTAACAAAAAGTGATAAATTATCTATTCAATATTTATATTTTGTCCTTACAATTTTGAAAGCGAATAATTCCACTTGTAATAGCCTAAAACTCAAATAAAAAAGTAAATACAAATTAAATGGACATAGGTAGAAAGTAGAAAGAAAAAGGCATCTTGGTCACCTACTGTGAAAAGGAAAATTGAACCTTCTGACTAAATGGTGATTGAAATAATTAACTAAATGAAAAGTAAGAAGAAAAACAACTAAAGAAATGCATATGAAATGAAAATGCAAAATAATAATTGTACTTACTGTTTCTCAAAGTGGATACAGGCAAACGAAATGCACACATGGAGTGTATTCGGTACGTAAAAAAAAAAACAACTAAAGAAATGCATACGAAATGAAAAGATAAACTAATAATTGTACCTACTGTTTCTCAAAATGGACAGAGACAACCGAAATGATGCATGGAGTGTATTCCGTGAAAAGCCAATTTTGCTTACATGTTAAACGGGAAAAGATTCTAGAGTTTCAAAGAGACTTATTTTAAATTGGTGCTTAATCAGAAAAAAAAAACCCAAGATAAACATCTCTATTAGAGATTTTCTTAAACTATCTCCAATACATTACCTCTTTTTGGATTCTTAAGCATAACTCATTTTTAGCCTTTTCAATTTAATAATCTCAATAAATTAAGCACTAAATCTATTCAATCCAACAAAGATATTAGTCATCCATAAATGTCATAAGTAAAGCTTTTTGAAACTTTGCAACATGTCACAGTGATAAAAAAAATTATATGAAAAACAACACTTCTACAAAATTAACCAGAAGAATGCTAAAGAGTATCCTAAAACCACTAATTAAAGAACTTAAAATAAAAATATTTTTTTATTGAAATACAAAAAATTACGTTATCCATTATATTTGTATTTTTATGATTTCCTATATTTTCATATTAAATATGTTTTCCTTTTAATTCTTTAATCAAAGTTTTTAGGACACAAACCAATACCCAATTAATTCAATGAGTCCGATTAATAATCTCACATCTTTATATTTCAAGTAGTATAATTTATTTATTAAGTTATAATTATTATTATTTTGGAGAAATTTGATACTATAAAATATCAGAACCCGAGTCTCGCGAAAAAGAATGAATGATTTGATTAAGGTATGGTTTGATTGAGAATAAGAGAGGAGAATGATATAAAATTGAGAAGAAATATTTGTATTAAAATAAAATATAAAAGTGTGAGATCCATATTAAATAGTAATTTCCCTCGATCCCTCAATTTCTCTTCCTTTCTTAGCGACGAAACTATGGGTAGGTTTTCCTCAGTTCACCGCGGAATGCAGATGAAACCTTCGTGAAGTTATTTTTCTTTTCTTTGTAGCGAAATGAATATGATTAAAAATAAAGTGAACCTTGGCATAAGGGCATTCTTGAAAGCCCCAACATTTGGTAGCATTGAAAGTGTCTTTTTCAAAAAAAAGAAAGAAGATAAATAATTGATCTATGTAGTGGGAGTGGAGATTTGAATTGGGGAGGGAGGGTATAGGACCCATGCTGTTTTAAAAGACTAAAGACCAAAATATGTATGATGATTATATACATGAGTCAATTTTTAAAAATAGAAAAAAGTCAGAATAACAATAGTTGGTTGCACAAATATTTATTTTGATTTCAGAAAGTATGTGATGTTAACATATTGATTTTTGAAAAATAAAATTTAAATTTAATTCCAAAATTTATAAAAAATTTAACATATTTATCCTGCACTATATTAATCAAGTTCAGTTAATATTAAGGTTATTGAGGTTTATGTCTAGATGATATTTATGACGATTACATGATAATTGATAATTATAATATGTCTTTCATATGATTATCACGAGTTATGCACATGATTGACATGTGTCTAAACATTAATTTATCAATTTAGTCTTTAAATTTAATCCCTTTATAATATTTTAATCCTTAAACATAACCATATACTATTATTTTGATCCCTAATAGTATTTTTAAATTAAGTCTCACAATATGTAAATTATTAACATAGAAGAACTCTTATTTGATATACCGTTAAGTACAGTAAGTATTAGATGCATGCCAAAAACATTTAAAAAAAAAGAAATAAATACTTAATTTGGGTTAATATGAAAACTATTTAGTATCCAATAGCTGAAACAAATTCAATTCTAAAAAATGTTGAATGTTTAGGATTTATATACGAATCTTCTTCTTCTCTAATCAAAATAACAGCAAAATATGTAAGATAAGGGTAGAGAAGGACAAGATCTATTTAAAGGGGTTGTTATTCTTGAAATTATATTTAGAGGTGATACTTTTTTTCTGAGAATAATAAAAAATGATGAGATTGAAATTGTTAAAGTGTAATATTATAATCATGTTTAAAAATTTAAGTATTACAGTTTTTATGGTGAGATAATTTTTATTATGTTAAAGATTTTAATGTTCTTATATGTTTTACGTTTTTTATCAAAAAAATATTACGTATCTCTTGCCTGATATATTGATTTATACCTATTTATAATAAAAGTCATACAACCATACACTTAATCTTTAACAATATTTTTTACCTAACACTTAGTAAAAATATTCCTAAAAACTTCTGGTACATTTAAAAAATGTCTCTAAATATAAATAAATGTCATTAATATTTTTTAGTGATATTTTATCAAATGTATAAATATTTTATTATATATTGAACGAAATTTAGATACGTTTTACAGTCATTTAACTTAAAATTTTTATTCGTCAAACAAATGTCCCTAACAATTTATAGTTGTTTTTTCTACAAGAAAGAGAAAATTTTATCTCATGTTTGTTATGAAGTAATAAAATTATTTATCCCAAATATATTTTATTTCTAGGTAAGTCATAATCCCATCATCAACCAATATGTAATTTTGATGAAGGAATTAAAGAATATTTATTTTCATAAAATAGAAATTAATCTTAGTATTGTGTGCTTTGTACGGACATTAAATTCATATTTTATAATTTATAAGAGTAGTTTTTCTAGTATTTTAAAATTTTAATATATTATTAATTATTTAGTTTAAATTTTAATAAATGTATGTTAGTAAACATGTCAATATATTTTTATATATACATGCTCTGAAAATATTACAATTAGAAGTGTTGTCCTTGGTAAGATTCTCCTTCATTTTGGTGATATCTTGCATACTCATTTTTTACTTTCTTTAAAAAAAAGTTAATCTAGTTAATTTTTTAAAATTTTTGTGTGATTTGCAAACTTGATTTAGGATAAAAAAAATAGTGAAATTATTTGATTACAATAGAATTCCTTTTTATTTAATTTATTTTTTAAAGCTTTAAATGTCATATAAAAATGTTACTAAAAAAACGTCATCTAGTTTCGCTAGGAATTGAAAGAAAAAGTAAATTATATTTATGTTAATTATTTGAATTAATACTTGACTATTTGATTAATTTAAAATTAAAATATTTTCAAATTTTAAATTGAAATATATTTGCATTATTCCTTTAAATTTGAATTATTTTCAAAAATATATTAAGTCATTTACCTACATAAATTTTGTTTTTAGTTTTACTATCTTTAATTCTATTTTGAATTAAATTAGTTTAAAAAATAACTTGTTCATTAAATATTTTTTGTGAATAAATATCATAGGAAATTAAATTTTATTAAAATCAATAAATATTCTCGAAGGCATAAATTTTCATCAATGATAAAATATCGTCTAATTTTCATTTGCAATGTCTAAATTTTAAAATGGTAAAAATACTATTAAATAATTTTGTATAATTATTTTATAATAATTTATTAAATATTTTTTGTGAAAAAATATCATAAGAAATGAAATTGTTTTAAAATAAATAAATGAATATTTTTTCAGTCATTATATTTCAACCAAATATTCATGGACCGGAGGAATATATTTTCATCAATGATAAAATGTTGTAAATTTTCATTTACAAGGTCTAAATTTTAGTATAGTATATAAAAATGTTATTAAATGATTTTGTATAATTATTTTGTAATAATCATTATAAAGAATATAATAATTGTCATATTATTATTGAACTAAAATATACACCAAATAAAATTTTTATAAGAAAATAAATTTCATAAAATATTAGTTAGTGCAAAATCTAAATGGCAAAGTATGTTTTATTGATTTTTATAACAAATATATTATAATTAGGAAATTATTTAAAAATGATTATTATTATTAAATAAAAATTAAAAAGATATTGATTATTATTTTGTAGGGAATAAATATGAGATGGTGACAAAATATTTTATATATATATATTAGATAGTAGATTAATTACCGTCTATTTGATGATATTATTCTAAAATTATCTTTTAATTTATTGAAATTCTTTTTTTTATTGATCTCTTTATTAAGTTTTGATATTAAGTGTAAATGAAGGATAATTTAGAAAAAAAATTACATGTGATTAAAAAAATCAATTAATGAATATTAACTAGCTTTTATTTATATAAAAATTATTTGATTGTGTTTATATTTTAATTTGAAGGAAGTTTCATGTAAATCTTAATTTTGTTGATGGTCCACCTGACATGGATGTACACGAATGTAGGGCATCAACATGTTTGCAAAAAACAAATAAAAAGGAATGATTACTGTACAATTGGCAAATAGTATCAATAATGAAATTTGGATACTGTCTTTTGGCATTGATTATTGCATAAGCGGGTCTGACAAGTCTTTTCCTCGCTCAATTATAATAGGAAAAGCTTACAGCCACGTTAACTTGTCTATGTTGTGATGAATAATCATGTCTATTTTGAGCAAAGCAAATCCAGTTTTTTATATTTTTTTCTCTCTCTCTAAATATTAGATTATTTATTTTCAATTAATTATAATTTAAAATATATTCCTAGCGTATAGATATTTTACATAATTTAGATACGTTTTACAGTCATTTAACTTAAAATTTATATTCATCAAACAAATGTCGCTAACAATTTATAGTTGTTTTTTCTGCAAGGAAAAGAAAATTTTATCTCATGTTTATTATGAAGTAATAAAATTATTTATCACAAGTATATTTTATTTCTGGGTAAGTCATAATCCCATCATCAATCAATATGTAATCTTGATGGAGGAATTAAAGAATATTTATTTCCAATAAAATAGAAATCAATCTTAGTGAATAAAATATACATATATCCTCCTTATTACTCAATGCTTCACTACTACTCTCTTAATGCTCCCTTCACGTTCTACAATTTTCTCATTCCCATAAATTTAAAATGCCTACTTTAAAGATGACAGATTCTACTGTATACAAACGAAACAATTTTCCTATCATGCGAAAAAATGTAGACCGTTGGATTGAAATATGGGAATGCAATAAATGAGTGAAAATCGATTATGTTAATTTTTTATAATTAATTATTGGCATTATCATTTTACAGCAAAAGAGTGGAATGACAAAGTTTGATATGTCATGTCAAATGCACATCACAAAGACATGTGATACGAATGTGACGTGTAGTATGGGTTTTGTGGAAACAACTGCCAAACTGCCACAATTTCAAAAATAAATTGTGAAAGTGCTAGTCCGTAAAAGAAAATTGTGAAAGTGCCACGCTGTAAAATTCGCAAGGCATTCCAGCGAACTTCTTTGGCTGAGTGGGCAGCCAACCATTGGCCAACGTAATTCGCTAGGGCCCATAGCTAATTAGGTGGCCTGACAGCGCCAGTGAGTGAAGTTAGCTACACACCCTAGCTAATTATGCACAATGCTGATGTACCAAGTACGCTTGGTGTTGTAGCTAACTAGGTGAAGTTAGCTAAACATCCTAGCTAATTATGTACAATTTCCAACGTGCCCCGCATGTTAATTTGAATTTGCTGGAAGAGACTGCGAAGTATGTGAAATATTTTGCTTCCCTATTCAGCGAACTTACTCTTCATTGATCCCTATATATACCCCTCTCAGCTTCACTGGACGTGCATTCGAAAAATATTCTGTTATTGCTCCTCTGTGATTTTAGAAAGTTGTGTCCTATTATAGTTTATTTTTATACTCGATATATATTGCGTTATTTTGGTGATATATTTTCTATATTATATAAGAAATATAGTCCTATTTACACTCCTTGTTTTTACATCAGTAGTCATCTTATATAATTTTTTTTAAAATTTTCGTGTTATTTTGCTATGTGATTTTTGAAACAGAAATAATTTACCGCAACGAAATAGGTGATATATTTTCCTATGTGGCATAGGAAAATAGTCCTATTTACATCCTTTTTTTTTTACTTTAGTAGTCATGTTCTAATAGTTTTTTTTTTGTAAAATTTTCAAATGTTATTTTGCTTTGTGATTTTTGAAGCCAAAATACTTTCACACAACGAAATAGGTTATATATTTTCATATATTGCATAGGGAATATAGTCCTATTTACACCAGTTATTTTTACATTGGTAGCCATCTTCTATTATTTTTGTTTTTTTATTCTTCAGTCCAAAAGGCATTGTTCTGTTATTTTTTAGTTTTTTACGACAAAATGAGTAATAGTAGAAATGGTCTAATCACGATTGTGTATTATAATGGGAGTAGATATTTTGGACCTAATGGTCAAATTTTTGAAGGTGAAAGTAAAATGTTTCGCATGCCCCAAGGATGCAGCCACCGTGATCTAATGAAACTGATTTACAAAAAGTTGAGACTACAACGCGGACAATGTGTATCTCGATTGACTGCTAGATGTGCATCGGGCAACCCGGTGCAGTGGGTTGCTGTGGATATTGTAGATGATGACGATCTAGCGTTAGTTACTGACGCATGTAGATCCGATGGAGAAAATCCTAGATTTATCGAATTGTATGCAGAATTAAACTGTGGTGGTCAATCAAGCAGTCAACAATGTGTCCAACCCACTGGTTCCATTGACATTAATAGAGAGCCACAGGTGAATCCTGAAGACAGAGATGTCTCCCTATCTCCACCAATACCAACCCAACAAACCCAAGAAATGGATTATGGGCATAGGGATATATCCGACACACCAGCACCACCAAGTCAAGCAGCGGAGAATGAAATGGTGGCGGCCTACGACCCATCTTGGCCTACGGATACTTCTAAGGAAGAGGTGGAGCTGAGAGGGGTATATATAGGGATCAATGAAGAGTAAGTTCGCTGAATAGGGGAGCAAAATATTTCACATACTTCGCAGTCTCTTCCAGCAAATTCAAATTAACATGCAGGGCACGTTGGAAATTGTACATAATTAGCTAGGATGTCTAGCTAACTTCACCTAGTTAGCTACAACACCAAGCGTACTTGGTACATCAGCATTGTACATAATTAGCTAGGGTGTGTAGCTAACTTCACTCACTGGCGCTGTCAGGCCACCTAATTAGCTATGGGCCCTAGCGAATTACGTTGGCCAATGGTTGGCTGCCCACTCAGCCAAAGAAGTTCGCTGGAATGCCTTGCGAATTTTACAGCGTGGCACTTTCACAATTTTCTTTTACAGACTGGCACTTTCACAATTTATTTTTGAAATTGTGGCAGTTTGGCAGTTGTTTTGGTTTTGTGCGGTATGGGTATTGTGCTTTCCAATATCAGTGAAGGTTGTAAAGTGGTATAATTATATTGTGGATTATAATTAAAAAGTATTTGTAATGGAATAAATTGTAATTAATTCAATTAAAAAAAGCTTAAATGATATTGTTTTATTTTACATTTTAGCAATATTTATGATAATGTTAATATATTTAATATTTGAGGAAGTAATTTAGTAATAATTAGTACAACAATAATATAATTAATATTATTGCTGTGAATAATATGATTAATTATAAAGAATTAATTATAAAAAAATAACAAGCCATAATGAATAATTAATTTTTAAATATCAACAATTAATTTTTTAATAACTATTATAATTTTATATTAACTTTATTCTCTAAATAAGTAAACATAACATGTCACAATGAAACTCAACAAAAAAAAAAAATAACAAGCCATTCATTATAAAAAAAAAGAAGCTCAATCCAATTAATGTTATCCATTCTCAATTGGTTTACAAATTAACATTGAAAATTAGTTATTAGTTGTTATGACAAATTACAATTTTTCCATAACATAATTAGGTTGAATTATTTTAGTATTCTTTTTGTCACTTCTAACACACTTTTGGATTTCCCTTGAATTTAAGACCATCCAAATATTATTTAACACTAAGTCATTATTGTCTTTCACAAACAAAAGTTTGAATGAATACAGTTACTTAACAACATTTAAAGATTGAATAAACATTTAAGCTTAACTATAAATAACTTTGCTAAAAAGAGTAAAGAAGTTTAAGTGTTGACTATATCATCCACTAAAATTGCAGAGTTTTGCTTCAAAGAACTTTTGCTCTGATTATATTCTGAACACAAAATGTCTTTTATAAACTTCAATGAGGATATGTTACACTTAAAGATTCGTTACAAGATCAATAGAGTCTTGATATGAAATATTGGACTTTACCCACTTTTTGTTTTTACGGATTCAGTTACTTGTCCTTTTCCACTTGTAGTCTATTAATTTGTTCAAAATTGGATCCTGTAATTAATTAATGTGTTTGTGAAACCATTTGGAACTATATCAAGAATTATAATTAATTAAATCATGTTGTAATCGATTAATATAATAAGAATGCCAAAAGGCTTGAGACTCCCTTTTTTTCGTAATTGATCAAGCATCTCATGTATTTTATTGTATCGTTCTAACTTTATGAAAAAACACACAGAGAAAAACTTAATTTGCTACAGAGACTTCGTAATCTATTAAAACAATATTATCTTCAGATTTTTTAAGTCATGTGTCTAATGTCTTGATACTCAACTTTATTATTACAAAAACACTTGCCACGATTCGAAACAAGTTCTAATTATTCTATAAAAAAGCATGTTATAATTATCAAAATAACTAAAATTAACATATTCTGGCTCCTCTAGTAAACAAAAAAACTAAAACATCTTCTTTGGTCCATAATCCAAGTTTTGTATAGTGTAGCATCTATTCTTCCTAGGTAATGGTAAAAGGTGGCATGAGATGGAGATTGGAGAATGGAAACAATATCTCACTGCGGAAGGACACTTAGTTGAGAAACTTGGAAAATCCATATACATTACTAGCAAGCCATTCCTTTTGGCTTGAAAGATTTACGTGCCTCTCAATTAATTGACCTAACTAATGATTTTTGGAATATTGACACTATTCGTGAGTTGTTCAATAATTATGATGGTGATCAATTTTTTTCCATGCCCATTTGTTCGTCACATGATGAAGATGTCGTTATTTGAAATTGTTAGAGTTTTAAGCGCACAATCAAACTGAAAATTAACACGAAAGCAGAAATTAAAAGAGAAAGAAAATACACAAGTATTTTACTTGATTCATTAACTAGGACAAAATCTTTGTTACCTACATCCAATGGCAAAGAACCTATAAACCATTTATTAACACTAAAGAACCAAGAAGAGTTACAAGAGTACACCTCTCAAGCTATACATGTCCAGATACTAACCCGTAGCAACAAGCCTCAAGATTACAGATAGGAAATACAAATAAGATACACGGGAAACATAGCAACCTGTAGCAACGGTGTTTACCCAGAAAACGCAAGAACCTTCTTTAGGCTTTCTTCTTCTTCCTTACACAAGTACACTTTAAGAACATGCAAGCAACTTAGAAGAAGAAGAAATCAGAACTCCACTTGCAACACAATATACAAGAAACCGAGACCTACACAACCATCAACAACTCTCTTTAGCAGACCAAGCCCAAGGTATCAACAAGAAACAGTGAACCCTAGCAGAGCTAGGTCACAGACCCAAAACAGAGAAAGAAAGCAAAATGGGAAAGTGAAAAGGCACACACACACACGGTGAGAAGCTTCCAGAGAGAGAGAATAAAAGGAAACCAAAAGGCCACACAAATGAAAACTGCACTCTGCCTTTAGTGAAATAAAAATAGCTTATATATGCTAGGTTAATTGGCCAAAACGCACAACATCACTTAAAGCAAAACAGGAAACTTCTTGGGATTCACAAGGCCCAACAAACTCCACCTTGAAGCACAAGAAGACATAGCACAAATAGAAGATAGACAAGGACTATAGATTCAATGCCAGACTAGAGGACACTAGGACAGAAAAAAAAAAACAAACATATACAAAGGAACCAGAACAGAACCTACAAAACAAGAAATTGCATTAGCATTTCCAAATAAACAATTAAAACAGAAATAATAGAGATAAGAGAAAGAAATCACTACTGTTGGACTTTTAACAATTTCAAGGCATCCTTGAATTTGTTAAGAGGTACAACTTTAGTCAAAATATCTGCTGGATTGCATACAATGGATATTTTCTCCACCTTCACCTTATCACCTGCAATAAGGTCTCTAATAAAATGTAGTCTGACATCAATATGTTTAGTTCTTTCATGATAAGTACTATTCTTAGATAATTGAATAGCACTTTGAGAATCACACATAATTTGTGGAATTTCATCTCTTAAACCAAGTTCAGAAAGTATTCCTTTCAACCATAGTGCCTTTTTTACAATTTCAGACAAGGCCATGTACTCAACTTCAGTAGTAGACAGAGCTACTACATGCTGAAGATTTGACTTCCAGCTAACAACATTTCCACCAACAGTGAAACAATATCTGTTAAAGATCTCATTTTGTCTAAATCTGCAGCATAATCAGAATCACAATAGTCTTTCACAAAAAAATACTAGATTCATTTCCAGTAAAATTCAAACAAAAATCAGAAGTGCCATTAAGGTATCTCAAAATCCATTTCACAGCATTCCAGTGTTCTTTTGAAGGTTTACTCATGAATCTACTCACAACACTAACAGCATATGCAATATCAGGTCCAGTGCTAATCATTGCATACATTAGGCTTCCAACTGCATTACAATATGGCACATTTTCTATATAGGCAGATTCATCTTCATTTAAATCATCACATACAAATTTTAAACGAAAATGAGCAGCTAATGGTAAACTAACAGATTTACAGAGATGCATAGAAAAGATTTTAACAACCTTCATAACATACACAGCTTGAGATAAAGATAAGGTTCTTTCTTTTCTATTTCTCACTATATTCATGCCTAAGATTCTCTTAGTAGGACCAAGGATTTTCATATCAAATTCCTTCAACATCTCTTTCAATTTGTTAATGCATTCAATATCATGAGAAGCAATTAGCATATCATCCACATAGATCAACAGCTAACTATATTTATTTCTATTATCTTTCTTATAATAGACACAGTGATCATACTTACATCTAATAAATTCATGTGAAAGAACAAAATCATCAAACCTTTTATACCACTTCCTGGGTGCTTGTTTTAATCCATACAGGGACCTTTTCAGCATACAGACTTTGTTCTCAGAACCTTTCTGTATGAAGAATAGCAAAACAACAGTTGTAACATCAAGTTATTCTAACTCTAAATCAAGAATAGCAACAACAGATAAAATAAGCCTAATCGAAGTATGTTTAACAACAGGAGAGAAAATTACATTGTAATCTACTCCTTCTACCTGTGAGTAGCCTTTGGCTACCAACCTGGCCTTCTCCAATCCTGGGACTTCAGGCTTCAGCTTGAAGACCCACTTGCATCTAATGATCCTTTTGTCCTTAGGTTTGTCCACAAGAATTGAAGTTAGATTCTTCTTCAATGAGGAGATCTCTTCCTCCATTGCTTTCAGCCATCTCTCTTGAGATTTCATGTTGATTGCTTCTTTGTAAGTTGCTGGTTCTTCTTGTTCAACTATTTCAGCAACTTGCAAAGCAAAAGCAACAATGTCAGCATAAGCAAATATGTTAGGAGGCTTAATATTCCGCCTAACTTTATCTCTAGTTAGAAGATAATCATTAAGGTTGGATTCCTCTTGATTTTCTTCACTAGTTTGTTTATCATTTGCAAGTTGATCAAGTGTATCTCCTTGATCTTTAGTTTCATCATGATTCTGAACAAGTTCAGAACCATCACAACCAGTGGTGTTCTCCACCTCCAACTGGACATTTTTAGGTTCTTGAACCTGTTTAATATCCTGCACAATATCTTTGTAAAATGTTAGTTCATTGAAAACAACATTTCTACTAACAACACACTTGTTTTCAGATATTAACTAGAGTTTATACCCTTTTGTCCCTGCAGGATAACCTACAAAGACAGATTTAAGAGCCCTAGGGGCTAACTTATCCTGTTTAGTGTGAACATAATCTAAACAACCAAAGGGTTTCATATAACTCAGGTTAGGAGGCTTACTATACCACATTTCCATGAGAGTTTTAAAATTGATAACAGATGAAGGTGACCTATTTATAATATGACAAGCAGTAGAAACAACTTCTGCCCAAAAAGATCTCTTAAGACCAGAATCAGCAAGCATGCATCTAACTTTATTTAAAATAGTTCTATTCATTCTTTCAGCAATGCCATTTTGCTGAGGTGTTTCAGCACAAGTTCTATGTCTTAAAATACCACATTGTTTGCAAAAATTATTAAATTGGTTATTACAAAATTTCAATCCATTATCAGTTCTTAATGCTTTAACCTTCTTTCCTGTCTCAGTTTCCACTTGGACTTTCTAGTCTTTAAAACAATCAAAAACTTGATCTTTTTGTTTTAAAAAATAAATCCACACACGTCTGGAATGAGAATCTATCACAGAAAGAAAGTATTGACAGCCAGAAAGTGAACTAGGAATGTTAGGTGAGCCCCACAAATCAGAGTGTATATAATCCAAGATATTTTTAGTTTCATTCTTTCCTATTTGAAACTTAAATCTGTGAGATTTTCCCAAAACACAAGTTTCACAGAAATCAATAGGAGAAAATGTTTTAAAACTTAAAATACCTTGTTTATATAACTCTTGTAATCCTTGATTACTAATGTGGCCTAGTCTTTTATGTCAAAGAGAATACTCACTAGGCTTCCTAGTAACACTACAAGACTCGGTGTCCTAAAGCTTCTCCATCTAGAAAATAGAGACCATTATCTAACATCCATTTCATAAGAACTATGGATCCTTTAACGACTTCTAGAGTTCCTTGAACACTCCTAAAACTGTATCCACTCTTGTCTAACATTCGTAGAGATATTAGGTTTGTTCTAAGGTTAGGGACCCATCTCACATCCTTGAGAACTTTTATAGTCCCATCTCTCATCCTAAACCTAACAACTCCAATTCCTTCTACTTGACAGGTTTGGTTATTTCCCATCATCAACTTTCCACCTTTAATAGTCTTAAAAAATATTAACCAGTCCTTTTCAGGTGTCATATGATATGTACTGCCAGAATCCATCACCCACTCCTTCTCACAAGAAGCATTAGACATAGTTAGGACACTATCCTCAAAACCACTAGTCAGATTAGCATAATCTGTCTTATTCTCATTATTTTGACCTTTTCTTTTTTCTGGACAATTCTTCCTAATGTGTCCTTCCTTATGACACAACCAGAAAGTCACCTTACTCTTAACAGGTGGCTTATACTTATTTTCAGTATTGCTCTTTCCTTTTTCTTTTCCTTGAAACTGACTCCTTTTACTAAACTTCTTTTTAATAATCAGTCCCTCTGCATTGACTTTCTTATTTACTACAATTTCTAGTTCTTTAGACTTTAAGGCTCCAATTACATCTTCTAATAACAGAGACTCTCTTCCATACTTAATTGCAGATTTCACATCCTTGTAGGAATCAGACAAAGCATTTAGAAGAATAATAGCTTGGTTTTCATCAGTGATCTTTTCATCAATATTAGCAAGACTAATAGTTATCCTTTTAAACTCATCCAAACTATCATCCAAAGATTTACTAGATTCCATTCTGAAACCAAACAATTTTTCTTTTAGATATATTTTGTTTGAGAGAGATTTAGTCATGTACATAGATTCCAATTTTAACCAAATACCAGCAGCAGTAGTTCATCATTAACTTGTCTAAGAACATTATCACTCAAATGCAGAATTAACAGACTAAAGGCAGTTTCAAGAATATCATTTTTATCAGTTTCAGATAAATTTGAGGGTAGACCTTTCTCACCACCAAGTGCTTTAGAGCACTTTTGATGTACCAAAACAACCTTCATCTTCTTGCACCACATGTTGAAGTCTCATTTCCCGTAAAACCTTTCCACCTTCACTCTGGCTGATCCCATTCTTGAGTGTTTGAGGGTCTGAGGTAGACCTAAGCACCAAAGTCTGAAACAAACAAAGAAGACAGGAACACAAGAACCAACCAAAGCTCTTGATACCACTTGTTAGATTTTTAAGCGCACAGTCAAACTGAAAATTAACGCGGAAGCAGAAATTAAAAGAGAAAGAAAATACATAAGTATTTTACTTGGTTCAGTAACTAGGACAAAATCCTTGTTACCTACATCCAAGGGCAAAGAACCTGTAGACCCTTTATTAACACTAAAGAACCAAGAAGAGTTACAAGAGTACACCTCTCATGCTATACATGTCCAGATGCTAACTCGTAGCAACAAGCCTCAAGATTACAGATAAGAAATACAAAGAAGATACACGGGAAACATAACAACCCGTAGCAACAGTGTTTACCCAGAAAACACAAGAACCTTCTTTAGGCTTTCTTATTCTTCCTTACACAAGTACACTTCAAGAACATGCAAGCAACTCAGAAGAAGAAGAAATCAGAACTCCACCTGCAACACAATATATAAGAAACCAAGACCTACACAGCCATAAACAACTCTATTTAACAGATCAAGCCTAAGGTATCAATAAGAAATAGTGAACCCTAGCAGAGCTAGGTCACAGACCCAAACTAGAGAAAGAAAGCAAAATGGGAAAGTGAAAAGGCGCACACACACACGGTGAGAAGCTTCCAGAGAGAGAGAATAAAAGGAAACCAAAAGGCTACATAAATGAAAACTGCACTATGCCTTTAGTGAAATAAAAACAGCTTATATATGCTAAGTTAATTGGCCAAAACGCACAACATCACTTAAAGCAAAACAGAAAACTTCTTGGGCTTCACAAGGCCCAACAGGAATAACAACAAAGATGGTAGGTATTCAGTAAAATTTGCCCACCTTTATGCTACAGAATTTCTTATTGATAATTGTGGTCTTCGTGTCCCTGGAAATTGGACGCTTAAATGGCATCTTGATATCCTTCATAAAATGAAATTGTTGCTTTGGAGAATGGCCAAAAGATATATTCAAACGCACCTAAATCTTATTGAGAAGGGGGTGCAATGCACTTGCATTTGTCCTTTATGTGACTTGTAGAACCTGAAATAGATTACCATGTCTATTTTGGGTTTGAACATGCAAAGGATGAAATAAAAATAATGACATTAGAAAGGAGATTAAATAGTATGTTAATTAAAGATAATATTTTTTTGTCAACTAATATTTTAGTTGCAAGCTTAGAAAGATAGAAACAAAGAAGTAGTTCATTGATGAGAAAAACAAGTTTGATGAATACAAAATATAGTTGTCCAATAATAACAAGACACTATTTTCACAAAGTCTTTTTAGAGAAATACTTGGTGTGAAGATAGTGCCGAAATTAGCTTAAAAGAATACTCAACAAAATCACTTGGAGAGACATAGAAACACTTGATTTATATTAGTTCACTCAAACAGAGCTGCGTCTAATTCTCCTTTATGCAATTGTAAGGGTTCTACTAATCAACACTTTGATTATAAACAAATATTATGTCCTACCACTTTTGGATACACAAGTATTCTCTTTGTCACTCTTGATACACCCTTAAATTCCCTCTAAATCTAAGATAACCTAAGCATTGTTTAACACTACTTCACTCCTAATTTTCACAAACAAAAGTTTGAATGATTATAATAATTCCAGAACACTCAAAGAGTGAATTGACAATTAAGCTCCAACGCAAATAACTTTGCCTAACAAAGAGTCAATAGACAGTTTCAATTGTGCAAAGTTTCGCTTCAAAGAACTTGTGCTTGTTTTTCACTTGATTGTATTGTCTATCTAGATTCTGAAAGAGAGACGCCTTTTATAGACTTCAGTGAAGGATCCGTTACGGGATCAATGCTAAGCCTTGATATGACTATTGTCTCATGGCTAGAGACGAAATACGTTTGTGCTCTGAATGATGAGGATAGGAATAAAGGTACAAACAACTGCATGTGCTCCTTTCCCATAATGAAAGTGACCCTTGAGGAATATTCTGTAAAAACCTTCTAGTCTCTTCTATTTTGTCATTTTCTTAAATTTCAAATGTTAACAATTCAAATAAAGAGAGATAGTACTATAATTTGAAAAGCAAGATCGTGTAATTCCCTTTGTAGCTAACATAGTCCTTTAATACCTTATTGGACATCATTTGTGAGGATATAAAATAAGTGTATAAGTGATTTAAAGTTCAGCGGATGTAACTAAGAACAACTCAATGTAAAGACATTGATTTTTACAATAAGTGGACATGATTGTTTTAACAGCGCGTTGGACGCGGAATATATCTTAATAACATTGTTTTCCATTTTAGGTATGAATGCGACTTACTAGAGTTGTAGATGTTAATATAATATCGAGTGAGCTCTTTTATGAAGTTGCGTACTTAATAACAACTCATAAGTTCATCAATAATTATACTTTTGTAAGCACCAAAATCAAAGGTGTGGTAGGTCATCCAAAGATTAGTGGATCCTTTAGACATAACAAAGGAACTTTGGACAATTGAAGGGCACATCTTTGGAATGACATCCTCTCTATTTGTGATGACTCAGAATGTCCATTTGATGTTGTTTTTAAATTGTTTAATCATCTTTCTAAATCTTTGTAGTAGCCGATAACAGATCCAATAAAAAAATTTTAATGGGGGCTAAAAAAACAGTCTACTATTTTTTTAAACAAAAGAAATTATTAGTTTTATTAAAAAGGTATTAGAGAAATTTAAAACGGTAAAGATTATAAAGGCAAAATGAATAAAAATAGTATTAATTTATTTTCTCTTTTAATTTTTAGAATTTTTTATATTCATATTTTTTAAAAATTATTTTGTGGAGACAATTTTTTTTATAGGAATAAAAAAATATTTATTTAATATATTAAAATAAAAAAATTTACTTTGTGGAGGCAATTGTCTTCATTGGTATGCATGTAGATCCGCCACTGTTTACAGCATAAACTAGCCATTATTAGTTGGGCTATCTGTAGAAGGAGCAATGAGGTGGTCTGGGAAGGAACCCAAATTGATGTGCAGGTATCAATCTCCTTTGCACTTGAAAGTGTTCTTGAATGGGCAATCTGTTCATAATGCAAATCACCATCATTTTTCCCCACAAAATTCTAAAGTTAATTGCAAATGGGAGAAGCCACCTCATGAAACATTGAAGTGTAACATATAGATGCTGCAATGGGTTTTGTATCACAGATCAAGGTTGTGTCGTGGCATTGGGTTTTTATAGGGTTTGAGTGCAACGAGGAATTTTCTTTTCTACGTCGTGTGTTAATCCAAGGGCCTGTTTGATGGATTCACAAGTTTAACACTTTTAGGGGTATAGAAAATTTAAACGGATGATTTGGAACCTTTAATTTTTGGAAGGTTCTCTATTTTGGAGTATTTTGTATACACTGTTTCTTTGTACATATATTGTACTGAACAGTTTGGCTGAACTTTTATGGTTTTGCTATTAATATATATTTTTACTTTTAAAAGAAATATAAATGCTGCAATGTTTAAGGAGAATGGATCTTTTGGAGTGGGCATTTGCATTCGAAATCCCAATGGGGAGTTCGTGTTGGTTAAGACGATCCAATTTGGATTGCTTTTGGAGGCAGCAATTTGGATTAAGCACTTGGGCTTTCATAATGTACAGCTAGAGATGGATTGCAAGCAAGTAGCAGATAGGTTCAAAGGAGCCAGACAAGCGTCAGACTCAGGTTGGTTGTATTCTGCGTAAATTGTAGAGACAATCTATCATAGACTATAAATTTTTTTATTTAATACACTTAAATATCTAGGACTCAAATCCAAAATTACTAGTTGAAACAATCTCACGCTTGATGTACTAATTTTATTGTTTTGGTATTCATACTAATTTTATTGTTATTTTAATTTTTGTGGACAAATAATTATACGAATTTAGTGGATTTGGATAAGATAGAGAAAACAAAATCAATAGATTTTGGGGGTTGTTATTGACCTTTCACATTTGTTACTGGTCTCTACCAATATTTCAAAACTCCAAAAACACCCTCCCAACCGTGCATAATGAAAACACACTTTCTGACCAATGATATAGAAGCCTTATTCGTTAAAAAACAGTAACAAAATAAGGAAAATGCGGGCCTGAGCCATACATGCGCCACTTAGAAGACAAATTTAAACAGATCATAATGATGCAAAAGAGCATGTGCATGATGTGGGCCAAGAAGGAGACAAAATTAATCCAACTCCACTACTAGGGAATGGAAAAAAGAAGGAAAAGGAAAAAAATGAACCACTTAACTTTATGTAAAATACAAAATATTAGAGTGAAAATATTAAGAATAAATTAAGTAACCGAGGGGTATACAGTTTCATTTGGTTGAATAGGGTGAGTGAGTTGTTGCAAATTTCTTAGTATCTGTTTTCAATTCTTACTAGATAAAAATAAGAATAAACTTAATATAAGGAAAGTTGTGCTTCATATGTGGAAAACATATTTGTTTCGAGATTTTTTTTTTCAAAATAAATTATCAAAGAGAAATAACCATTCGAAATTCCTACAATTTGGTTTAATAAACTTATCCCATTACAAAATTAAAAATTTGGAACATTAAATTTTGAGAAACTAAAACTTGGGATTTTTCCATCATTATTAATACGTCTTAAGTTAAAAGACGATTATCATAATATGGGCCATAGTAAGGTGGGTTTAGAGGCAAAAAATATTTTGTAAACAAGTAGTGGAATTACTATATACAACCCCCATGTGCTTTAAAAAATTATTCCAAAAATGCTCTTTCACAATTTGATGACAAAATGCACCATGGAAACGTGATTATGTTATGTATTTTATCAATAGAAATGATTTTCCGTGAAAAAGTATAGAAACATATTTTGGTTGTATATTTTTTGCCGATCCCTCTTATACAACGAAAATACGTTTTCGTTATATATTTTATATAACAAAAACATGATTATGTTAAAAGGGTATTTTTAGAGTAATTTTTTAAATGCATATAGGGTGTGAATAGAAATATTTGAGGGTGAGAATAGCAATTCCCTAGTGGTAATTTCATGTTGTTTATTGTTAAGAAAAACAGTTTTCATGCTTTGATTTTTTGAATAGAAATATGCTTATTTTATATCATTCATAAGAGTTGGGTAAATTCGTTAAGGAATACAATCTACCATTCAATTCCTAGTATATAATCTTGACACTTTAGCTAGACTATGAACGACATGATTAACTTGTCTTCTAACAAAACTCATCACCCAGTTTGGAGAATTAAGAAGAAATTGAGTACATAAAGATAGGATGACATTTGTTTCTGAAATTCCTTGAGTTGTTGTGTTGATCGTATCCATGACTGATTTGCAGTCTAACTCAAAGGTGACGTTGAGCATATTAAGAGAGGAAATCCAGATTGCAGCTTGGAGATTGCCGCATGATTCAGCTTCTTTAGGCTCAGGCAAACCATTTGTACAAGAGTTTGAGCTTTAACGAAATTACCTTGATGATCGCGGATAATCATACCAACGCCAAAAGAAAGATCTTCTTTGAAAAGATTCGCATCGATGTTGCACTTGAATTTTCCGTGGTCTGGAGTTTGCCAAGATACTAACTCGTGCTACTGGTTGTTAGAACTTGTTGAGCGCGTAGTGTACTTCCTTGCATCCTTCCAATCATTGAAGAATTGCAAACTGTTTGATACCACCATTTGAGCTGGAGTGTCATTTTCTTGCCATACTTTGTCGTTCCTTGAGTTCCGAATGCTCCAAAGGATAATGGCAAATTTTTCTAAAATATCTTTATGTAGATTTTCAAGATTAAAGATCAATTTTGGGATGAATATTTAAATTCCAGATGAGCTTCCAGTTTTCAGGGACCTTCAAACTCGAGATATCTACAATTGAATCCGTGAGTAGGTGATATGCTAAACGAACTGTGTAGCTACCATTAGGACTATGTTTCCATATGATTTGCTCAGTGTCATCCATGTTGAGTAAAGGAATGGGTAGAATCTACTGCACATCACGTTGGTTAAATATTTGAACAATTAAATCATAGTTCCACGAGGAAGATCAGTTCGAGTGAATAAGGGCATTGACAGTAGCATGCTCATTCCCAATCATTGGCTGCGAAGAAATAAAGGAATTATGCTTTGATCTCAGCCAAGAGTGTCTCCAAATATTAGCTAGGGATCCATCTCCAATTTTCCATCTCATGCCTTGCTTAACAATTACCTATGAAGCCTGGATACTACGTCATATAAAGCTTGGATTACACCCCAATTGAGCATCCAAACGATTCCCTTGAGGAAAGTATTTTGCTTTGAATACTTTTGAAACTATAGTATCTTGGTTGGTTAGGAGCTTGCTTCCCTAGCATTGTCAAATTGAAAGCATGAAGATTTCTAAATCTCATTCCACCATCTTCTTTTGTAATTGCCATACTTTCCCAACTCAACCATTTAATTCCTTTCGATGAAGAATTTTAAGAACCCCACCAAAAGGAATTTATCATTTTTTGGAGCACATACTTTGAAGTAGATGGAAATAAAAAAAAAATTCATACAATGGGAGGGAATGGATTGAGTAACATATTTAAGAAGTATTTCCTTGCCTACTTTTGAGAGCAATTTCCTTGACCCTTGGTTGATCCTTTTCCAAAGCTTATCCTTGAGGAAACCAAATATTCTTTTCTTTTTTTCTACTAATCAGAGAAGGAAGACCCAAATATTTTCTTGTGTCGAGAACTTTAGTGACTCCAAAGAATGAAGAGATGAGATTTCGCAGGTTGTGTGGAGTGTTATTGTTGGAAAAAAATTTATGACTTTTAGAAATTAATTTGTTGGCTAGAAACATTGGCATAAGTTTCCAGAATCTCGTTTGAAGCCTTAGTTTCATTGTCTTATGCCCTGCAAAAAAAAAACAATCATCAACAAATAAAAGATGTCGAAGGACTAGTGATCCCCTACGCACCTTAATACCATTAATTTATCCTCTCCTCTTATATTTTAGAAGAGCTGATAAGCCCTCTGTACAAAGAATAAAAAGATAGGGTGACGGTGGGTCACCCTATCTAAGTCCTCTCCCTGGAAGAATAGGACAAACAAATCCCCCATTGCTCATGATTAAATATTGAACTATTTGAAGGAAAAGTTGTATCCAACCCAACCACTTTTGATTGAAACCCATTTTGGACATAAGACTAAAAAGATAATTCCACTCCACTTTATCAAAGACTTTAGTGATATCAATTTTAAGAGCAACCTCATATTTTTTGCTCCTAGTGTTGCACCTCATGTGATGGACAATCTCATAAGCAATCATGACATTATCCAAGATTGAACGACCTTCAACAAAAGTAGATTGCTTCTCATAAATGCATTTTGAGATAAAAGGTTTAAGGCTATTGGCTTTGGAGATGATTTTGTACAAGACATTACATAGGGAAATGGGCTTGAAGTCTTTCATGGAGTGATAAGTGATTTTTATATCACTTATTTGCTACTCTTGATTAGTAGTTTATTACCCTTTTTGGTGTGTATTTAATGTCTTTAGTGTTGATTAATACTTTAGGCTTTTAAATAGATTTTTTTATTTGTTATTAGTTAAAATTTCAAATTTGTACAGTTTTCGTATTTTGGCCATAACTTTTGCTACCAATGTCTGTTTGAGCTGATTTTTCTTTTTGTTTTTGAGATAATTCAAATATCTACAACTTTCATGAAGAAATCGAGCTCAAATTCTGTCAAATAGATGGACGAAATTGGCTCTGAAGTTAGCAGCAAAAATCTGGAATATATGTAATAGGTAATGACAATTATGTCATTTCGCCCAGAATTAAAAGTGAGATTTTTTATCTCCCTTTTTAAGGAGTGGGACGGTGCTGAAACAGAAGGAGATCACTTTTTTTGCTTCTTAAAAGACAGAGAGTTACGTAGGGAGAAGAAACAAGGAAAAGCTTATACCATTTTCTTATTTTTCATGGTTTCATCATCTTTTCTTGTATTTTCTTCTGTAGATTTAACTATGGTAGGCTAGGATCCTTGTAACCAACTCATAATGGATATTTACATGGATTAATTTATAGGATTTGCTCTCTTTTGCTCAGATTTGTTTCTCCTCTTTCCTTATTTTCATTTTTACTATTGATCATGTTTTTTTATCATAGTTTTGTGTATGTTTCTAGGTTTTTATTTCTTTTCCATTTTCTACCCTTGTATTATGCTCCATTTTTTTTTGAGCTATCTCCTATATATGTTATTTTCTATTTTAGTTGTATTTGTATATTTTTGTTGTTTTAGTTGCTATCTGATTTTTGTTTTTTTGTTTTTCTGGTTAGTGGAAATTCCTGTTTTGGTGTAGGTTGTATTTCTGTTTTTGGTTCCCTTTATATTTCGTTTTTATTGATTTTCTATTTTTCTGTATGTATCTAGTTGTTGTATTGTGTTTTATGTGCATTGTTTGTGCAATTTCTGATAATAGGGAAGGAAGGGATTAAATGCTAGATTTAGTATTTAGGTTGATTTATCCAGTGATCATTAATTAGACTGGTTTAAAATGATCATTGTGCGATTACAATTGTGAACATGTCGTGTTTAATTGAATGCTAGGTGATCGTCTAGTAGGAAGGATATTCTAAGCGAATGCAAAGATTTTGGTTTGTTTAGAATCAACCACAAAGCTGTTTATTATTTTATCCGATGATAGATATCCAAGGAATCTCAATTCTGAGTTGGTTACTCATTTTTAAATTGTTAAATTACTTATTACGTTTTTTTTTCTAATCTATGTGAAATTGAACTCAACCCCCCTATTACATTCCTGTTAATTTTGACAATGCAGTGCCAGTTCCAAGTGTGAAACGATCCAGGATTGCTACTATATTATTGAATCTGTTTAGCCTGGTATTTGACTGAGTTCGACGGCTCACGTCATTATTTTTTTGGGGATAAGGACAATAAATGCACTGTTTAATTGAGGAGGAAAAAAGTCATTTTCTAACCAAGAGGTAGTTTTTGTGAAAATTTCTGGTCCACAAAGATGCCATAAGCGTTAGTAGAAAGCTAGGTTTAGGCCATCATGTCCTGGGATATATATGAGTTCATTTGGAAAAGAGCCTATTTGAATTCATCAATAGAGAAAGTGGTAGTGAAAGCATCATTGCCAACTGAAGTGATACAAGAGGGACTATGCTCTAAAACAGTAAAGTAACTAGAAAGGAAAAATTTATTGTTATGGAAAAGAGGGTCAAAATAACTCTTGGCAACCTTACAAATATTATTTTGACCAAAAACAATAGAACCATCATCACAAGCCAAAGAACCAATGGCATTTATTTTATTTCAAAAACTAGCAGAAGAGTGGAAAATGTTGAATTCAAGTCTCCTTCTTTGAGCCAAAAGACTTTTGCCTTTTGTTGCCAATAAGCTTCCTCTTGTGCAATAAGATTTGCTCAACTATTGACTGACTTCTTTGTATTTTTCAGAAACTTGAGGTAACATGGTGGCACGAAGAATTTCAAGCTCTTTTCAACAATCATCAATTTTTGCACGAAATTTGGTTCTGATCTTTTTTCCCTAGTCATTCATTCCACGACAACCTTGTCATCAAGGTTGTAAGTGGGAAACTGTTCAACAAAACTCACTTGGTCTTCACAAGTGGCCTCAGTTGGCAGCAAGTCTGTCCATTGAACTAGTAGTTGAGCATGGTTTCCTTGTCAAGTGTGAACGACACGACGGTCCAAGATCTTGGTGGGAAGGAGTTCCAGCAAGGTAGTCTCCATGGATGGGTCCAATGGAGGAATGGTCAATGATGGTGTACCATGAAAAGGTTTGAGTTTGGAGACGTGGAATATCAGGTGAACACGAGTGTCGACCAGTAAGGCCAAATGGTAAGCAATAGGGATAATTTGGCGAAGAACCTGAAAAGGCCATGGAAACATGGAGCCAAATTTGGCGAGTGATGGCCCGCGACGGTGGTTTGGTGATATGGCTAAACACGAAGCCAAACCCAGTTCCCTTCTTGAAATAGAAGATCTGTGGGACGTTGATCAACAAAATTGCACATTCGAAGTTATGCCTTAACAAGGTTGTCTTCGATGATGGTTAGGTGGTGATGTCACTGCTGGAGGGTGGCGTCAAGGTCAACCACAGTAGTAAAGCCCGTAATAGTAGTACTCACTAATCGACCCGATTTGCTGCAGTTGAACAACGAAGCTTGGTGGTTAACATATGAAGAGGGTCCAAAACAAACCTTGAGGTCACACGTGAATGCATCCCATGTCAAGAGTTGATGATTGGAGTGAAGCCATTTAAACCAAGCTAAGGTTGGTCCTTGCATGAAAAACGTAACCAAAGATAGGCGTTGCATGGGTGAGGTATTGGTTAAGTCAAAATATCGTTCAACCTGAAAAATCCAGTCTAATGGGACAGACCCATCAAATGGGAGGACGAAGATCTTGGCGGTGTAGACAGGCATTCGAGCAACAGTTGATGAATATTAGGCGGAGCGTTGATTCTGAGGTAATCGCCAGGTGACACTAGTCCATTTGCAGTTGTATTTCCTTCATTTATGTAAGCACTTGCGGCAACACATCCTCTTTGTTAGTCTTGGGAGGCATGGTAGAGATGAAAGCACCAATGATATGTAGATGTACGTGAAGCTCCTTTAGAGCAGGAGGAACTCCGTTTAGAAGGAATTAGGAAAGAATAAAGGATTGCAACAAATTTTCTCTACCATTTCATCATCTCAATCATTGGTTACAAAAAGTATTCCAGCTACAGGATCACCACACACATATCCATAGCATCAACAAAATCATAACAGAAAAAAGGAATCTTCAAACAACTTAGCAAAAGAAAAATTTTGTAATATTACTTAATTTCCTAAAGTAATGGTAGAGTAGTGCCAGGCCCATTAGCTAAGGAGCTCGTGACACTAACAGTCAACAAACCAAGGTTTAAGGCTCAAAACTCACTAGGAAAACGAGGTAGTGGAAAAGATGATTGATGGGATCAATGGAACTCTCGCAGAGAGAAAGACATCTCATCGGGAGAGAGAAAAGCACTAATGATATTATGTTCTCATGCATTGATAATGAGTCTTATTTGGGGTATGATTATGTTTATGGATAAAAATATTGTCTTTCATATTTTATGTTTTTTAATTAAAAAACAATAAAAAAATCATTTATTCATAGAACTTATTCAATTATCATAATATTTTCATGTGCATTTCAATTAAAAAAAGGTGTTTTAGAAAGAAGAAAAAAAAATGAGTCGATGCATCTTCTTTAAAAGTAAAATAATGATAATTGTTTAAATCTTATTCACATAAATTCTTGATGAACTATAGGCCAAGTCTAACATGAAGTTGTGCTTTTTTGGGGACAACGGTGGAGCACTGATTTGAGCCACACGATATGATATTAAAATAATAAACGGTCCAGATTTATCACCGGTTACCTGTTGAATCTTTTATTTTGAATATGTATTTTTGATTTATTTTTATAATGATAATTAATTAAAAAAATTTAATACTTGTGTTTCCGGGATCGGAGTTGGATATCGACGGCATGGAGAATCCGGGATCGAACGACGCCGTTTCACCGACGCCTCGCGAGCGGAGGATCGTGGTCGAGTTTCCAGGATCAGAGTTGGACGACGCCGTTTCGCCGGCGCTGCGCGAGCGGGGGATTGTGGTCGCGTTTCCACCGCTCCCTCTTTTTCCTTTCTTCACCAACAAAATCCCAAACACAATTTCTTCCCTCCTCTCCGTGTTTATCAATTTTTCTGATTTTTTTTTTTACGTTTCTTCACCAACAGAATTTCTTTATTGTTGCAGTGAAATTTTCTTTTTCTGCTGGTTTAAGTTGATTATGTATGTTGTATTTTAATTGAAATGGAGATAATAGAAAAATATGTAATCGGGTGGAATGGCTGAGAATATACCAAATTAAAAATTGTCCATGAACTGTTTGATAGAATGACTGAGAATGAATTGGAATATCTGAAATTTTGAAGGTATTGTGCATATGTGATTGTTGGGCTTAACTTGCGTATGGTAGCAGTAGTAGGAACAAATCTGTGCACCAGAGGGAGAGCGAGAGCGGTAGCAAGCGGCACGACAGGGGGAGAGGACAGATGGAGAGCGGGGCGAGAGGAGAGATGAAGAGAAAGGATGAACCATGAAGGTGCAATAGCCATGGTGGACGGTGAAGGTGCGGTGGCCATGGTGAGGCGGTGGTGATGATTTGCCGGAGAAAGGATGAAAACATAAAAAATGAAGAAAATATTTTTTAATAATTTTGTTTAATTTATATTTTTTTTCCTTCTGGTTTCAAACCTGCTATAGTCTGTCAAAATCCTGCTACACCAGTGAGGGAGGAAAAAAAAATACTACACCTTAGAATCCACCTGAACTATAACTTGGATTGACTAGATTCATCTTTGGCATTCAAAAGTTGTAGTTATGGTGGTTCACCCGATCAGAGTTTATTTGACTTTGTCAAAAAATTGGTTCCTTGGATCAATTATCTGATTATGGATCAAACAGTTGAATTGAAAATTTCCAGCAACAATTAAAGAAAAAACCATATGAAATGTATGTTATATTTTTCAATAAAAAAAAAGAATTTACTTGTAATATTAAAAGGATAAATAAACTATATATTTTGTTGAAATAAGAACCAGCTGGGTTGTCTAAGTTTGACTTGGCCAACACGAAAAACAAATTAGCATCTAGTAACCAAATTATCCAGCAGGCCTGTTTGTGTATGTTCCAAAGCAATTAAATGTGAACAATTACTGAGTTGTTTTTGAAGTCAACATTCATTTCAGTACTTGTAACGTTGAAACAAATATGCTACGAGTTGTGAATGTTTCAATCAGACTAGTTTAATAAGTTCGGATCATGCAACTACTTAGTATTACCCTAATGATCCACTTGATTGATAATGTGTGAATAGAAACTTAGTTCAAGTATCATTCTTCAGCTTCTTAAGGCTTAATAATAATATTTCATTACTTTTGAGATTATAAAAATAATTATAAATCTTAAAGTTGACAATAAATTACAGCCCACCCTTTACTCCAATATTTTTGGCCTTTGAACAAGTATTTTTCTTTTGTCAGCAAAAAAAAGATTTTATTAAGGGAATACGATCGAGAGAAAAATTGCAACCTACAAACATCACATCTTTTTAATGCATTGAGCAGTACACAGAAAAGAATCCCATGTTTGGTTGAAATTATTTTTGAGGAAATAGTTAGTTTATTTTTCAAATCTAAAAGTTTAAAAAATAAAAGCGAGTATTTTATATAAGTTAAACCAGACACATCTAAATATACTAAATATAATACGAATATGCATAATTGAAATCATTCTAAAAAAATTGTACGTACAAAAATTGACGATGTTAGAACATCTTTCCCCATAAGCAAGTTGAATGCTTTAGGTCAAAAACAAGATAAATTGCCTATATATGTGAAGTTTTATCGTTTATACATATTTTTATAATAGTTTTGATAATACTAATTTTCTTGGTTTATAATACTTCCTCTTGCTTAATTTTCTTCTTATCTTTTTCCTTTTTATAAAATGCAGTTGAAATTTATGTAGAAAGTTGCATTTCTCATGTGAATGAACGCCTAAAAAGATTCAATAAATGCACATGGCAGAGGGACAATCCTCACATGTTACAAACATGGTCCTTCATTGCTGTGCTTTCGGAATTCGAAGCATTCCCACTTTGTTTTCTTATAATGCATTTGATCAACTCTTCTCCTTATCCTCTTTGCCAAGCCAATTGTCCATCGCTATTCCCCTAATGACCAAATCATGGCCTCAAATGGGCCACCCTTTGCAGAACCCCATTGTGTATATGTTTTGTTTGTCCTCATAAAAGCTACAAGCCATTCAATTACTTGTACAAGAGCTCTTAATGGGGATATATTGTACATGATTAAGTAAATGATCATTTTAGTCTCTAAATATATAAATAGATGACAACTTAGTTTTTCAAAGAGCGAAAATTTTGATTTAATCTCTAAATGTATAAAAAGTGCGATATGTTATATTCTATTGTTAAATTATGTGAAATTGTTTTGTTATTAAATTGTAATGTTGAAAGATTAATTTGACATCAATTTATATTTTTTTAGGACCATTAAATTGTATAATAGAACATAGTTGTTGCATCTTTTACATGTTCAAAGACTAAAATCAACATTTTCATTTTCTAAGAATTAAATTTTCAAATGCTTACAAAATAATCATTTATTCCTTATATTTGCTAAAACTCGCATGGGTTAATTAGTAATCTCAACATAGT
Source organism: Glycine latifolia (assembly GCA_013407115.1). Classification (NCBI taxonomy): domain Eukaryota; kingdom Viridiplantae; phylum Streptophyta; class Magnoliopsida; order Fabales; family Fabaceae; genus Glycine; species Glycine latifolia. The sequence continues at coordinate 37,560,991 of CM023955.1, forward strand.
GGGCTTATATGGTGTAGAAAAGTGCTTGATCCGTGACCCACTTTGTTGTTTCTCTAGCTATCCCAATAATGCAGGCAACTCCATGATTAGCATTTCCTCATGAATACAACTTCAATTGTACGATTGGGAGCTTGCAATTGATTGTTTGTCCTCCAAGCTGGGCACACAATTACACATGGGTTTTGTTTTGGATAAGTTTACCTTCTTGATAATGTAATACCCAAATACCCAATTACATGATATAGAATGAAACCAACACGACATATTTTCCTCACATTAATGCAGAGTGCCTTGGATTCCCATGATTCTATCCCTACCCAAATGAACATTTATTTAATTTAACCTAACTTCCAAGGGAATCTCGAAAGGTATAACCCTTTGCAAGATTATTCTGATCAAGAACAGAACGGACTAATCCATTCACATGGCTGACTTCCCAACACTTTCAACAAATTCGCGTAGATCTCTATGGAAATAAAATCCTATTACTTTACCTCTTTAATATAATTTACAAACCATGTGAGCAAGTGCAATATATTTTAATTTTTTCCTTTTGCTATTATCGGTTTTGGAGGGGTTGAAGTTTGTGTTATCATTTGGGGATTGGCGTTCTCCTGCAGAACATATGACACAAATTATTTTCTTCAATTATACTTAAAGAAAATATTATGACAATAATGTACAACATATTAGTTCAAAGCCAACGACATGTATATTATGTGATCTTGGGAGAAGGGTAAATATTTTTACCGTAGTGCTATAACCATTACATATATTTCAATCCAAACTTGCTCAATCAATTGCTTGTGTAATTTTTCTTTTTTAATGATAAAAAAAATTGCTAAGTTTCAAGAACTTGAGTTGTTATGCCGTATTTCAACCATATCCTCTAACCCTTCCTACCTAAGCAAATTTGATCGTGAACTAATCTTCAACCACAACTTCAGTACCCCAATTATTGCTATTATTAAAATACCCTTTTCTTTGATATAGTTCCTAAATGAATTGCGCTGATGATTTTGACCAATTAACTACCTCTTCGTATATTCAACCCATTTTTTGCTTCAATTATTTTTTAAGTTTCCCAAAATAAATAAAAAACCATATCACCTAATATATATCTTCCAACTTCAAAATGAAGATAACTATAACAATGATGATTAACTAAACGGCTCTCTTCTCTGGTATTTGATTTTGATTATGCAAGTTTCTAGCATATTCCAAAAGTCAGGTCCACTCTAAAATTTCTTCGTATATAAGCTAAAGGAAACACTTTATTTCATGCACCTTATTGTGAAAAAGTATTTACTCACTAATTAATTATCAAACTACAGAGTTGTTTTTCTACTTGAACGACTAAAGGATGAAGAGTTTTTCGCTGGAGTAAACTGCATAAACAATACGTACTTTTTATTTTAGAATATATATATATATATATATATATATAATAACAATAGATAAAGAGGATATTCATTTTATTAACTGTTTTTTAGTTACTATATTTTCAAGATAATTATGTCCTTAATTATTAAATAAAATACACAAATTCAAGAAAATTACACATTTGTTTTTAAATTATAACCGAATATCCACTCTTTTTAAAATCATGTTACATAATGTTAAATTGATACTTCAAATGTAATTATCACTATTCTTTTTTTTTTTTTTATATCATTTCCCTAAACAGTGTAATGGAAACATTTTTTCACTCAACTCTCCAAAGAGACCTTTACCGTTTTCTTTCCAATTATGCTATACTTTTATTTCTCATTCATATTATCACCATTTTTCCATTTTCAAGATTCAACCATTCTCATCTATTCTCATCTATGATAGATCACAATTATTTTGCACTCTTTCTTATTTTCTTTCTTCTACTAGACATATGCATTCTAATTATTTCTTTTTTTATAGACATATGCATTCTAATTATTTCTTTTTTGTATATGCATGATGTTGCATATGTTTTTCTTTGTTTATTTATCATCCTTTACTTTTAGAAAATTGTGTTCTAGTTCGAATGAACAGTTATTTCGGTAGTACAAAGCATTATAATCAAGAGTCTTAAAGAATATTCCTCAAATAAATAAATAAAATCCTAAAAATGGATTTTTCTTTTTTAAAAAAGAGAATGTGCTTGTAGACTTGTAGTTTTCTTTCTTTCCAGAAAAAAAAAATGACTATTATCCAAAATTCGGAACCAAAAGGTCTCTCAGGTCACCCTTAAGTGACTCATCCATCTTCTTTTTGCCCAAATACATTTGTTTTAAACTTAAAAAATATTATATATATATTTTTAAATAGTATATAGAATTTGCATTAAAAAAACTATTTTAACAAATAAACTTAAATAAACTCACCTATTATATATATATATTACTATTTTCTCTTTTATTATTATTATAAGAAGATGAATCTCTAAATATTTTAGATAATAAAAAGAAATAAAAGTTAAATACAATTAATAAAAAAATGAGAGAATACAAAAATAATAATATAAAAATAATAAAATTTAATATAAGTTTTAAAAAATTAAAATTTAAGAAATAATTTAAAACTGAAATTATTTAATGAAAATAAAGAATAATTAATAAGTAATTCCTTAATTTTGATTAATAAATATTTTTAATTTGTATAATTAAAGATGATTAATTATACCAACAAACAAACACCACTGATCGTGTTACCACCACGACGATGGAGATGCTTCGCAGAAGCAGCAGAAGAGTCTTCGTCTCCGCGTGTGTTCAACGTGAAGTATGGTAGACCATGCCTTGCAAGACAATTCTCACATGGCTGAATCATGTACAGCCTTCTCATTTCAACATTTGATGTTTTTATTCATTTGAATTTCTTTTTCTCTGTGTATCGAAGATGGACGACCTTACACTCTACGACATAAAGGAATCCTCCTCTGGTAAATTTGTTCCCTGCCATCAAGAATTTTGCAAAGAGATCAATGGAGGTTTGCTGACCGGACGCACTGCTAATATTTCCTAAAATGAACATGACTCCATTATTACCAGACCAGTATGCCATTCACTTAATACACTTTAGAATGAGATTAGTTTTTCTTATAGTGTTATTAATTATTCTCTTGAGGATAAGTTCTTTTTAGTTTTTTTTATCATGTTTTTGTTGGTGACTACATTATTTTTTGTGCAAATATTTTAATATGTTTTATGATATAATAGAACATGAAGCTTCTATTGAATTTGGGCTAAATTAACCCAAAAACTAGCTCATGAGGTGAAGATTGCCCAAACGTTTATAAGCTCTACTCTAGCCTATCCTTGCTAGATACTCCCTTTGGACTCATATATAAGTAAAAATAACTAATTTTACACTAATTAAGAAATTTAGTTGATATCATTTAATTTTACTAATCTCAAGCGAAAAATAAGGTTATTTCTAAATATCTTTCATTGGAACTTGCTAATTGCTATCATGAATAAAAAAGAGTCATTGAAAATAGAATTAAATGAGGGGTGTTTTAAGAATAATAACATTAAATAAGATAAAATTAATTAGATTTGCTTATATTTAAGTCCAACATACAATGCCATTTTTTTTGCTTATATATTAGTCTAGGGGGAGTATTGATTAATGATTTCTTCTTAAGTCATTAGTGACATGTCTCAACACATCTACACTCTAAATGGAATGTAGGCCTCAACTGGTTAACGAGGTCATCATTTCAGTGGTATTAAAATTTTGGTTTAAAAGATTCTTTGAAGCTGAAGGTGTCATGTGTAAACTGTAATTGGAATGTAAAGTGAAATCATGTCAGTTGAAGTTAGCGGTAGGATTTCAGTGGTCTTCAACCATAAAAATAGCACTTTCTTCCCCTATATTCTAAATGAAAAAACAAGATATCTTTGTTAAATGTTCATGTCCATGCTTGATGCTTCTATATGCTGGATGTTGGTCAATTTCTTTATGCACTCATAGTTTTGTTTACTTTTACTAGAATTCACATTAGACTGGGGCTGAATCAACCTTCGAAGCTTGCCCAAGTCAATATAATTTATAAGTAGTATCTAGGCCAGATATATAGGTAGTGTCTGGCCCAACTATTTTTTGCTTTTTCTTCTCCTTTAAAGGAGAAGCTGAGCCAAACACATTCAGAGAAAAATTCTTAATATTTGAGGACCATTTAATAAGTGAAAAGGTTTTTGAAGAAGTTTTCTAGATTGTAAATAATGGTTTAGGATTAGAAGTTAGAATTCCTCCAAACCATTAAAATTGTTGTTCTCCCGGTTTGGAGATTTTTAGAAGGAAAAGTAATAAAATTACTATCCTATCCCAAGTACAAATTCAAAATTAAGTTTTATCTCTAAAGTTTTAAAGTAAGGATAAAATTGTAAAAAATATTTTATTAACTCTACATTTTTCTCTTTTAATATATTTTTATTCCCAAACAAGAAACAAGAAACTTCTCTTATTTTTCTTTATTCTCTTTCCCTCCCTTCCACTTAAATATTTTTCCTTCCTTTCCCTCCTAACTCCCAAACAAATACTTAATGACGTGAGCAGAAGTCATACAAGCATGTATACATAATATAATAATCCTTTATATGCAAGCTAAGGTCTTCATATCCGCACCTGTTCGGCCAACTTTCTAAGTGTTATAGTATCAACATCCTCTCCATCATCAGCATCAACTCCCATTAGCTTCTGCAGTGAGTACACAATGGACTGAAAATTAGGCACTCACAAAACAAACTACTGTTAGTATTACCAAGCAAGTCGATATAAATGGCATCAATCTACCCCTCATGACATCTCAAAGTTATAGAGACAAGGCAGACATACAGACATACAGACCTACAACTTGTTCCTTGTAGGCAACTAGATGATCAAGATTGGCCCGGAACACCCGACCTAAAGCCTCCGTTGCCAATTGATCAGCTGGGAGTGCCAGTAATGATGTGAAACCAAGGCAGCATACTTTCTTTTCATGTTCCCTGCATATTGATTGTTAATTTACCATCATGAGACCTTCAAATTGTCACACAATATTTCGACTGTTGTATGGAAGTGCACAGAAAGAACATACAAATATGGTACCAAGGGATGGTCAAAGGGTAGAAAATAACAAACCTTTTAAAATTAGCACGCATTCCACTCTTCTTAACTTGTTGCAGCAAATGGAACCAAAGATGGAATATGTCTGATGCAACACCTAGCTTTTGCAATATGCTGAGAGCCAGAGCTGCATTGTAGTAAAGAGCATCTGCAATCTGAAAATATTAGCTTCTCTTAGAATGAATTAACTTATGATGTCATTTCCTGTCAGACAAATAATGTTTGAAACCTTAGGCAAGCTTACAATAGATAAACTAAACTCAATGGGTGAATCAGAAAAGGCCTCAGAGTTGTTAAAAGAAATCTTTACATTTATTCTCTTCCTATTTTAAATTAAAGAAACCTATAAATTATAACACTCAAGGAAGTGCAATCCATATTAAGTTCAGAACAAGTTAGATGTTTGCATAGAAAACTACCATACAAAACTATACCTATCTGACTTTTTATAATCTATCCACATTCAATAAAATGGAAATTCAAAATATATCGTGCAACTCCAAACTAAAATTATTTAACAAAACTGAGTTAACATAGTTCCAGAACACAGATGGGTATTAACTATTAAGTGTTCATCAGTACAACAGACCCCAAAAAATAAAGATATTATTGACTATGTCAGAACATTATAGCAAAGGAAAGAAGCAACAAATGCCACTGACAATTTCATTCATTCATGCAAATATTGATTTTGTAACAACCCCTTCTTACTACTTGCATGAAAAGACATTTCAAATATGATTTTTAAGTGTGACGCAAGCGTTCAACCGTAATTCTGAGATATGGCTCAAGCCAGTGATCCACTTGTCCGCTGCAATTCTGGAAGACAACTGCAATAAGCTTTGGAGCCGGCACAATAGCATTGTCCTCCATATTTTTATCCGTCATAATCTGCAACATGATATACAAATCACAGAAATCAGTAATAACAAAAAAAAATGATAATAATCATTATCAACCATCAGGCCAACCAAACAGGTGGTGACTCGAGTAATAATGTAAAATTAACTCACGGATGAAATCATGTTCCATAAAGTCTTTGCAAGTAAGGAAAAGAGCAGTTCCCCTTGAAATATAGTTGTCCAGAGGAACCAAAATATCTGCAGAAGTTTAAAGCTTAACAAATAATACCCAAAATGATATAGAATATATTTCATTTGACCAGAAAATTGTTCATGTTCTATTTTTAGCATGTTTCTTTATCAAAAGGATGTTTCTAAGCGGCCCATAGCTGTGTCTATCTTCAGATTAATTCCGAGATCAACTCATTTCTTTAATATCAACAAACAAAAGAGGCCATCCACAAATTATACATGCACTAGGAGATTAATTATCAGAGAGAAAATAAGAGAGTTGAAAGTAGTTGAGCACCATACTTGGAAAGCAATAAATTGCCCAATCCGCCAATGCTTCCATCATCAATGGCCAAAGACTCCACATATCCAATGAAATTGTTGGAGAGAAAAAAGTCATATATGATACAATCTCGAAAACTTCTTCAAAAACCTCTGCAGTTACACACACAAGATTAAGGAGAAGAATCTTGATTTGAATATGAAGTGAAAAAACTAGTTAATAGAATGAATCTGAAAAAACAAGCAATTTATTTAGTTTTGATTCTCGATTTCATAACGAATCAAATCCAAAACAACGTAGTTTCTGATATTTTTTTAATAAACTTTTCTATTTATTAATTCTTTAGTTAGTATAATTTTAGATCTTAAGTTTAAGTTGAAGACAATTAAAAGATGTTCATGTAAACTCTTAATCTTCTAATACATACATGTTTGTACTCGTCAAATTTTAGTTTGGAAAGTATGAAATGAGTTTTATCTACAAAATAATATATTATTTCGTAAAGGCATAATGAAATTGTGTTCTAATTTCTAATCCTAAACCATTATTTAAATTATTATGCTCTAACTTCTAATCATTAACCATTATTTAAATGAGGGGAAAAAACTTTTCATTAATCAAAGTGTCAAACTATACGAAGTAAAAAAAAAACTACTCCTTGAATAGACAATTATTTGGGTAGCACAAAGCATTGTATGGTCAACTGGTCATCACATGCCCCGTTCTTGTGATCAATTCAATAGGCTTAGGCTTTGTTTGAGAGTTAGGAGAGGAATGGAAGGAAAGAGATTCAAGCAGAAGGGAGGAAAATGAGGGAAATTTTTTTCTCCTTGTTTGGGAGTTAAAAATATATTAAGAGAGGGAAATAGAAAATTAATAAGGTATTTTTACAATTTTGCTCTTGTTTCAAAAATTAATACACTTTATATTTTACACTGGTTAGGGTAGTATAGTAATTTTATTAATACTGGCTGGGTTAAGATAATAATTTTAATTAATTTTCCTTCTAAAAACCCTCAAATAGGAGGAAGAACATTTCTTAGACTTTTGAGGATTTCAAAGGAGTTTTAAAAATGCTTAAATCCTTTTTCTCAAAAATTAAAACTCTCAAATAAGGAGATGTCCCTACTTAAACCTTTCCCTTCCCCTCTAAAATCTCTCTCCCAAACAAAGCCTTAGGAGTGTTTCTCAAATAAATAAATAAAATCCTAAAAGTGGATTTTCTTTTTTAAAAAAAGAGGAAGTGCTTGTAATTTTCTTTCTTTACAGAGAGTAAAAATGGTTGTTATCCAAAATTCGAAACGAAAAGATCTCTCACCTCACACTTCAGTGACTCATGCATCTCCTTTTTTTGCCAGACACATTTGTTTTAAACTTAAAAAAATATTTGTATATAAATATTTTTATCATCCACCAATCTGATTCTCCATTCTCGTGCTGGCGCGTGGACCCCAACTTCCCTACTCCAACAGCCTCTCTCGAGTCTTCACCAAACAAACAAACACCTCTGATCGTGTGACCTCCACGACGATATTTGTCGTTGGCGCAGCCCACCAGGACCGCTCCCTCTCCGCCCTCAAAGCCGACGACTACCGCCGCCAGCTCTCCCTCCTCGCCGGCGTAGACTCCCCCTTGGATGCTCCGGCCGCCCCGACGCTGTCTGGTCAGTCCCTAACCACTGATTCCTTCCTTCAATTTTTGGACCATAGCTTTGTTTCTGATCATCTTCTGAACTGATTCATTCTATTCATAGGCTTTATTACGCTAAAATTGGGATTGGAACGCCTCCGAAGAATTACTATTTGCAGGTGGACACTGGCAGTGACGTTATGTGGGTGAATTGCATTCAGTGCAAAGAATGCCCCACCAGAAGCAACCTTGGTGTATGCTTCTCTTCTATTTAGTTTAAGCTACCGTTATTATCTTCATTACTTGCCAAACGTGCTTGTTTAGTTTTTTTTTTTTTTTTTTTTTTTTTGTGTTTTGTGTGTGCATTTTTAAAATTAGGATGGATTAGAACATGAGTTTAAAGTCTATGCATTGTGTAGAGATCTTTTACACTGTCAACTAATCAGAAATCATGCTAGGGGTGACTTTCTATTGTAAAAGTCAACAAAATTACCTTACATGGGAATTTCTGATTGGTTGAGAGTGTATTACACTTTCAGGGCATGTACCATGGGTCCATGGTAGACCATGCCTTGCAAGACAATTCTCACATGGCTGAATCATGTGCAGCCTTCTCATTTCAACATTTGATGTTTTTATTCATTTGAATTTCTTTTTCTGTGTATCGAAGATGGACCTTATACTCTATTATTACCAGCTCATGAGGTAAGGATTTCCCAAGCCTTTATAAGCTCTACTCTAGCCTATCCTTGCTAGATACTCCCTTTGGACTCATATAAGCAAAAATAACTAATTTCACACTAATTAAGAAAGTTAGTTGACATCATTTAATTTTACTAATTTCAAGCGAAAAATAAGGTAAAATTTCTAAAATATCTTCATTGGAACTTGCTATCATGAATAAAAAGGAGTCATTGAAAATAGAATTAGAATTAAATGAGGGGTGTTTTAGGAATGATAACATTAAATAAGACAAAATTAGTTAGATTTGCTTATATTTAAGTCCAACATACAAGACCGCTTTTTTGCTTATATATGAGTCCAGAGGGAGTATTGATTAATGAATTCTTCTTAAGTCATCAGTGACATGTCTCAACACATCTACACTCTAAATGGAATGTAGTCCTCAACTGGTTAACAAGGTCATCATTTCAGTGGTATTAAAATTTTGATTTAAAAGATTCTTTGAAGCTGAAGGTGTCATGCGTAAACTGTAATTGGAATGTAAAGTGAACTCATGTTAGTTGAAGCTGGCGGTAGAATTTAAGTGGTCTTCAACCATAAAAATCAGCACTTTCTTCCCCTATATTCTAAATGAAAAAACAAGATATCTTTGTTAAATGTTCATGTCCTTGCTTGATGCTTCTATATGCTGGATTTTGGTCAATTTCTTTATGCACTCATAGTTTTGTTTACTTTTACTAGAATTGACATCAGACTGGGGCTGAATCAACCTTGGAAGCTTGCCCAAGTCATTATAATTTATAAGTAGTATCTAGGCCACATATATAGGTAGTGTTTGGTCCAACTATTTTTTGCTTTTTCTTCGCTGAGCCAAACACATTCAGAGAAAAACTCTTAATATTTGAGGACCATTTAATAAATGAAAAGGGAGAAAAATAGCATTTTAAACCCCCCTAACTAAAGTAGCTTTTTAAAATTAGCCGCATATCTTTGCCTTCTCCTTTTCTTCCTTAACTATTTGATGTGAGACAATGAAACACATCTTTTATCTTAAAAGTAGTTTTTAAGCTAAGACTACCAAACAACTTCTAATTTATTTTTAAACTTTTATTTTAGCTTTAACTTTAAAGTAGCATTTAAGCAAAAAATAAGCTGGGTCAAACATAGCCTTAGCTATGGGATCTTAATTATAGAATCTCTCTTCTATTTGGATATTGGTTTACAAAAATCCATATTTTGAGAAAATATGACATTTGAAAATGTGGTTTTTTAGGCCACACTACAGTGTCAATATGACTGCAGTTCAAGTTGGCCATACTTTCCTTAGTCTATCAACAGATTCATCAGCACAAGGAGACATAAAAGGGACAATAATTGACAGTGGTACAACCTTGGCCTACCTGCCTGAAAGAATTTATGAGCCGCTAGTATATAATGTATATAAAAGTCTTAAATTTTGCAAATTACTAAATTTCTAAATTTACATACAGTTTACATGCAGTTGTCTGAATTGCTTTCTCTTGTTAGATAATTTCTCAGCACCCCGATCTAAAAGTTCAGACTCTCCATGACAAGTATACATGCTTTCAATAATCTGAGAGGTATGATGCATAACATTCATATTAACTAATCCTTATACTGTATTGCTATTATAACTGGGGGTTTAACTGTTAGCATAATCTTTTCTTTCTTGAACACATCTGAAAAGAAATATGCATATTGCATGCGTGCATATTGTATTTATAGTGTCTTGTTGTTGGTTGGAACAAGTGCAAGTGTTTTGCTAGCTTACTTCGGCATACAGGCTTTAGAAGAATTCTTTGTTGTTGACAGGATATTGATAGTAATATTCTGTGCTGTTAGTAATATTCTGTTTTAGTTAGTTAGTTAGTTGGGGAGGGGTCAGAAATTATAAATAGGAGGGGGGGTGGCTGAGCATAAGGCAGCTTGTAAGCAAGGAAGTAGTAGGAGGCTGTGACTCCTCGAATTATCACAATTGTGCTACAGGAGATTATTCTCCAATTCAATAAAAGATCCATTCTTTCCAATCTTTCTTTTCTAAATCTGAACCAGGTTCCTAACAGTTGTCCAGTTACTTTTGGAAGAAGGGCCTTAAGTGTGTGGTTTTGATAATGGTGGTTCAGGGTTGACAATGTTGTTAAAAGTATGTGCTTCCATACTGGGTGTGTTGAGGATCACTACCTCTAAAACTTCTTTTGCATGCTATTTAACATGGCACAGTTGCATGCTCCCATAGCTGTGGTGTCCATGGTGCATGGCATATGTCACATTAAAAATGGCAAGGTGGTGAGTGTTTGTCTCCTCTGTTCAAGGTAGAATTTCCCTTCAGCAATGTGTGGTAAAGTAAACCAGAAAGACGGCACATAAACACATCAGAAGTGGTTTTGACTTCTGACAAATTCTGTTTTACTTTGATCTCCTTTGAAAATTGATGGTGAGAAATATTTTTTGAACAGGGTGAAACTACGATTAAGTTTACCAGACCAGCTCCTCTAGTATCAACTCGGTTCTTCACTCACTGATTTCATTGTTTTGTTGTTATTATTTGTTTAAATTAGTCACCATCCTTCAATATGGCAATTGAATGCCATGTTGGCATTGTTTAAGCTTGCTGTGATGAGCATTGGCATCTCTAGTGGTTGGTGTTGGAGATTATATTCCTGGATCTTCGAGTAACTTTTTCATGGCATAGCAAGTTTTCCAGGATAGGACTATTCACTCTCACTTTGTGATTCCACTTGGGAAAATTTTATTGTTCCCTTTCATAGAATTCTAATAGCATCTTCATTTTGTTTTCATTTTGGTAGATGTCTTATCCTCATGTTATACTTTTTTTTTTTCTATTTTCACTGTAGTATGCAGTAATGAATGTATGCTTTGAAATTTTTTCCTTTTAATTCTGTTGCTCATTTTACAGTATCAGTTCACATATTGTTGTATGATTTTTATTTAATCATGTTAATGTTCTTACTTAATCTGCAGAGGCTGGTTTATGGTTTTATGCTCTTTGTTGGTTTGCCGTGTTGCAGATGTCTTGATTTCTGTTTCTTTTCTCCTTTTATTTTTAGTGGTGTCATCTGTAATCCATGAGATTTCTTATCCTGTCTCTATATCTTCCTTTTCTGTCTTAATAAATTCTTTTCTTGATAATAATAATAACGACATTGGCATGTAAATCACTAAATTGTAATCTATATTATATGTTAAAGGAATTGTCTAGGAAATCTCTACTTTGACTTTGGGTTTGATACGTGGACAAAAAATATTTGCCATTTGAAATCTTAATTTGATACTTGGAAAAAGTCTTTGTGAAATTAAGTTACAATATTTTGTAGGTTTAGTTCTATGAACTTTCTTATTGAGTATGTATTGTTGGAGTGCTTCGATAACTGGACTGCTCCCTTTGCATATCCTATGCCTTTATGTCAGTATTATCAGCTTCATGTAGGGGTGTAATGGTTATTTTATTTTATGTTGCAGTGTTGATGATGGATTTCCAGCTGTCACATTTTATTTTGAAAATGGGCTCTCGTTGAAGGTTTATCCACATGATTATTTATTTCTCTCTGTAAGTATATTGCAAATCTCATTATATCTTTGTGTTTTGTTATGATTATCAAGAGTTTTATTTGGCTTGTTTTGGGACCTATTGTCAGCCTTCTATATCATATATACATATATATATATATATATATATATATATATATATATATATATATATATATATATATATATATATATATGA